>OX328098.1:5213771-5813771 GCA_946811185.2 Hippopus hippopus | reverse complement strand
GAAATAGTTAAAATCATTCAATAAGACCAAGAATAGGTGACCGTTAAGAAGCCTGGGCACGTATTCACCAACTATTCTTGAGAATATTCTTAGTCTTTTTTTCCAAGGTTTTCTAAATTTGTAAGTAACAGAACTTCTGATTGGCATTCGGTTTAGCCAATCAGAAGTTGTGTTACTAACACATGTAGAAAAATTTGGAGAATAAGACAAATAACGTTCTTAAAAATGGTTGGTGAATACGGGCCCTGGATGTTTCGTTCTTTTGTTCACTTTAATTTGCTAACGGGTGAAAAAAGCAAATTAAACTTTTATATTCATTAGATCTGTATCTAGATCGATCATTTTTAAACATAAATCGAGTCCATGTTAAATATTCAAGATTATCTGTATTTTCAATATGGTAATAACAGGTGAATTGGGAAATGAAAGGCGTAAATAACATAACCATAGGTCTAATCCTTTATCACACAACAAAAATTAGGAAATGCCAGATTTGAAGCGTTTGCGGACGACAATATAAATAATGGAATTTATTTCTATAAGGGTAAAGAAAATGTTGGAAAAGGAGAAATTTCTGGCTACCAGCAACACAGTGTCTTCAAAAGCTTTCTTCCACAGGATAGTGCAAATCCGGGATACTGTGTGAAGGGTTAGGTAAAACAATCACGAAAAGAAAATAACCAAACAATCTTTTGTTAGGCAACCCTGATGAAATAGTGGGAAAAGAAAATATGTAGATGACCGACATTTTATCCTTTTCCCACCATATGTTCTACCCTTTTAAACACTATTACCGTTTTTCAAGCTAATTTGATGTTTGGTAAATGCTGTCAATAATTGTATGTGAAATTAGAAGGAAAGGAGTCCTATTCGATAAAGTCCATCTTGGTTCTTTTAACATCGGATTTTTCCGGCAAAAAGAAGACTTCATCGTCGAACTAATATTCAATGACAACCCAACTCTCCGGGATCCTTGATCCAAGTGTTCGATATATGAGCCATGCTCTGAGAAAAAAGGGCAAATACAAAAAACACCGACACATGTCGGCCCGCGCATTCTGCGCAGGCTGAAATGTGCCGTAACTCTTTACCTTGTGTTTATATTGTGCATGTCAAAGGACCATTCTTCCTATATATCAAATTGTTGTTTATATTAATCAGATTTTTTTATCTGGAATTATGTGATGATTTATGTGCCATAATGTATAACGGAGATACATCAAGTCATCTTTTGTCAGAGCATGGCATAGACTATGTGAGGTTTATATTTCGAGCACATTTTCTCCGAACTTGTTCCTTTTTAGGCGGCACTTGCATTTGTCAAAGCAATTTTTGCAACACAAGCAACACTCGCAGTTACATACAGTAGTGCAATCTCCTGCACATGTTTTGGTAACTTGTCTTGCAGCCGGTCCATTCTTTATTTCTAATGTGCTTAAGATGTTAATGCGGATACAATATCCTTCATGCAAGATATCGTGAGCAGCCTGGATGAAACCTTCATCAGTCTGTGACCTCATCATACTCCTACTGTATGCGTAGCATATTGCAAGAGAATCGGCGCCGTCTCGCCCTGCTCTTCCGATCTCCTGCCAATATGTCAGAGAAGTTTTTGGAAGTCCCCAATGGACTACTACTTTAATATCTGGGATTTGTATACCCAAACCAAATGCAACAGTAGAAATGATGCAACGTATCAGGCTATCTTTATGCCTGAATTGGTCGAGTATTCTTTGGGCACTGTCCTCGTCTATGTTTCTATGGTACATGTCCAAAATACGTGCATCCATGTTATTTTGTATTAAGTAATCTTTCATATGGTTATATATTGCTGCTGCATTATTAACAGATCTGAAAAGAGAAAAGCACTATCAAGACCTGATTGAGTAAATATGTACATGCGTTCACTGTATAAACAAATAATTGAGACTGTCGTCTGAAAGATGGTTAACATCTTTTTTAATGATTGGTGATAAGATCATTAATGTACGTGACTGTAATACATGGATCTGTGGAAATCGAAATTTGACCATTTGGGTCATCGCATTTATTTTACCGGTTATGCAGCCTTGGTTTCTGCAATTTCGGCTCACAAATAAACGACTGTTAACGTTTATTTGTGAGGGATGCAATACTCTTTATTTAAGTTGTGTTTTTAACGTTAGAATTTAAAAATAAAATTAAAGCTTAAAATAGGTGCTCTGCGAACGTCTACGCTGACTTGAGATCAAGCAGAGGCTAAAGACAAGTTTAAATTATGATAGTGACTGAAAATGTGGACTTATGTAAAGAGTTCTGAACAGCGCTGGATCATGGATTAATTCAATCTTTAATTTTTTTCCCCTCTGAAAGAGAAAAACGGGGAACGAATGGAAAAAAAATAGATTTATATGAATTACTAACAAAAAAAAAAACAACCTTTACTTGAATATCTAACCTTGTTCAATAACCTATGCACATACAAAAAGTGGCAACGTAATTGTTTCAAGAAACAATCAGAATACATTATTTCCCTTACATAAAAGTACCTAAATCTTCCACATTATTTTGTTCCCCCTATAAAAACTAAATTAGCATAAAAGACCGTTTTACGTACAAGGTGCCTTTGTCCACACTGGAATTCTCAAATGAACCGTCCTGTAGCGTGTCAGAGATATTGCGATTTCCACCGAACCCTGCCGAGACATGCGCATTGATGATATCGCCATGTTTTGATTTCCGGAGAAGTAGGTCAACTGTTATTTACGTTGAAAAGTACAGATTTGCACGAAGGTAAGATTTAGATTTTAACTAACATCAGTTTTTTTGTAAAGATTAATCATTTATCTATTGATCCATGCCCATTTTATTAGCTGTCATTGGAAATTTTGTCGCATAGAGCCGTTCGAAAAGGTGCGGGTAAAATCGTATTTTTCCAGATACCCTACATGAATGGCTGGACTGAAGGTGTTAGCGAAGACCAGTCAAAAAATTAGCATCGGAGCAGACACCTTCAGACTGAAGGTAGGTGTTGTTTAAGTTCCCAGAGTGCCAACATTTTGTTTAAATTCAATATTGTGTTGAAATCTTTTTGAATCGGTGATATCCGTTGTGTCGGACTGCATGTCTACGGTCTGATTTTCAACCGGTGATATTGTAGTCTGTAGTGAACTTGTTTTCCATGTATTTTCGTTGTAGAATGAATCTAGTGTCCCGACGAATTTCGTATGTTGGAGAGCGGTATCATTGTAAAACGATGGTGAAATTTCGATGTCATGACTGTGTGGGTTCACGTAGACAAAAAACAATTGTTCCCGTCTGATTTTCTTTTTCTGGACAATTTCTGGACCAAATGTCTTGCTTCGTTGCACGTAAAACAAATATTTGTTCTCTCACCATTCATCCGACATCGTTTGTCGAGCGTCGCTTGATCTAAAACTCTGTAGCTGATAGTACAGCGTATAGAGCTATTTATAAAAAAAAAACGCTTTACTACTAGACGCTGACGTGTAGCCGGTTCGTTTGGGCCAACGGTAGAACTGCCAGAATTGGAGGAGCTATTCCGGTGCGTTCGATTGGACGTCTTCCGCTTTTAGAAGCTCTGCCGTCTCTTCCACTCGATATTTGGAAGAGACGGCAGAACAAAATGGCGGAAACAGCCAACGACACGTGAGTTGAAGAATGGTTTCTTTTTATTTGATGTTTGTTTTTTGTTGTCATGTGCAAATATTAATATTTTTACATGCTGAAAGGATTGCTCTTGCTCAGTATCCAATTTGCGGTGGTAAATATACAGTAAATACTGATTAATTCCTCTGCATGTCTTGATTCGCCCTCAGACCGGTTCGACCCATCCAGTATGGGTCCGCAGTTTCACTCGTGTCGTCCATAGACTATAATATTGTCATATATATAGTCTATAGGTGTCAGGAATCAAACTATGGACCCCCATGGTTTGACGCATAATTATAGATCTATATAATAAGTAGTAAAGTCATAGTAGATCTACAACAGACATATGAGAGTTGAGACAACAAAATCTAGATTGTTCCAAAGTGAACATATTTGCAGACGACAACTTCAAATCTGGTAACATGTAAGGAAATTTATGAAAGAATAGAAAAAGTTTGAGATGGAGAATGTGCTCATCATGTGCAAATTCTCCTTTTCCTACAATGTTTAACAATAACAATAATGACTGGTACACTGAGCGTTTCTAAATATTTACAAGATAATGATAGAGGGCTACTGCCTGTGTAATCTTAAGCATGCAACATATCAATTATGGAACTTTGTACAGAACTGCAACTACCTATGAAAAGTAAGAATATGATTGTTTTATGATTGAATAGTGTTTTACGCTGCTTTCAACAGTATTTCAGTCATATCACGGCGATAGTTTCAATGAGACGCTACGGTGATTTTTTTCATATTTGGACATTTATTGTGCACCTTACCAGAGGCGACCAGTCAAAAAGTAACATTGCCTTTGGGGACAGTTATCTGTACTAATCACAGCAACAGCTCACATTATTCATGTCTTTCCTGGGTTTCACCAGTACTAGGCTGGGGCTCTGAAGTGTCTTGCCCAAGGGCATTCCCACTAAAAACCCAGAGAATCCAGTCTGGCTTGAACCCAGGACCCCTGGATTGAGTAAAACAACTATGACTGAGCCACGCAAGACCCCTGCAAAATATTAATTAAACCAAAACAACAACTGGAGTGGACCACAATTGCAAAGTAATTGATCTTTATGTGGCTTCAAACTACAACAGAACCAAAATTCCATGCAAACAATCTAGTTAAAACATGGTGTAAAAAAGAAGCCATTGCTTGTTAGAGCAATAGCTTCCTTTTTAACCATGGTTTGGCTTTATTAACAGAACAAATAATGCATGGAAAGCCAAAATGAAACCTCACTGGGACTGGAAATGACATTGCTTTCTTAAGGATAAGTACTGTACCCTTTAATAGTTGGGAGATTGATCTGATATTAGTTTTTAGACTTGCCTTTTTCAGACACACTTTTTACGGAAAATATCTCCAGATCATTATAAACCATGAACTCTGAGTAGGATCCTTCTGTCATAGGGTGGGACTGTATAGGCGCACTGGAGCACTCAATCAAAACCACAACAATTTTATGGACAGCTTTAAAAAGTTTGTTCCATTTCAGACCACAGCCATAGTGACTAGTGATAAAGAAATATACCAGCACTTACTCACATGTTCAGATTTTTGATACCGGTAGATCAAAATGTCCTTCCTTAGAGATGGACAAATGTTCAAGTCTGTGCCTAATGCATACCACTGAGGATTATGGATAAATGTTTATAATGTTACTTTAATATTAAAAGCTGGTTCATTTATTACAGATTCAAAATTCAGATACAAGTTAATGGAACAACACACACAGTTCCTGTGAACGCTGCTGTTGTGGAAATGATAAACTCTGAAGGTTAGCTAAAACAATAATATAAAGTAGAATCGGCCTTAAATGTGTAAATATCTATTTAGATACATTTGATAATTTACTGTGTTAGAAACATTGTCAAATGCTTTACGGTAGATGTTGCTAACAGTTCATTATTTTTTTTCTGCACTGCTACAAAAATTTAAGAGCCAAGCCTCAAACTAGCACATTTGGTAGTGAACTGATGCGACATTGTAATACAGGTGTCCAGTGTTTGTATGCCAGCTGGACCATCATAATTATATTTACTATTGATGACCTGAATCACTTGCTTCTTACCACTGGAAAGTGGCTTGGAAAAAGTAGTGTATATACTGGTAAGAGAAATACTAGGAACATGTGGCTAAGTGCACTGACTTTCGTTGAATAATTAATGGTACCGTCCTGGCTCACGGATATTAAACAGTCCATTGAAAATAAGATCATTGCAGTCTATGCATATACCAGTTCAGAGTTTATAAATCTAGACTGATTTATACAAAATACAATTTTAAAGGCAGAATGGCCATTAAGCACACAGAAAAATATACAAAAGGCCAATTTTTTTTATTCTGGACAGTCTGTCTAGACTGGGCAGATTGATCTGAGTTGATGCTTTCTGTAGATGCCTTATGAATTAATTTCACTTGATGTGGTTCAATTGAAAATGTACATTTGTATAAGATATTTGTTACATCCTGAAACAGCTTACGTTCAGCTGATTTGTTGACATGTTAAACCCTTTCCCAAACAAGCCTTGGTTTTTACATGTCTACAGTGAAAGTCTTTTGAAAACACTGTGGGAAAAGGAGAAATTGCTTGTAACGAGCAATTTCTCCTTTTTCCACAGTGTTTTCTACCCTTTTTGAGAACTTTCTGCCATTTTGTCCAAAGCTAAACTTGTTGTCTGCAAACTCTTTTGGTTTGGAAGGGTCCAAAATTTGTCATTTGGGAAAGAGTAAAGAGGAATCTTTTTTTTTTGCTGTATGGAAACTAGAACTGAATCACTTATGAATAATAAAACTTTTATTATGGTCTGCAGATCCAGCAACAAGGCAAGCAGGAATGAAGATTATTTGTGATTCTTTACCACAACCAGAGGAATGTGATGCAGGTACTATGATTTATTGCTTATTCTTTCATCTGTCTGCTATCAACATTTGTTGTAAATACTGGTGCTCATTTTCACAAGTAGCTGCTAGCATAACCTTCCCACTTGAATTAGCAGTGATAGGCAAATGATGATGACACTCAATGTATGTTAGTCTTAGTTTAAGCTATAGGCTGTCTGGGATTAGAAATCATGACCAAACCTAGGCTGGAATTCAATTATAAAAATCCTCTTCCTCATGTGGTATCCAAATGCTTCTAGTATAATTATGAGGAAAAGGGTTAAAATTAATGCTTTTCATATTTTAGAGCAATCATCAAAGACAGAAAGTAAAGAGAATGGAAGTTTACTTGAATTGTGGTCTAAACCCCAGACTCTCTTGTTGATTGAACTGTATAAAGAAAGGAATGAAAAGTTTCAGAACCCTTTACTAAAGAAAAAGACATTATGGGAAGAAATAGCAAAAGAGATGAACCTACAGGCCTATAATTACACAAGCAAGCAAATTGAAGGGCGGTGGAAGACACTAACAGCAGCTTACCGCCGTGTAAAAGACAACAACAAATCTACTGGCAAAGCCAGGAAAAACTTTGAATACGAAAGCCATCTTGATGAGATTTTCTCAGAGCGACATGACACAAAACCGTCTTTCACCATTTCATCTTCTACCTGTAGTTCTTCTGGTGGTAGTGAAGTTGCAGAATCATCTGAATCCGGGGAGCCAAGTGAAAAAAAAGGTCTCCATAAAATAAAAAGAAAGAGCCAGAGTGCTTCTTCCCAAGTACTAAAATTCTTAAAAGATTACGGAGAGCAAGAAGACAAAAGAGAAAAAGAACGCATGGAGAAAGCTCAAAAGATGCATGATGAGAAAATGTCTCTTTTCCAGAGTTTTCTTGATGTCCTGAAAAAGTAATTTTAAAAAAGGCCTAAAATTTTAATTACAGTTTTAAGCTCCACTGGCCGAAGGCCAGCGGGCTTATGTCATGGCCTGTTGTCCGTCGTCCGTCCGTCCGTCCGTCAGTCCGTCCGTCCGTGCGTCCGTCCGTCCGTCCGTCCGTTAACTTTTTTTTAAAATGTCTTCTCTGAAACTACCCATCCAATTTTGATGAAACTTCACAGAAATGATCCTGCCATGGTCCTCTTCAGAATTTCTTGAAAGAATTTAATTCCCTTCAAAAACTCTGGTTGCCATGGCAACAAAACTGAAAAATTTTGAAAATCTTTGAAAATCTTCTTGTCTGAAACCGTAAGGCCAAGGGCTACCAAATTTGGCATGTAGCTTTATCTAGTGGACCTCTACCAAGTTTCTTCAATTTATAGCCCTGGGGTCAAAATTGGCCCCGCCCCGGGGGTTACAAGTTATACATGGGCTTATTTAGGGAGAACTTTAAAATTCCTCTTCTACCTAGCCATAGGGCCTAGAGCTACCAAATTTGGCATGTAGCTTTATCTAGTGGACCTTTGCCAAGATTGTTCAAATTATAGCCCTGGGGTCAAATTAGGCCCTGCCCGGGGGTAACAAGTTTTACATGGGCTTATATAACAAGTTTTACATGGGCTTATATAGGGAGAACTTTAAAATTCTTCTTTGACCTAGCCATGGGGCCTAGGGCGACCAAATTTGGCATGTAGCTTTATGAAATGGCAATATTTAGGTTTTTATTATTTACATGAAAGTTTCATTTAATTTATTTAGCAGAATAAGGATTCAGAGGTCTGCTACATAACAAACAAAGATACTGCCCTTAAAAATACAATGATATGCTCAGTCACAAAAAGAAATTCAAAATGAAAGCACAGCTCCAGATAAGAGAGAGTGATCATATTCTAAATCCATTATTTCTCGTTCAAACCCTATGTTGTGGGTTACATATTTCAGATTCTTTGCTAAAATTTTGATCTGGCAATGGACGTGGCTGCTGTGGGCTTGGCTTTATTAAAGATTATAACTGGTTATATGATTTAAGTTTACATACTGATAAAAGGAAATAACTCTTGTTCTGTCCATGCAAATATAAATGCACTCAAAACATTGCTGTTCCAGTACATTATGATTTATAGTCTACATCTTTTTTCCTTGCTTCAAAGTATGGTGGAGAATTTTAAAATCTTCTTGTCTGAAACCATAAGGCCCAGGGCTACCAAATTTGGCATGTAGCTTTATCTAATGGTCCTCTATCAAATTCCTTCATATTATAGCCCTGGGGTCAAAATTGGCTCTGCCTTGGAGATCACAAGTTTAACATGGGCTTATAGGGTGACTGTAATTTAGAATAGTAATCAAGGGAAATAACTCCTGTTATACAAGATAAAGTTTGTTACTATTTACCTCCCTTGATTATCAAACTGCAGTTATACGTTATTGGAGTTTGGTATTCAAGTTTTTTGGAGAGGAAATGTTCTGTTTTAAGAGAGAGTTTTTTTTAACTGTATTTTTTTTTACTGTACCAAGTTTAAAGCCATTGCAAAAAGACAAATTGAATGTAGCTTAAATGACTATTTCTGTCCTTGATAGTTAGGAAACGTTGTGGGAAAAGGAGTAAATACTGGATGACAACATGTCCTATTCTTACGATGTTTTTGAAAGCCTTCTCTTTCAGGGTCATTAACACTTTGATTTGTGTAGTAAAGGGTTAAAAAGCCAGTGGAGCGATACAGGGCCATCATGGCCCTCTTGTTCAAGTTTATTTCACTTTAAATTTTCAAAACCAAGTTCAAGAGCATCTAGTGTTGAAAGGATTCAGTTCTAGTCTTGTGGCATGTTATTGTTTAACTCTTTACCACACAATCCCAACTTTTAAAGACCCCGCGAAGGAAAGCTTTTGAAAACATTGTGGGAAAAGGAGAAAATGCTGGTATCCAGCATTTTCTCCTTTTCACACAATGTTTTCTACCCGTCCCAAAATAAAAATTCAATTTTGAGTCACTTTAATTTTGTTGTCTACTAATGCTTCAATTCAGACTAGTTCAAAATTTTGTCGTTTGGTGAAGAGTTAACAATGATAAGCGATATCACAAACTTAATTATTGTTATCATATATGTAACAGATACTTGAAGAATTATATATCCCTTGTTAGAATATGTGTTATCACATTGTTTGAGATGGATGTGTGATGGCAATTATTCGGATAGATATCAAGAGTGGAATGTCAATGAGTGATCTAACATGTTGTAATGAGTCGTGGTTGGATCCAGTGGTGTGGGTGTCAGGGAGTTCAGGCTGAGCCCTCGAGCTCAGTCGGTAGCATACAGGACTTGAAAACATGGGGTCGCGAGTTTGATTCTCGGCTTGGCCAATTTCTTTCAGAGGATTGATGATAGTCATTGCTACAGGATTCTTGCCTCCCCCACTGCTGATCGTTGTTTTGACAATATATTAATGTGGGAAAGCAGCCAGTGGCTTGGAAAGAATATTGTACGGAATATTGTGGTAACAGAAACTTCAGGAAAGCATGGATAAGTGCATTGGCCACTGTGATATAACTGAAATAATGTTGAAAACAGTGTTAAAGCATTAAAAACCATACAATCAATCAATCAGTTAGGGACTTTGGAACAACACCCCCCACCCCCATTATGAATGTAGACTTTTAGTTTGAACCAACACAGCATTTCAGCCAAACTCTATGTTATTGGTACTCATTAGAATTGTCTCATGGAGATGATTCTAATGAGTACCCAACAACATAGAACTGAAATTTAAAAAAAAGGATATACCATGTTGTTTCTGCCCCTTTAACTGGGACATTGATTATCAGTCGCTTAACCAATTACCATACAACAAAATTTTAGACCCATCCAAATACAAAAAAAAATTGCAGGCATTTAGGAGTGCATATAAATGGAAAAATAAGTACCATACAGTGTAGAAAACATTCTGAAAAAGGAGAAATTGCTTGCCATAATGTTCTCCTTATTATTTTTTTTCTTCAGGGGCGTCAAAATAAGGGATTGTGTGGTTTAACCCATTACCACACAAACCCAACTTTTGACAATACTGAGAAAGAAGCATTTATAGAGCATTGTGGGAAAAGGAGAAAATGCTGGTTACCAGCATTTTCTCCTTTTCCCACAATGCTTTTTTACCCTTCACAAAACAAATTTCAAATTTTCAATCACTTTTATTTTGTTGTCTGCAAATGCTTTCATTTTGGACAACTGATGAAACCTAAAATATTGTTGTTTGGTAATGAGTTAATGAAGGTTGTCACTTTGTAGAGGTAGTTGCTCAAGCAACTAAAAATTCTGGATCCGCCCTTCTGAGTGATATCCCTTATTTTGGGTAAATGATAAATAATACCCAATGATTTTTTTCTTTATAATTGTGTAAGAACCAGGATGTGTTCATATTGTATTTATTCATTTTTTTCATTTTTGCTACACTGGCTGAAAACCGGAATAGCTATAGGGATGGCATGGTTTCTGTATGTCTTTCCATGTACAGGTTATTGTTTATGTGATCAATTGTGCAAAATCCGTCCTATTCTTTTGCCTTGTCACAAGGAATAATCCTATTGTAAATGAAAAGGACTCCTGTTATAATGTTAGGAAAAAGGCTTCTAAAATTTTCATTAACTTTACAGATTGCAAAATTTTGGACTGGTCTAAAATGAGAGGTTGCAGACCATAATGATTATAGAGTTGCTTAAAATTGGAAAGATAGCATTTTTATATGGTAGTAAGCATTGTGGGAAAAGAAAAAATTGCTTGTGACGAGCATTTTCTGTCTCCCATAATGTTTTCTTTCATACATTATTTCACGGTATTGAAAACCACTGAAGCCTCAAGTTCTAAATGCCGTGTTGTACTGGGCAGTCAATGGCTCAATGCCTCTTGTTTTTATTCTGTTAACCCTTTCCCAAACGACAAATTTTAGAATCCTCCAAACTGAAAGTGTCTGCAGACAACAATTTTGAATTTGTTGAAAATGATGGAGAGTTCTACAAATGGATAGAAAACATTGTGGGAAAAGGACAAATTGCTCGTTATGAGCAATTTCTCCCTTTCCAACAGTGTTTTCAAAAGACTTGTACAACAGACATATGTAAACCAGGGCTTGTTTGGGAAAGGGGTAAAAAGTTAATGTATCAGGATGTGTACATAATCTTGTTAAATTACAGTATTTTGTTACAGTTACATACATTTTGTTATCAGTTGATTAAAGTTTGAAAAGAAGAAATTTTGTTGAAATTGTGTATCTTGTCAAATGATATGCGTCACCTGATAAGAAATCATAGTTCTAAGTCTACAATGTAAACCTGCTAAATCCTTTAATTCCAGCAGTTCGGGTTATCATGGACATCAGCAAATTCTGACGTTTTATGAAATATCCTGTCATAAACCATCCTATGTTTTTACATGTCTGCTGTAGAAATTTTTTTAAAATATTGTGGAATAGGAGAAGTTGCTCAATACAAGCAAGGTCTCAGTCTCCCTATTTATTTCAATAAACCCATTAACATACAAAGTTGGAATGTCTAAAATTGAAAAATTATGCAGACAACAATTTTAAATCCGGACAAATAGGATAAAAGACATTGTGGGAAAAGGAAAAAATGATCATTACAAGTAATTTTACCCCCGCAATGTTTTTCATTTGACTTTAACCCATTACCACACAATCCCTACTTTTGACGCCCCTGAGAAAGAAGCCTTTTGAAAACACTGTAGGAAAAGAAGAAAATGCTGGTTACCAGTATTTTCTCCCTTTCTCACAGTGATTTTTACCCTTCCCAGAACAAATTTCAATTTTTCAGTCACCTTTATTTTGTCGTCTGCAAATGCTTTCAATTTGAACCAGTCTAAAATTTTGTCGTTTGGTAATGGCTTAATAGCAGACAGGTAAAAACACTGGTATTAATATAAGTGTCGAATAATTTCAGTTTCTCGCCAGTTGTCTGGTTATCATCATTCTTTTCATAATACCTTCAGCATTATTTGGAAAAGGGTTCACTCCATAATTAATACCATTGTCATCAGGCTGATCATCTTCAAAAAGTATATCTATTTCATCTTCATTTAATATACACAAGTTGTGCAATATGCAAGCACAAATGACCGTCTTGACAATAAATTTCATATCTGTCATATGAATGTTCTGTAATCGACGAAACCTGGTCTTTAACATGCCAAAGCTGTTTTCAATTACAACGCGGGTTCCTGATAGGGTTCTGTTGAAATTTTGTTGCTCCACTGTCAGATGGCCATTGTCACGATAAGGAATCATGAGATGTCTAGACACTGGGTAGGCACCGTCTCCAAGAATATGGTTCATACCAGTTAACTCTGGCAGCCTTTCAAACAAATCAGAATTCCTAAAAACACGCGCATCATGAACCTTGCCAGTCCATCCACAATATACATCTGTGAATCTTCTGTCCTCTCTACACACAGCTTGTAAGATTACAGAGTAGTATCCTTTTCGGTTGAAATAATCTTGAGGTCTAGTCACTGGACAGGCAATCCTGATATGCGTGCAATCAATGGCACCTAAAACTCCAGGAAAACCCTTTTTGTCCTGAAATTCATCAATCACAGTCTGCTTTTCATCATTAGTAGGCCAAAATATGACTTTTTTTAGCAGGCTGCCACAAATAGCAGATAACATTCTTCTTTTGTGATCTATGAAAGTGGACTTGGATACATTAAAACGATCTGCAACAGATCGTACAGTTTCCAAATTACCTAGAAACCAGAGTGTCATTAATAAATCCTTTTGTAATGGAATTTCTTCACGACCACCAGAACCAACACGTCTTCGCAGCTGTTCTATTCCAGAAACATGTCAAGGATTTTTTCACATGTACCTCGAGTCATTCGAAAGAAGGTTTTGAAATCATCTGGGAGATACTGAGGAACAGTCACTTCAATGTAATTCTCTACTTTAGGTACATCTTCTCTGTAACTGAAAACAACAAAGGCGTGATATCAGTATATCTTGAAATTTAAGTATGAATCCTGCTTAACTAGAATCTCATAAATACTCATTTTAAGTTAATACATCTGCTACAGACAATTAGTTAGGAAAACATTATGCAAAACAAAATAATTTATTGTATCGAGCCATATCTCTGATTATCACTGTTATCCACTTGGTCTTAAAAATTCAAACTTTTATTTGTTGTTAAATACTATTTTGTCTGCCTAGGCTTTGATCGATTATATTCATAACAATTCATATGGTGTAATTGTTGGTTGCTTATTTCTTCCTTGTGCAATAATAAAACATTTCAACTCTGAATTATATATAAAATGTTTTAATATGCATCATGTTGCAAGAACATTGGCATCAAATAAAATTAGTATTACTCACTTTCGATAAAAATTGGAGATGCGGTAGAAAAAGCAAAACAATTATTTACTAATGATTTATTACAAACCTATGCAGCCCCTAATTACTTTAACACGACCGAAAACATTTTCAAATTAGAACAATAATGTATATTTCAATGTGTAAAGAGTTTGGAAATAAATTTATTGTCTTGTCACAAGTTGTGGAATTTTTGGAGACGAAATGTCTTGGGTGCGAAACGTTCTGATACTTCTCGAATTTGTATAAAAAGTATATATATATTTATCACTGATTGAACTTACACTGATGAATACAAAGCTGCTACTTTGGGGATTGTTCTAGGCCTGTTTAGACAGAACAAGCTTGCGTCATCCTCATCAAATAGCCATTCTTCTACAAACAACAGCAGTTTGTTGCAAAAAGTCGCCATGTTGAATGATTCTAAATTCGTTCGATTGTCTTTCTATTCTAATCGCTTCTGTGAGTAGCATTCTCTTCTTAGCAGAGCCCAAACGAACCGGACAGTAGTTTACCTCTACCCAATGGTCTATTTATAGCAACAGACGCTAACATATTGTGATCTAAGCCCCTGTCACACTAAACGGCGTTTTCACTGAGTTGGCACGGTGTTGTTTAAGTTACCAGAGTGCCAGTTTTCTTTTTTTCTTTGGAATGTCAGATTCACATTTGGTTTTACGTTTTCTTTTTCTTTCGTTGGTTTTTAATACCACATCTGGACAGATTGTATCCTCGTGTTTTGTTGATTTGCAAAAGAAACAGTTCTTTGTTACTCGTTTTGTCTTCTTTTCGTTGTTTTGCTGTTTTTCCTCTCCGTACGAGCAACCCGGTTCTGCAGAAAATTCGTTTTTTAGATCCAAAGTTTGTTGTTTTCTTAGATCCAAAGTTTGATGTTTTCTTAGATTTTTTCGTAATGTCTCTAAATCATCTGCTATTTTGCAGATTTCTGAATCGTTGATATCCATCGTGTCACTCTGCATGTCTACGGTCTGAGTTTCAACCGATGAGGATGTAGCTTGTGGTGAACTTTTTTTCCATGTATTTTCACTGCAGAATGAATTTAGTGTCCCGACGAATTTTATATCTATGAGACCATCAACGTTGTAAAACGATGGTAAAATCTCAATGTCGTGACTGTGTGGATTCACGTAGACAAAAACAATTGTTCCTAGCTGATTTTCTTTTTCTGGACATTCTTTGGCCCAATGTCCTGCTTCGTTGCATGTGTTCACTGTAACAACAAAATGATGTTTCCACTCTGTATGAAATGTGCAGAAGAAAGCTCAAACATTTGTAGACATGGTAAAGAAGAGAGGGCTTTGGTCGGAACTTGGGTTACTTTTGAATTATTCAAGGCTCTTGACTGCGGTTATCGATTATTGCAAGTGTATGAAATTTGGCATTTCAATTCTGTGTCAGATCAGTTCTTTAAACATTATGTGGACAATTTCTTGAAAATTAAGCAAGAAGCCAGTGGTTATCCAGGTTGGTGTCAATCAGACTCAGAAAAAGATCAGTTCGTTTGTGAATATGAGAAGGCGGAAGGTGTTCGTCTTGATCCAAGTCGTTTTCAAAGAAATCCTGGGAGAAGATCATTTGCTAAGATTATGTTGAACTGTCTTTGGGGAAAATTAGCTCAGCGTGAAAAAATGACCCAGACGGAATACATCAGTGATCCGTCTAAATATTTTGAATTAGTCGCCAATCCCAATTTCATTGTAAAGCATGTAGAAATCTTTGACGAGGACTGTTCATTCACCTTGGTTAACTATGAATCAAAGTTGGAACATATTGACACCCACGCTACAGCCAATGTGGTAGTAGGATCTTACGTAACAGCTTATGCAAGGTTGGAATTGTACAGCGTTCTTGAAAAGTTAAAAGATAGAGTTCTGTATTTCGATACAGATAGTTGTATGTATATTCACGACCCTGAATTATGGAATCCTTCTATTATTAACAGCCGACTAGGAAAATGGACTGATGAAGAACCTGATTGTAAAATTACTCAATTCAGAGGGCTTGGGCCTAAGAATTATGCTTACAAAATGAAAACAAAAGATGGAGAAGAGATAAGCAAATGTAAAGTAAAGGGGATTACTCTGGATTACAATACAAAACAGGTGGTGAATTTCGATACATATTCGAAATGTGCTTTAGATCGCACAATAGAAATCAAAATTCAGTATGATTGTAGAATTAAAAGACACAGAGATAGAACGGTTACCAGTGAACCACAAACAAAAACATTTCGCTCTGTATACACCAAGAGAGTTATTGTAAATGGTACTGACACTGTACCCTATGGTTATAAAAGTTTGAGAAAATAATTCTATATCACATTGTTGTGTAAAAATCAGTCAAAGTAAGTCGAGAAAAAATATTAACCGTTGGTCAAAAACAATCATGTTGCCGTTACCAATAGAACTACGTGAAAAAATTTATGGAGAATTTGTTCGACAGCATACGCTTGATGAACGAACACAGCTTAACATTAAATTTTTCTGTGTGAAAATTTGGATCGGAAAATTGTTTAAGTGGGTTGCAAAAGGAGAAAAGTCCTACAAAGTGTATGGTATAATCAACTTTATTGCAACGATGGTGGACGATTCGGGGTTGGATCTCGTTCTCAAGACTTATTTAGCAGATAGCTGTATGAAAGACAATGTTATTAGTAAGCTGTTTCGATCCACAAGTCGATGGACATTTTTTATCATAGGAACAACAGAAGAAAGTTTTCTTAACGTTCTGAAAATATAATCAGTTCTATTTGACTTTTACTTACGCTACAAAAAAGGATCTGTTCATGATTCCTACGGAGAATCAAAGGAAACCATGGTAGGGTATATTCTATTTGATAGAGATGTTACAGAAGAAGTGGTATATTCAGCTCTTTCAACAGAAGACGCTTATAGACATGTTGCTCCATTCATAGGACTACGAGATTTCGACGATATGGACAGTGAGTATACAATGTTTTTGGGGTATGACCAATTGCATAAAGACATTACGGAATATGAAGACAAATGTGAAACTCGTGGTATTTGCGAATTTGCATTGTAAAAATGTTTCCTTGTGATTTTTTATTGTTAAGAAATTGTTTTTATGCTGTATTGTAAAAATGTTTCAGTGTGATTTTTTTTTCATTGTCACGGAATTTTTTTATGATGCTTTGCAAAAAAAAATGTTTCATTGTGATTTTTTTCATTGTCAAGAAAATTTTTTATGATGCATTGCAAAAAAATGTTTCATTGTTTAGTTCTGTTCAGTAAATGAAAGTTCAATAAATAAAAGTTCAAAAAACAATAGAGCTCTTCATTCTGTTTTTCCCCAAAGACTTGTTCTGTCTACATTTTTTCCATACAGCGTCTCATAACTTTTTTTGCTATATTAGCATGAAACGTAGCATGGAAAAAAATGTATGTGCTTTCTGCCAGGTCCGAGCTCTTTAAAAAATTTCAATCCTCCTTAAACGTATAAAGCCCCCGCGTTATTTTCATACATTCACCATTTCTTTGACTCTCAGCTAACGATCACTTCGGAAGCAGTATCAATATTCGGAAACAATATCAATATGGAGGAGGTAAATCATCAACTACGTGAGGCTCTCCAAGAATATCTAAATGCCGGGCAGCAGTTATTACAACTAAACACTCATTTTGTAGGAGAGGGGGAACAAAACCAACTACAACGTATAACACAGCCATACAAAGATCTCGGCGAAAGGTTACTTCAACTATTTTTAAAGACAACGCCTGACATCATCTTGGTTGATATTGAATTTGGGAGAAAGATTACTTTCGATAATGGAGCAATGGTGATCAGAAAAAGAGTTGAAGCATGCCCCATTTGCCAAGCGAATTTCGGGTGCTGCCATTAGAAGTGGAAAAACAACGTGAGACGAAAAAAAACACAGCCTCCAAAACAAAACAGCCCTTTTCAGGGCTACCCATCTACCACGAAAGTTCTATCTTTCTTCAAATTGTCATTTCTTCAAACTGTCAAAACCCAAAAGATTTACAATCAAAAAAAGTCATAGAATAGTCAAACTCTAGTTTTTTCTATCCCGAACAAGAAAAAATGTAACAAAACCACGGGTTGGTCAACAATAAAACATTTAGTATTAGAAATAAAACGGTGATTCTGATTGGATAACATTAATTTGGAGCCAAAACAGCATGAAACGCCGACGCGGGAAAAAACATAGGAGAAAATGACGTCATGGGTCAACTAGTTCAATCCGTCTGAAAAGCTATAAATCTCTGCGTTTTATTTTCCATACATTTCATTTTCACAATGGCTACGATAGCACCACTTCTTGGTACTTGGATGGATGCTGAGCGAAAGTTAATAACAGCAAGGAGGCAAATCGTCTTACTTAAACAACGCTTAGCTGGAGTGAGAAGACGATACGAGAGGGCTGAGCTTGCTAATAACAGGGTGTTCTGTTATAACCTTCGGATGAAGGAACTCATTATTGAGGGCATGCTTGAAATGTATTTTCAGTATGTTATTTCAAAAACAGAGGAGGTAGACCGTCTTTTCCGCGCGCAAATCGCCGCTGAAAGGAGTGAGTCAGACAGCGAATCGACTGATGCCGATACTGAATAAATATTTTCAAAAAATCAGCCCTTCTCAAAAAACAGCCCTTTTCAGGGCTAACCATCTACCACGAAAGATCTATCTTTCTTCAAATTGTCATTTCTTCAAATTGTCAAACTTCTTTCTTTTAGAAGAGTTACACTCCAAAGAGTTACACTCCAGAGAGTTACACTGCAAAGAGTAAAAAAAAAAACTCAGAAAAAGACTAAGTCCAACCCAACGCTCAGACATTTAGAAAAAATATTCATACGTGAAGAAAAAAAGACTAAGTCCAACTCAATGTTGAGACATTTAGAAAGAGAAATCATCCATAATTGCAGAAAAAAACTAAGTCCAACTCAATGATCAGGCTTTTAGAGAAATCATTCATAGGGTAAAAAAGTCTAAGCCCAACACAGCGCTCAGCCTTTTAGAAAGAAAAATCGTCCATAGATGTAGAAAAAAGTCTAAGTTCAACTCAGTGATATAGGGATAAAATCAAAAAAAGTCTAAAAAGTGATCCAATGCACATATAAAACAGTAAACTCTTGATTATTTTTTCTCATTTACCATTAACTTTTCGTAAAACCTGAGCCAGTATCCCACAATGTTTGGATTAACATTTTTTCTCTCATTGCTCTTCTGGTTAGAAGAAAGAGAACGTTTCAGATATATCAGACATGAAATTGAGCATCTGATGCAAATGCTAGATAAAATGGAATCAATCAAAAGAAAGAGAGGAGGATAAAAAAAGTGCATTCTGTACAAAAAAAGCAACCCTTTTCAGGGCTAACTATCTTAAATAAACGTCTTTCTTTTCATTTTGTCAGAAGACTCATAATCAAAAAGTCATAGGTTAGTTAAACTCTAGTTTTTCTAACCCCGAACAAGAAAATGTAACAAAACCACGGATTGGTCAACAATAAAACATTTAGTATTAGAAATAAAACGCTGATTCTGATTGGATAACATTAATTTGGAGCCAAAACAGCATGAAACGCCGACGCGGGAAAAAATATAGGAGAAAATGAAGTCATGGGTCAACTAGTTCAATCCGTCTGAAAAGCTATAAAACCCAGCGGCATTTTCCCGCACATCATTCATTCTCTTCAAGTTGATGAAACATGGAGTGCGCATCGAGAAACATGGATTTTTGGGAACTCGCCCAGCTGGCATCCAAAGAAAAAAAGATGGACGGAAAGAAGAAGGAGTTCACAGTACCAGTTACTGAAGATTGGAACGATGACACTGAGCCTTCGTTCTCGTTGGACTTTGGGTTCGACGAGCAGCAACTGAAGAGGGTAAAGAGGCGGGCAGCAAGTAGCTGTCCAGCCTGCAGAAAGGTTGGAGGTTGTGCTTAAAAACACAACCTCCAAACCAGGTCCTTTTTTTAGGACCACCCCAACAGCCCTTTTCAGGGCTAACCATCTACCACGGAAGATCTACCTTTCTTCAAATTGTCAGACGTAAGTTCTATCTTTTCTTCAAATTGTTATTTCTTCAAATTGTCAGACGAAAGTTCTACCTTCAAGCTGTCAGACGAAAGTTCTATCTTCAAGTTGTCATTTCTTCAAATTGTCACAGCTCTTTTCAGAGCTAACCCAACAGTCCTTTTCAGGACTAACCATCTACCACAAAAGATCTATCTTCAAGATGTCAGACGAAAGAGCTATCTTCAAGCTGCCAGACGAAAGATCTATCTTCAAGTTGTCATTTCTTCAAATTGTCACAGCTCTTTTTAGAGCTAACCCAACAGTCCTTTTCAGGACTAACCATTACCACGAAAGATCTATCTTCAAGATGCCAGACTGAAGTTCTATCTTCAAGCTGTCAGACGAAAGTTCTATCTTCAAGTTGTCATTTCTTCAAATTGTCACAGCTCTTTTCAGAGCTAACCCAACAGTCCTTTTCAGGACTAACCATCTACCACGAAAGTTCTATCTTTCTTCAAATTGTCATTTCTTCAAATTGTCAAACTTCTTTTAGAAGAGTTACACTCCAGAGAGTTACACTGCAAAGAGTAAAAAAACTCAGAAAAAGACTAAGTCTAACCCAGTGCTCAGACATTTAGAAAAGAAAAAATCATACATAGGTGAAGAAAAAAAGACTAAGTCCAACTCAATGTTCAGACATTTAGAAAGAGAAATCATCCATAATTGCTGAAAAAACTAAGTCCAACTCAATGATCAGGCTTTTAGAGAAATCATTCATAGGGTAAAAAAGTCTAAGCCCAACACAGCGCTCAGTCTTTTAGAGAAATCATTCATAATCGCAGAAAAAGACTAAGTCCAACTCAGTGATCAGGCTTTTAGAAAGAAAATCATTCATAGGGTAAAAAAAGTCTAAGTTCAACTCAATGTTCAGACATTTAGAAAGAGAAATCATCCATAATTGCAGAAAAAGACTAAGTCCAACTCAATGGTTAGGCAAATAGAAAAGAGAATTCATTCATAGAATGAAAAAACTAAGTCCAACTCAGTGCTCAGGCTTTTAGAAAGAGAGAAAATCATACATAGGTGAAGAAAAAACTAAGTCAAACTCAGTGCTCAGGCTATTAGAAAGAGAGAAAATCATTCATAGGGTGAAAAAAACTAAGTCCAACTCAGTGATCAGGCTTACCCTTTACTTTCCCTTAACTTTCCCTTTTTTGCAGAAAAATTCCACTCAGGGTAGTCTCTTTGGGTGGATTTTTCCCCAGACTGTCAGTCATAAGGCCGCCATTTTGAATGCTAAATCCCTCTCAGGGTAGAGACCCTGGGTATTATAAAAAATGCAAATTCTTTCAGGGTGGCAGAATAGGGACAAATTTCTTTCAGGGTGGTGATGTAGGGCACTCAGGGAGGGTAGAATAGACCACTGACCGGGCCCTGTCAGTGGTCTATTCTACCCTCCTATACTACTCATGTTTAGCAGAATTTGATGCAAATTACAGAACATCATACAACCAGCCTAAACCACATGATACAACAGAAATAGTGACACCTGAAAATACAAATGAGAAAATAACACTGAAAAATGGGAATGGATTCATGATAAAAAGACACTTACCTGCAATCATCCGTACACATCAGTGGTCAGTAAAGAAGGAACCAGAGAAATATTACCACTCACAGTTGCTACTGTATTATCCCTGGAGAAATGAAATAAATGACTTGCTGATGGAAACTTACCAAAACACTTATCTGCTGAATCTGGAAATTATTAATGAAAACAGACAACATTATGAACACAACGCAAATGAAGTTGCAGATGTGTTAGAGCAAATAGATGACCGTGGATTCAATGAAGATAGCTGGATTACTGTTGCTGCACAAACCGAGCAGGCTAGGCTTGAAGAAACAAATGAAGGTGTTCAGTGTGAGCCATCTGTCCTTGATGCATATGATGTAAGCACACATAATACTGGAACAGATGCCAGTGTGGTACCCCATGAATTTATTCCATCTACAGAAGATGTCAGTAACACTGACTGGAAAGCCATGATTCTCTCCTTGAACAACACTCAGTATTGTCTTCACCAATTCATAGTGACCTGGGCTTCTTCCCTGTTACTTTCACATACAAGCCAAAAGTCAAAACCATTTAACATTTTTCTCACTGGTGGTGCTGGAGTGGGTAAAAGTTTCCTTGTCAGAACCATTGTCCAAACAGTAAAAAGGCTTCTTCAAAGAGAGAACCAGATAAATGATGTACCTATCTTGGTATGTGCACCCACAGGAGCAGCTGCCTATAATATAGCAGGTCACACATGTCACTCCCTCTTTCAGTTACCAGTCAGAATGAGAAAAGATGATGATTATATTCCACTGTCTAGAGAAAGGTTAGCTAATATGAAGGAAACACATGGAAATGAGAAGCTTATTGTAATAGATGAAATTTCAATGGTTAGTTCAGACATGCTGTTGACCATGCATAGAAGATTGTGTGACATAATGACAAATGAACAGCCATTTGGAGGAGTCTCTAGCCTCGCAGTTGGGGATTTGCTGCAACTTCCTCCAGTAGCTCAGAAAGCTGTATATAGCCCCCCATCAGATCAAATGGCCTCAATATATGGATCTCTTTGGCAAAATAATTTCAAAATCATAGAACTGACTGAAATCCAACGCCAAAAGAACGATGTAGTATTTGCCGAACTATTAAACAGAATTCGAGTTGGCGAACAAACTCTTGATGACATTAAACTTCTCCAGTCAAGAATATCTACAAACTCATTGGAGAAATATCCAGAAAACTGCACTCATATGTATACTATCAACAGATTGAAAAATGAACATAATTCTAAAATGATTAACAGTCTTAATCAACAAATATTCTACTTTAAAGCTACAGACACTAAATCAGATGAACAGAGCGAATCATCACAACTACTTTTGAAGCAGAAGCTGGAGGTCTGCTAGAGAAACTTGATATAGCAATAGGTGCCAGGGTACTTCTAACAAAAAACCTTGATGTCTCAGATGGCTTAGTGAACTCTGCCACAGGTACAGTCACAGGTTTTATTCCCAATTGGACTTCAGAAATGAACCCTGAAATATTCAAACCAAAATACATTTTAGTAAGATTTGATGATGAACGTGTGGGCAAGAAATCTCGGTTTAGCTCCAGGGGCCTTTTACTGGAACAAACAGCTACTCCAGTTCCTACAGTTGAAGTGCCAGTTTACATTGGAAAAAGATCTTCAAAGGTAACATGTAAACGAGTTCAGTTTCCACTATCACTCGCTTGGGGTGTAACAATTCACAAGGAACAAGGGAAGACAGAAAACACAGCTGTTATTTCTACTCAAGGAAAATTCAACAGTGGCCAATTTTACACCGCAGTAAGCAGATTGAGTAAATTAAGTGGACTGTATTTTCTTGGTGAAGTCTCTGATTCACTCATAAAGGTTAATAAAGACGTTCTTGAAGAAATTAAACGTATGAAACGAGAAAATTTGTTTGTGCCGTCTATTCCCATCACACTGAATAAAAGTACTGTATTATACTTGAAGTTGCAGCTGTTCAACATAAACTCTGTGAAACCAAACTTCATTTGCTATCTCAAGGATAAAGCCCTACAAAATCATCATGTCATTTGCATCCAAGAAACCTGGCTTACAGAAGATGACACTCCTAAGATTCCCAGTTACCACACTATCAGACATGACCATGTTAAAAGCGTGAAAAAACACAGACAAGGTGGGCTATTAATGTTTATACACCAAGACTTCAGACTGATTGAACAGCATCACATAACAAACTGTACTATAGAACATCAGATTGTCATACTGGAACACTCAAGAGATAAGACTCTCCGAATAGCTGTTCTGTCAGTTTACAAAAACCCCAAGTTGTCACTTACAGAGTTCCTTCCACTGTTTGAAAAACTCATCCAAATGATGCCAGTCAATATACCATGTTATATTATGGGAGATTTCAATATTGACACAAGACGAAACACTAAAGCTTCCAAAGACTTGCTCTTTCTCACCAGACATTATGGTTTTATCTAATTTGTCAACCAACCAACACACAGAAGAGGTGGTCTACTAGATCTGTTGTTTATGAATCGTAAAACTTACAGCACCCACACAGATGTCGTTCAAACATACTACAGTGACCATTTTGTTGTATCAAGTGCAATACCACTTCAAAATATTGCTGTCAAGGTACACTATGCCAACAACTGATGTAACCTTTGGATAAGCCCCATCAGAATCACTTTGACATTCTACAAGCTGATTCCCTGAAGTTTAACCTACCTTAGGATGGGCCAACATTTTACTAGCTTAATCAATGAAGCCTTCACTTACCTCATACGGTACAACTGCATGATAGATTCCTACACCTGTAGATAGTTAACAGTAGACTTACCATCACTAACCATCACTAGTAAGTTTTCATGAGTAGTATAGGGAGGTAGCCTAGGGACGCGGCCGAACCGCCGCGTCCCAGGCTACCTACCAGGTAGCGCCCCGGGCTACCTACCCTACAGCGCCCAGGTTGCCTACCCTGAGAGAATTTGTCCCTATATCACTGAGTTGAACTTAGACTTTTTTCTTCACCTATGGATGATTTCTCTCTCTAAAAGGAATTTGTCCCTTTATCACTGAGTTGAACTTAGACTTTTTTCTTCACCTATGGATGATTTCTCTCACTAAAAGGAATTTGTCCCTATATCACTGAGTTGGACTAAGAATTTTCTCTTCACCTATGGATGATTTCTCTCTCTAAAAGGAATTTGTCCCTATATCACTGAGTTGGACTTAGACTTTTTTCTTCACCTATGGATCATTTCTCTCTCTAAAAGGAATTTGTCCCTATATCACTGAGTTGGACTTAGACTTTTTTCTTCACCTATGGATGATTTCTCTCTCTAAAAGGAATTTGTCCCTATATCACTGAGTTGGACTTAGTTTTTTCTTCACCTATGGATGATTTCTCTCTCTAAAAGCCTGAGCACTGACTTGGACTTAGACTTTTTTCTGAGTTTTTTACTCTTTGGAGTGTAACTCTTCTAAAAGAAAGAAGATTGACAATTTGAAGAAAAGATAGAACTTTCGTGCTAAATGGTTAGTCCTAAAAAAGGACTGTTGGGTTAGCTCTGAAAAGAGCTATGATAATTTGAAGATAGAACTTCCGTCTGACAATTTGAAGAAAAGATAGAACTTTCGTGCTAAATGGTTAGTCCTAAAAAAGGACTGTTGGGCTAGCTCTGAAAAGAACTGTGACAATTTGAAGATAGAACTTCCGTCTGACAATTTGAAGAAAAGATAGAACTTTCGTCTGACAATTTTAAGAAATGACAATTTGAAGAAAGATAGAACTTTCGTCTGACAATTTGAAGAAAGATAGATCTTTCATGGTAGATGGTTAGTCCTGAAAAGGGCTGTTTTGGAGGTTGTGTTTTTAAGCACAACCTCCAACTTTCCCACAAGCTGGGCAGCTGCTCATTGTCCGTCTTCTGTTTCTTGCCATCGCCTGCTCGTCCAATTTATAGTTTAATGAGAACGGTGGCTCATCGTCGTCATCCCAGCATTCAGTTTCTGGGACGACGAACTCCTTCTTGGTTTGGGCAAAGTCCCAAAAGTCCCAACCGGTGAATAGTAGTTTCTCAATTTTAAATTGGAGGGTCTCCGCTGCTCTCATCGTTTTTCTTAGCTGTTCCATCGTTTTTCTTAGCTCTTCCATCGTGAAATGAAAATGAACAATGTATGGAAAAATATCGCCGGGTTTTATAGCTTTACAGGAGGATTGACCTACTTGACTCATGACGTCATTTTCTCCTATGTTTTTCCCGCGTCGGCGTTTCATGCTCTTTTGGCTCTGAATTAACGTTGTCCAATCAGAATTATCGTTGTATTTCTAATGGTAAATGTTTATTGTTGACCAAACCACAATGATACATCTCGATCGTTTCGATGGTGTTCCGTTGAGAGGAATTTCTGTTGAAGATATTTCTGTATATTATATCCTCTAGCAACAGCATCCAATACAAAGATTCAGTAAAGTCCGCAAACTTTACCCTGAAGACTCTGGGAATTGTACAGCGTTCTTGAAAAGTTAAAAGATAGAGTTCTGTATTTCGATGTACATTCATGATCCTGAATTATGGAACCCTCCCATTATTAACAACCGGCTAGGAAAATGGACTGATGAAGAGCCTGCTTGTAAAATTACTCAATTCAGAGGGCTTTGGTCTAAGAATTATGCTTGCAAAATGAAAACAAAAGATGGAGAAGAGATAAGCAAATGTAAAGTAAAGGGGATTACTCTGGATTACAATACAAAGCAGGTGGTGAATTTCGATACATATTCAAAATGTGCTTTGGATCGCACAATAGAAATCAAAATTCAGTATGATTGTAGAATTAAAAGACAGAGATAGAACGGTTACCAGTGAACCACAAACAAAAACGTTTCGCTCTGTATACACCAAGAGAGTTATTGTAAATGGTGCTGACACTGTACCCTATGGTTATAAAAGTTTGAGAAAATAATTCTATATCACATTGTTGTGTAGCGATCAAAGTAAGTCGGGAAAAAATATTAACCATTGGTCAAAAAATAACAATCATGTTGCCGTTACCAATAGAACTACGTGAAAAAATTTATGGAGAATTTGTTCGACAGCATACGCTTGATGTACAAACAAGCTTAACATTAAATTTTTCTGTGTGAAAATTTGGATCGCAAAATTGCTTAAGTGGGTTGCAAAAGGAGAAAAGTCCTACAAAGTGTATGGTATAATCAAATTTATTGCGATGATGGTGGACGATTCGGGTATGGATCTCGTTCTCAAAACTTATTTAGCAGATAGCCGTTTGAAAGACAATGTTATTAGTAAGCTGTTTCGATCCCCAAGTCGATGGACATTTTTTATCATAGGAACAACAGAAGAAAGTTTTCTTAACGTTCTGAAAATGAAATCAGTTCTATTTGACTTTTACTTACGCTACAAAAAAGGATCTGTTCATGATTCCTACGGAGAATCAATGGAAACCATGGTAGGGTATATTCTATTTGATAGAGATGTTACAGAAGAAGTAGTATATTCAGCTCTTTCAACAAAAGACGTTTATAGTCATGTTTCTCCATTCATGGGACTACGAGATTTCAACGATATGGACAGTGAATATACAATGTTTTTGGGTTATGAGCAATTGCACAAAGACATTACGGAATATGAAGACAAATGTGAAACTCGTGGTATTTGCGAATTTGCATTGTAAAGAATTTGTCATAGCTGTATTGTAAATAATTCATTGTGAATAATTCATTGTGAAAAAATATTTCAGTGTGAATTTTTTCATTGTCAAGAAAATGTTTTTTATGCTGTATTGTAAAAAATGTTTCATTGTGAATTTTTCATTGTCAAGAAAATTTTTTATGCTGTATTGCAAAAAATGTTTCATTGTTCAGTTCTGTTCAATAAAAATGCTTTCATTTTCAATGATGTTATCATTTTATCATTAGCCTTTAAAGAGTAAAGTAAAAAAATATGGATGTACAAGCCATATTATTTCAACATCCTTGTAATATTTTCATCACGGGGCCGAGCGGTTGTGGAAAAACAGAGTTCGTTCATAAATTAATTGACTATCGAGAAGACTTGTTCAACATCGTTCCTGAAAGAGTTGTTTGGTGTTACAAAGAATGGCAACATGCCTACAGTGTTATGCAGGAAAAGTTTAATTCACAATTTGAATTGATAAAATTCGTGGAGGGGATTCCTGGCGACGAAAACGAAATTGTCAGTGATGTATCCATTCCACATTTAATCGTCTTTGATGACATGTTGGGTGAAAAAGATGAGGAAAAAATTAAACTTTGGTTTACAAGAAAAGGTCATCATCGTAATGCAAGTGTGATTTACATCACGCAAAATATGTTTCAGCAATCGAAATCGAGTCGAACCATTAGCCTTAATTCTAGATATATGATTTTATTTCGAAATGAACGAGATAAGAATCAGATTAAAACATTAGCTCGACAAATGCAAGCCCCACATTTGGTACCTGCTTATGAAGATGCTACATTGTCGGACCATGGATATTAGTCGTAGATTTTCATTCACAAACAAACAAAGAATTAAGACTCCGAACAGATATATTTTACCGTTGGTATACAAAAGGTAATGAAAGAGGACCTGTTATTTATTCTTCTGCTTAAAAAAGTTTCTTTAAGAAAGTTTTTATGCAAAAGTTCTTGCTTTAAAAGAGAATCACATTTTGAATATAAATCATTTTTATGATACCCATCCGTGAGTAAACATGACCTTACCAGCTACACCACGTTCGGTTTTAGCTGCTTTGCGAAATTTAAGTCAACAAACCGATAAACATGAAAGAGAAGCTGTGTTAAAAGCAGGATTAAAAGAAATTTTAAAATGGTTTACATTGGCTGCGCAAAACATCATCGAAAATAAAATCAAATTACCAAAACAAACCATAACGTACATGACAAAACATAGAGCAGATATTGAACAGCTAGCAGATCCGTCCATAGATGAGGAAAGTAAACGTAAAATCATTTTAAAACCTGGAGGAGGTGGATTTCTAGGTGGTGTTATTATCAGAAGTTTGCTGAGATGGGATGGAACAAAAACCATCAGAAAATTTGGAGTTTAAAGACAAACTCGAAAACGTGTTCCACGAAAGCGTGCTCCGCAAAAGAAGAAGTCTCCAAAAAAGAAAAAATCTCCAAGAAAGAAGAAATCTCCGAAAAAGCGTACTCCAAGAAAGCGTGCTCCACAAAAGAAAAAATCTCAAAAGAAGAATACCCCAATTACGATTGATGAAAGATTTGTTACTACCCGAAAACGAAGTCGTGTAGGAAGTAACATTTCAGAACATCAACAGTATCCGAAATCCAGAGAGGAAAGATTAAGAAAAAAACTGCGGGATTACGAAAGAAAGTATTCAAGATCCATATTACCAGGCAAAAAATTCTCGTTTCAAGAAATCCCCTCCGTCGCGTGGTCTCCAAAGACATTAGCCAAACATAAAAAAGGGTTAAAAAAATATAAACGAATGTTTTATGATATGCTGAAACATAACCTTGATACAGGGAGATATAATCTTGACGACAAAAATAAGGTGCTTTACCTTGGGAAAGGAAGATCTGTTCCCGTGGATTCATCTATATCTACCGCCACTACATTAGCCGACGATCTCTATTCACAGTTTTCTTAAGAAATTTTAACAACAAATTTTGTCTACAAAAAACATTACATTAGCTATAAATGTTAGTGACATGGAACTTGTATTATCATTTAATCCGAAATCGATATCAAGTCAACATGAAGAAGAAAACACCTCTGATAAAAAAACATGGTTCAATGGTTATGGCTATGATACAGGCTAAACCAAAAACACGTAAAAAACTTGTAAAAGATTCGTCGCCCGAAGTGATAAAATGCATATCGGAATGCTGTCATAATGTTTTAAAAGGCAATGTACATTTATCATCACCTCAGAAGAAGAAATTGTATTCAAGTAGGCAGCATCTCAGACGTTTAGCTTCGAAATCAGTCTCAGTAAAAAAATAAAAAAACAAATATTAAATCAAAATGGTGGACTTCTTCAATTGCTTGGTCCTGCATTATTAGCATTGTTAGGAGGAGCTCTTAAGGCCTTGTAATTTTGTAATTTTTTAAAAAATCGTATTATGTCTGTTTAAACAAGAGGGCCATGACGGCCCTGTATCGCTCCACTGGCCATTAAGTAAAAACACTACAAGCCAAACATTACAATATTCAGCAAATTGATTTCAAACACGAGGACATGCAAACATTTTTCTATCTTATCCTACGAGAAAGTTGTGATCCATGGGCAAAGCCAATTTTGATCGCAAAGCTATAATTATTTGAATCCTGGTGGAGGTCCACAATATAAAGCTCCATACCAAATAATTCAGTTCTTGAATGTTATAAACAAGAAGATTTTCAAATTTTTCTCAATGAAAAGCCCTGTAAAACATGAAACCCATGAGACAGGGCTAAATCTAATAGCCTTAGTCTTTATAATGGTTAGTAACATGATGACTTAAGATAGTTTTCATTACAAAAGCCCATGTAAAACTGGTGACCTTGTGTTCCGTGGTGTGGGAACAAACTTGGGTCAAGGACTATAATTTGGGCCCTCCTTGTACAGGCCAACTAGATAAAGCTACATGCAAAATTTGGTAGACCCCATGGCTATTATTTGAAGGAACTTGGTAGAGGCCCACTAGATACAGCTACATGCCAAATTTGGTAGCCCTAGGCCTTACAGTTTCAGAGAAGAAGATTTTTGAAAATTTTCTATATTTTTCAGTTTTGTTGCCATGGCAACCAGAGTTTTTGAAGGAATAAAATTCTGTCATGGTATTCTGAAGAAGACCATGGCAGGATCATTTCTTTGAAGTTTCATCAAAATTGGATAAGTAGTTTCAGAGATGTTTGAAATAAAAGTTAATGCACGCACGGACAGATGGACGGACGGACCTTCAGTGCCAGTAAAAAACAAGTATATACATCAATCTGAGTTTGAAATATATCTTTTTAACCTATTACCAGACAATCCCTACTTTTGATGACCTTGAGAAAGAAGGCTTTAGAAAAGCATTTTCTCCTTTTCTTACAATGTTTTCTACTGTTCACAAAACAAATTTCAAATTTTCAATCACTTTTATTTTGTCGTCTGCAAGTGCTTTCGATTTAGACAAGCCTAAAATATTATCGTTTGGTAATGAGTTACATGTGTGCTAACAATTGTCATAATAAATCACTAAGATTTTTTTTCAAACTTATTTTATTAATACTTTTTCTAAGCTAGTCATCATCAAACAGTAGACATGGTGTATTAATATGAACACTTCATAGATTGTAAACACAGTCAGATATGTGGAGGATAATTTTTTGTTTTGGTGTATGATTGAAAATTCTTTTATTGAGTTGAAACAAATGCTAAAAGCTCCCCTTGAGCACGTTGTGCTCAAATGAGCTAAAAAGTTAACATACGGATGGACGCACAACGGACAACAGGCCATAACATAAGCCTGCTGGCCTTCGGCCAGTGGAGCTAAAAAACTTGTCTAGCACCAATCATGTATCACTGCAGCTTGATAATCAAGGGAGGTAAATAGTAACGAACTTTATCTTTCATAAAAAGAGTTATTTCCCTTGATTAATGTTTAAATTGAAGTGACAATATTTTGAAGCCCATGTTAAACTTGCGATCCCTGGAATGAAGGCAATTTTGACCCCAGACCTACAATATGAAACTAGAATGTGTGGTTATAAACAAAAAGATTTTTTAATCTTGCCCGATAAAAAGTCATGTAAAACAAGTTTGCTGAATAAAAGGCCCTGTAAAATATGTGATCCATGACACAGGTTTATCAAGTTTTCACTATAAAAGCCAATGTAAAACTTGTGACCCCTGGTGTGGAGTCAAACTTGACCCCCAAAGTTAAAATTTGGGCCCTCTTGGTAGAGGCCCATTATATAAAGTTACATGCAAAATTTGGTAGCCCTAGGCCTAAATATGGCTATGTACAAGTAGATTATTAAAGTTTCCTTATATAAGACCATGTAGAACTTGTGACCCCCTGGGGTGGGGCTACATTTGACCCCCTGGGCTATAATTTGGGCACCCTTGATAGAGACCCCCTAGATAAAGCTAAATGCAAAATTTGATAGCCCTAGCCCTTATAGCTAGATGCGAAAGATTTTCCTATATAAGCCCGCCCATGTAAAACATCTTACCCCCCGGAGCGAAGTCAAATTTGACCCTCGGCTATAATTTGGACACCCTTGGTACAGGTCCACTAGATAAAGCTACATGCCAAATTTGGTAGCTCTAGGCCCTATGGCTAGGTAGAAGAGGAATTTTAAAGTTCTCCCTAAATAAGCCCATGTATAACTTGTAACCCCCGGGGCGGGGCCAATTTTGACCCCAGGGCTATAAATTGAAGAAACTTGGTAGAGGTCCACTAGATAAAGCTACATGCCAACTTTGGTAGCCCTTGGCCTTACGGTTTCAGACAAGAAGATTTTCAAAGATTTTCAAAATTTTTCAGTTTTGTTGCCATGGCAACCAGAGTTTTTGAAGGAATTAAATTCTTTCAACAAATTCTGAAGAGGACCATGGCAGGATCATTTCTGTGAAGTTTCATCAAAATTGGATGGGTAGTTTCAGAGAAGAAGACGTTTTAAAAAAAAGTTAACGGACGGACGGACGCACGGACTGACGGACGGACGGACGCACGACGGACAACAGGCCATGACATAAGCCCGTTGGCCTTCGGCCAGTGGAGCTAAAAATGGTTATTGTGCCTTACCAAACCTTAGAAAATATGAAACGTTGGAAAGTCGAACAAGCTCAAAGACCTCGTTTACCACCCAACCCGCAAGTTGTAGATGTAACACATCTTCAACAGGACATGGGCCATATTTTACAAAACACCAATTTATCAGAATCAGAAAAGGCTCAAAAGTATGGTGAAAGTTTAAGTTACAAAATTCTCTTCAAAAAGCAAGGCCAACTTTGAACAATTTACTTTCAACGACAAAAAGTGATGATAGTGTACAGAAATCAGCATCTGTTGCCTTGCATGATCAAATTTTGCAAAGTGTACCAAAAACCATGAAAAGAAAAGCCGAGTTACTTTTGAATATAATAAAAGATAACAATAATTTAACTTGGGATGAACAAGGAGTTGTGTCATATAAAGGGGCACGCATTCATGGTTCCAATATCATCGATCTTATCAATGATGCAATACGTCAAAGAAAAGGTGTTGAACCCAAAGGCTGGAAAACTTTTTCAAAGGCATTACATGAAAGTAATATTCCGCAAGAAGTTATTGGCAACTCAAGTAGATGGAGGTGGATGCATAAAACTTATGATAAATCTTATGATAAGTCACCGAGCGAAGATGAAGAATCCCATGGCGAACCCGATTACTTATTTCACACGCCAAAAAGTGTACAAAAAAGTGCAAGGAAATCGGGTGCAAAAAGTGTTAAAAAATCTACGATGAAAACTCCATACATGAAACCTGAAGAAAAAGAAAGACTGAAACAATTCTATACTAAAGAGTTGTTAACTCCCCCAAAATCTATAAAAAAAGACCCCTAGTCGTAAAACGCTTCAGTCATGGGAGCCCTGGTAAAGCCTAAACTTGATTACGTGTTAAGAAAGTTGTTTTATGATCCCAAAAGTACTGTCGCATTTACTGGAATAAAGCAATTGTATCACGCTGCAAAATCTGTTTTGAAAGGGATAAGATACAAAGATGTTCAAGAGTGGTTACGAGGTGGGTCCACCTATACCTTACACAAACCAATCCGTCGACGTTTCAAAAGACGAAAAACTATTGTAAGTGGTATAGATTATCAATGGCAAGCTGATTTGGCCGACATGCAACATTTAGCAAAACAAAATGATAACAAGAAATATTTACTTTGTGTAATTGACGTGTTTTCAAGATTTTCATGGGTTATCCCTATTCCAAATAAAATGGGAAAAACTTTGATTCGAGCATTTCAATCTATTGTTCAGAAATCAAAACGAAAACCTTTATCACTTCAAACAGATAAAGGTTCGGAATTCAAAAACAAACTGTTTCAACAATACTTGAAAAAGAGTCAGATTCATTTTTTCACCACCGAAAATCCAGAGACAAAAGCAAGCCTCGTTGAAAGATTTCAACGAACTTTAAAAACGAGAATGTGGAAATACTTTACGTACAAGAAAACAAGACGTTACATTGACGTATTGAATTCTTTAGTTCAGAATTACAATCATACTTTTCACAGAAGTATTAAAACATCTCCTGCAATGGTAACAAAATCAAATGAGGCAGAGGTTTCGAAAAATCTGTATCCTCGATTATCGACAATCGCAATGACGAAAAAGCCAAAATTCAAAATTGGACATCGTGTTCGGCTCAATAAAACAAAACGTACATTTGATAAGGGCTATTTACCAAATTGGACGCAAAAAATATTTGAAATCACTCATGTTAACAAGACATTTTCACCTATCACCTATACAATAAAAGATTTACAGGGTGAACAAATTTTGGGAACTTATTATGAATACGAACTTCAATTAATAAAAGATGATGAAGTCTATGAAATTGATTCAGTTCTTGATAGACGTACAAGGCGTGAGGGCAAAAAATTAATCAAAGAAATAAAAGTCAATTGGAAAGGCTATCCAAAAAAATTTCAAAGTTGGATACCAGAATCCCATTTGGTGTCTTTGAAGGGAAAAATCTTATAGATAAAAAATCTTATAAAAAGACAGTGCATTTATGATGAATTCACAGTCAAACATTGAGTGCGCGACAGAAAGTGTCGATAGTGTTAGTACTAAAAATTACAGCTGCTGTGGAAATTGTGTTCCAAAGAATCAGTTTACATATATTTCACAGATATTAGTCATTTACGCAATTATTGCAACCTCCATAGTACATTTAAGTATTCAAAGTCAGGATCGTGAATTGTGGTTGATACTGTTAAGTAGTTCACTCGGATATATTCTCCCATCTCCGGGGTTAAAATTCACAAAGACAGAACAAAAACAACCAGGGCTTGATTTCATTGCCAGTAAAAAATAAAATATTAAAAATGAATTCGTTTTATGTTACTCTACCTAGCGATAGTTCCATAAACCTTTATCCGAACAACACACAGTGCTGTTTTAAAGTTCATTTACCGAAGACAGTTCATATTGATAGGGAAAAATGGGAAGTTGCATTAGTTCAACTTATTACCCCCTCTCAGTTTTTAAACGTAAGTGAACAAGAAGCAAAGTTTGGAATTATAACTACAGATACCAGTTTATACAATGCAATAGCAGCGGTAGATAAAAAAAGAGATAATATGCAGATATCTGTATTAAGGCGAGACGATAAAGGTAAAGCAGAAAAATGGTCAATTCTATTTACTTTTCCACCGGGTAGTTACACTTCACCAAAGCATATTATAGAGGTGATCGATGATTTGATTCAAAATAACCTATCGGGTATCCTTCAAAAGCATTCAATGCTACTGTCTATTAGCTATTCAACCTCATCCAATCGTCCGAAACTTGCAATCAGAAATATTACAAAAACCGGAATCAAATTCCATTCATCGCTGTTTTTAAAACTGGGAGGATCGCCAGAATTTCAACATGAGGTGATTTATCCTGGTAGAAGATTTTTGAATGCATTTAAATACACTCCTAACATTGATGCTGGCTACAACCATCTGTTTGTTTATTCAGATATTGCTGAACACCCTATAGTGGGTGATACATTTGCTCCCATACTTCGTGTTTTACCGTTCAAGCCAACCGAATCAATTGAAAATAATTATGAAGCCCAACATATCAACCATGAAATTACATTACCGCATTATATCCCCGTTTCGAAATCTGATTTCGATACTATTCACATTCAAATAACAGGGGATTCTGGCATATCGTTTCACTTCATTACTGGTAAGACAATCGTCAAGTTACATTTCAGACAGAAAAAATAAAAATATTTTGATATTTTGAAATAATTAAACTGATACATTGACAAAAAATGCTACCAGTTTATCGTGGTGTAAAACATCAGTATGGGTATGGATTAGGTTCCCTATTTAGATCAGCACTTAAAACAGTGACTCCATTGCTTAAACCCTTGCTCAAATCTGGTTTTAATGCTATAAAAAAAAGAAGGAATCAAACAAGGAATACGTGCAGCAGAAGATATCTTTTTACGTGGTAAAAACCCCCAAAAAAGTTGCAGTCTCGCGGGGAAAACAATCTGTTCATAATTTAGCGCAACAAGTAATACCTGGGATAAATAAACGAAAATCACAAAAGACACGTCATTTATCTTCTCGATCTCGCAAAGGCAAGATCATTAATAAAAGACAAAGAAATCATTACACTAGACCAAGACCTCTTGATATATTTGATTGAGAAAAAATCTTTTGAAAAAATCTTTTTTGAAAATGATGCAAAACGGATCTTGCGAATGCAGTAAATCAGAACTCAATGTTCTTTCTGTACCACCTACATTGACAACGATGCAAGAAAGTCAATGGGTTGAACATTTTCCAATATCATCTTTGACAAACAATTCACCGATAGAATTCATCATACCACCTCAAACCGAACATTGGACAGATTTGTCACAATCGTATTTGTATATCAAATTCAAAATCGTTAAAGCAGATGGTAGCAATTTAGATGCCGGTTCAAATGTAGCCCCTGTAAACAATTTCATGCACAGTATGTTTAGCAGTGTCGATTTGTATCTAAATAATAAACTAATCAACAGTAATTCAGACACCTATCCATACAGAGCATATATCGAAAATCTTCTGTCATATAATGCCGACTGCAAGACTACGTTTTTGAAAGCTGGTGTACTTTGGGTCGAAGACACCAGTGGTCAATTCGGAGCACTCAACCATGATGGGAATAATGAAGGATTACGAGGAAGAATCGGTGTAATCACACTAAGCAGAACTGCAGAGCTTTTCGGACGATTGCATCTTGATCTATTTCAGCAAGAAAAATATTTACCTAACGGAGTTGAAATCAAACTTAGATTAAACAGAACCTCATCAAACTTTTGTCTTACGGGAGGTACTGGTGCACCAGCTGCAAAAATTGTACTGGAAACAGTCAGTCTGCATATGCGAAATGTTGAATTGTTGCCTGTTGTTGCGAATGATCTAAATCGAATTATTTCTCAGCAAAACATGAAAATTCCTATCCGCAGAGTAGAAGTAAAGACTTTTACCATCGGCAATGAACTTCAGTCTAAAGTTGAAGATCATTTGTTTCAAGGACAGCTTCCGAAACGTGTTTTCATTGCAATGGTAACAAATGCTAGTTATAATGGAGGTTATGATACCAATCCATTTTTCTTCCAACATTTCAATCTGTCAAAAATAGATGTATCATGTAATGGTCACAGTATTCATAACAGACCCTTTGAGCCTGACTTTGAAAATGGCTTGTATTTGAAATCATATTTGTCAATGTATCAGGCTGTCTCAGCCTTCGGACTCAATAAATCATTTGATATTGCCAAAGAAGATTATGCTGGTGGATACTGTTTGTGGGGCTACGATTTGACAGCAGATCAAGGCAGTGAAGAAGGTCAACTTCATCCTATAAAAACTGGAAGTCTTCGAATTGAGCTTCAATTCGCCCAAGCCTTGGCAACAGTGATCAACGTTATTGTTTTTGCTGAATTTGACAATCAGATCGAAATCAACAGTTTGAGAGAAATCATCACAGATTACTAACTTCGGAAAAATTACATCAGAAAAACAGCCCTTTTCAGAGCTAAGAGAAGTAAAAAACAATGCAGGGACTCAACTTCGCTAGAGCACTGAGAAGAAAAGCAGAAAAAGTGCAATATCACACTTCAAAGTGTCTTTCTACTCGGAAAAACGACATTCACAATAGCTTTAAAAAACATATGATTAATGAATTAAAAGAATTTATAGCCAGCGAAGTTCATAAACAGTGTTTCGGATGTCAAGTGGATCACCCTAGTCAAATACAGCACGAGATATGTTTATTCATGGACAGACAAGATCATACAGATATGTTCATAGAAAGAGCCATGATGGGAATAAACCCATACAAAATCATGGAAAAATGGTATCCTGAACTAATGGAGATGAAACTCGATGACAGTGACTATGTGGAAGCCTACAGATTATGGCAAAATATAAAACAAAACATTTTATCTGAAATCACGGAGTCGTGCTTACAATACTGGTGTGACAAAGTAAAACAATCCTGGGAAGAAAAAAGTGAATGGAAAAAACTGATGTATACTTCTGAAATTCAATACATATTGGATCACGGCACCTGGATAAAAAATCTACAGGCGAAAGTCTGTGCAAAAGACCAGTTACCTCGACAAAAACTCAAACATGTGAAAGCTTACATTGTGAATACAGAATGATCAAATAGACCAGGAGAACACTGGGTGGCAGTGATATTTGATAATAATGACAATGTGCTATACTTTGATCCGTATGGACTACCACCACTTGAGCCAGAAATCATTAACTTTTTAGACAATCATTCTTCAACGTGGAGATACAATCGACAAACTCTTCAGAGTCTACAGGGTAAAGTTTGCGGACTTTACTGTATCTTTGTATTGGATGCTGTTGCTAGAGGATACAATATACAGAAATATCTTCAACAGAAATTCCTCTCAACGGAACACCATCGAAACGATCGAGATGTATCATTGTGGTTTAATCAACACTACGGAATTCTATACAAGAAAATTTCAGAGACTCAATCCCCACAAACAGTGAAAAAATTATCTTCTTTTTGTTAAGTTCATTGTGAATATTTCATTTTTGTCTTTTTTACAGTTCATTGTAAATATGTTCATTGTTCGGTTCTGTTCAATAAAAAAAATTCAAAAAACCAATAGAGTTCTTCATTCTGTTTTTCCCCAAGACTTGTTCTGTCCACATTTTTCCCATACATCGGGTCATAACTTTTTGCTATATTAGCATGAAACGTAGGATGGGAAAAAATGTATGTGCTTTCCGCCAGGTCCGAGCTCTTTAGAAATTTTCAATCCTCCTGTAAACGTATAAAACCCAGCGATATTTCCATACATTCACCATTTTTACTCTCAGTTCTCGAGCAGTTCAGAAGCAGTATCAATAATCGGAAGCAGTATCAATATGGAGGAGATAAATTATCAACTGCGTGAGGCTCTCCGAGACTATCTGAATGCCGGTCAGCAGATATTGCTACTAAACACTCATTTCGTAGCAGAGGATGAACAAAGCCAACTACAACGTATAACACAGCCATACAAAGATCTCGGCGAAAGATTAGTTCAGCTATTTCTAAAGACAACGCCTGATGTCATTTTGGTTGATGTCAAATTTGGGAGAAAGATTACTTTCGATAATGGAACAATGACAATCAGAAAAAGAGTTGAAGCATGCCCCATTTGCCAGGCGAATTTCGGATGTTGTCATTAGAAGTGGAGAACAACGTGAGACGAAAAACAGCCCTTTTTCAGGGCTAACCCAACAGTCCTTTTCAGGGCTACCCATCTTCAAGAAAAGATCTTTCTTTCTTCAAAATTGTCAAAACTAAAAAACAGTCATAGGGTAGTCAAACTCTAGTTTTTTCTGACCCGAACAAGAAAAATGTAACAAAACTACGGGTTGGTCAACAATAAACATTTACCATTAGAAATACAACGGTAATTCTGATTGGACAACATTAATTCAGAGCCAAAACAGCATGAAACGCCGACGCGGTAAAAACATAGGAGAAAATGACGTCATGAGTCAAGTAGGTCAATCCGTCTGAAAAGCTATAAATCTCTGCGATATATTTTCCATACATTTCATTTTCACAATGGCTTCAAGAACAACACCCGGCAGGCGTTTCACTTGGATGGATGCCGAGCGACGCTTAAGAAGAGCAAACAGACAGATCATTTTACTTCAACAACGCTTAGCTGAAGTAAACAAGCGTTACGAGAGGGCGGAACTTTCGAATAACAGATCGTTCCGTTATAACCTTCGAATGAAGAAAACGATCATTGAAGGTACGCTTGAAATGTATATTCAGTATGCTATTTCAAAAACTGAGCAGTTAGACCATCTTTTCCGTGAGCAAATCGCTGAAAGGACTGAGTCAGACACCGAATCGACTGATACTGAATAATCATTTTCAAGTTAATTCCTTCTCTAAAAACAGCCCTTTTCAGGGCTAGCCATCTACCACTAAACTTCTATCTTTCTTCAAAATTGTCAAACTCAAAAGACTTACAATCAAAAGCCTAAAAAAGTGGCCCATTGTACATAAACATATAAACACTAAACTCCGATTAATTTTTCTCATTCACCATTAACTATCGTAAAGCTGAGTCAGTATCCCACAATGTTTGGATTGACATTTTTCCTCTCATTGTTCTTCTGCTTAGAAGACAGAGAACATTTCAGATATATCAGGTATGAAATTGAGCATCTGCTACAAATGGTAGATACAATGGCAACAATCGAAAGAAAGAGAGGAGGATAAAAAAGTGTATTCTGCACAAAAAACAGCCCTTTTCAGGGCTAACCATCTTCAATGAAACATCTTTTTTCAAATCAAAAAAAGTCATAGGCTAGTCAAACTCTAGTTTTTTCTGACAAGAACAAGAAAAATGTAACAAACTATGGATTGACCAACAATAAACAATAAACAAATTGTCAGAAGGCTCACAATCAAAAAAAGTCATAGGATAGTCAAACTCTAGTTTTTCTGACCAGAACAAGAAAAATGTAACAAACTATGGATTGGTCAACAATAAACATTTACCATTAGAAATACAACGATAATTCTGATTGGACAACGTTAATTCAGAGCCAAAACAGCATGAAACGCTGACGCGGGAAAAACATAGGAGAAAATGACGTCATGAGTCAAGTAGGTCAATCCTCCTGTAAAGCTATAAAACCCGGCAAGACATTGGAAGCGGTTGTGTTGTTGAATTTGGTCGTCAGATCCCTTTGGAAGGCGATCTGAGCGGACCTTATTTGGAGATCTATTCGGACTCTTTGGAACAGGCTTTTCTGGTTTTTTGTTCACTACAGGTTGCTGATGTTTGGCTGTTGTGGAGGTTTGTTTCTCTGTTGAATCTGTTTGGATCGAGGCATTGGTTGTCTGTGTTGTAGCATCTTTTAAAGTGACTGATTTTGCAGCATTGGATTTGGTCACACTAGAGTAAGAGGCACCAAGTACTTGTCGTGTATCTACAATTTTCCTAGCTTCCGAAAATGACAGGCTTTCTCGATATTTTATGGTGATGATTTCTTTTTCTCTCTTCCAAACTTTACATCATCGGGATGTAGAATAGTGTTCTTCACCACAATTCAAACATTTCAAGGGTTTTTCACAAGGGTCGGTATGGTAAGTTTCAACTTCATTGGTTCCGCATCTTTTACAGTGATCGTCAGCGTCACATTGCCTTTCATGGTGGCCAAACTTAAAACATCTATAACACTGGAGTGGGTTTGGTACGTAAAGATCAACAGGAACCTTCATGTATCCGACTTTAAGTGTTTTTGGTAGGATAGCCGTTTTAAATTTGAGAACTATGGTATTGGTGTCTTTCCGGATACCATCCCGAAAAACACGAATACGTCTAGCCTCAATACATTCTGAGTCGATAATTCGGAAACAATTCCTTCTTCCTCCACACCAGCCAAGTCTGGACACCTTATTATACCTCTGGATGAGTTCAGAGTACCATGCGCAGTGCATTTTGCTGGTATTTCGAAAAATCGTTTCAAAGCCAAAAGGTTTTTCGAATGTTGCGGCTTTTCAACTTCCACCAACAAAGTGCCGTTTCTAAGCTTTTTGACGGACTTCGGGGAGCCTGCCAAAGAAACAAGTACCTTTTCAATAACAAATGGCGACAGCTTTGCCAATGGTTTTTCCGGTTGTAACGATTCGATTATCAAGAAGCGGGCAAAAGGTCCAGTCGATTCCGGTTCAGCCTGTTCACTATCATAGTCTTTCCGTGTTCTTTTTTTTGTTTGGTTATCCATGGTTGTAGTTTTAATGATCATCATTCGCGGCCCCCACCCACCATGGAGTCCTACAAAGGGGACATGGCTATTAGAGCGGAGAATCCAGCTCTGCATGTCAGGGTTACCCAAATGATAAACTTAGGCCATACAAATCAGATAATCCGGCACAGAAAATGCGTGGCAACATCCCCAGATCAGGATGCACCCACGCAAGTCGAAGCCAAATCAAAAGACCTACATAACCCAATTAGCCCATGAGCCTATATTAGACTAGGGACTAAAATACGCAAAAATGAGGCAGTTAAAATGGACAAATTGATGCTGTGCAAATATATACGTGTATATAGTCAGACAAGTTGGAGATACATGCGGTTTCAAGAAAACAAATGTGATACAGACAAAATAGATGTTTCTCTTTTACACCAGTAAAAGTGTTAGAATTATATGAAATAAACTCAAAATGCCCAAAATCTAAAAGCGACCAGCCGATTGCACTAGACCGGGCCCATCTAGGCTCTCGTTTACACCGAAGCCGAGGCCAAAGCAGTGTGTTGAAGAGCTGGAGATCCCCGGGCTCCCCTCAACTGCCAGGACCCTCTTTTCCGGCTTACGAGTCTCCACCCACGGCAAACAGGCGGGTCCATTGGTGGGGTCTTACCACTCTGCAGGACGGCAGCCGGCGAATTCTACCCCCCGTCCGGCTGGGGGAACCCCCAGCATAAACGGACAAGGGAAGAGGTGCATAGAAGCCGCTCTCCTAGGCATAAAACGTCTGGGAGGGAGAACAGAAATGATCGTTCTCCGGAATCTAAAAAGTTTCGGGAGAAGGATGATAGTAGTCATTCTTCCGGATACTACAGATATGAGGGAAGAGGATATGCACGACATGATTCTCCTAGGCACCACAGGTCTAGGAGACAAGAGTATGAAGGAACTCATTCTCTAAGGCATTATAGGTCTAGGAGAGAGAGGATAGTTTATTCCAGCCAGTGGAGAAAGAAATCTCAGCCTTTGCAGGATGGTCCTTGGGAAAAAGAAGCGAGGCAGGAGAGGTCTCGTGATAAAAAGCCAGAGTTCAAGAAAAAATACAGGATACCAGAAACTCTGGTGTTTTATCCATCCAAGGACAAACATGTCAAAGCTGGAGAGGAAAAAGTCGATCCAAGGCAACATAAGTCTCGGATCGTCCAATCACAAGAAAGACACCGGACAGATTGGTCTGAGGATCTGACCATCCAGGTGGAAGAAGGAACCCGGTTGGTTAGGTGCAGTCGCAAAAGGAAGGTCTCTCCAGAAGTTCTGCATTCAAAGCTGGATTGTAAGAGAATCAAAAGAACCAAATGCCCATTTCCAGGTTGTGATGCTGAGGCACGAAGAATAAAGCGCCATGTTCAGCAGAAGCATATTCCTGCTATATTTCATGACCTGGAGACAGAAGAGTTGATGAGAAGTCAGGAGCATCTCAATGAGAAAAATTCACAGATGATGTTCGAAAAATATGGTCCAGAAACAAGAGATGTCATTGCCTTGAAATCGGATCTGGGGAAGAAGAATAGGCTGAACCCAGCAAGAAGAAAGGCACTGTGGAAGAAAAGGAATGTGTGTGCAACAGTAACAAGTACAAGTTCTCTTATGGAAGTTAGTGACTCGGCGATTAAGGCCAGTTCTACTTCTGTTTGGACTGAAAAAGGAAGAAGTCCAAAGGAACCCAGGAAAGAACAGGCAGAAGAACAGATGGAGGTGGATCAGCAACAAGAAACACCTTCTGTGCCTGAATCGAATCCCAAGGATGAAGGAAGTACTGCTGCCCAAACTCAGCATGGTCCTGCTGTTGTCATCCTAAGCGGCGACAAGCTAATGGAAACCACTTCTTTAAGTGCGTTTGAGGTACAGAAAAACCTTGGAAAGGGACTTCGATTAGTTGTTGGATCCCCGGAAACTACCACTGAAGAGTTGGACTATCACTGCAGCCCGAGCCCAGATAAAGTAAAGAATCTGACCCAAGAGGAGGAAGAAGCTTTGCTGAGATCGAGCTCGGAGGTATCTAACAGTCCAGGGGAAGGGGCAGGCAAAATCAAGTCTAGCCCCAAACAAGTGGTTGGCATGCGAACTTACGCAGAAGTCGTAAAGGAAGGGGCAGGTGTAGTCGGGTCTAGCTCCCAGCGACCCATCGGAAACCGATCATATGCAGATGTGGTCAAGACTAAACTTGCAGTAGGGATTGTCAAGCCACAAGCCAGTCCAACTCATACATCAGGATCAAAGGCAGAAGCCCTTACTCTGGCCCAAGCCTACGACAGTCATTTCCATCTGGACCGACTCGGAGCAAAGCTAGGGGCAAACCCCTTCGATGCAGACAGTTTGGTTCGGAAAGTTATGGAAATACCACCGATGCACAAAGTTGGTGTTGCCGGGGGAGTGCTGGTTTACTGTGATCCAGAGAGGTACAATGAAATCTATTTGGATGCAGATAGGAAATGGGCCATTGCTGTTGGGATTCATCCAAAAAAAAAAACAGAGCAGCTAACTGCAGAGAACAAGGCAAAGCTCAAGTTGCTGCTGGATAATCCAAGAGTTAATGCCTTGGGGGAAGTAGGTCTGGATTACAGTGTGGATCGATCTTCGCGAGAAGTCCAGCAAAAAGTTTTAAGTGATATTCTAACCTTTTCCAGACCCGAAAAAGTGTTAGTCTTGCATATCAGAGGAAGTGCTGAAGACCCTTTTTCTACAGAACCCTCAAAGGATTGCCTGGAGATTGTTCAGAAAATGTGTCAGCCAGAGCAAAAAATTCATTTACATTGCTTTGCTGGTAATAAAGAGCAAGTATGGGAGTGGCGACGAGCTTTCCCGGACTGCCATTTCGGGTTCACAGGCAAAATGGCTCGGTACAGGAAACTACAAAAGGAGGCACTTAAGAGCATTCCTTTGGATAGAATTTTGGTGGAAACACGGTACAGGAAACTACAAAAGGAGGCACTTAAGAGCATTCCTTTGGATAGAATTTTGGTGGAAACAAACTCGCCATACCTTCCAGTGTTGCCAGGGCAAAAGATAAGCACTCCAGCATACATTGGGGATGTGGCAGCAGAGGTTGCCAAGATTAGACAGGAGCCCATTGAGCTTGTGATTGAGACAACCAAGGTCAATGGCCAAAAATTGTATGGACATTGAAGGCATAATGCAGATCCCCGTTAATTTGGGTAGTGTCCTAATTGGACCACCATAGCTATGGTCTGAGTTTCTATCAAGAGACCGCCTAGTTTTTGAAAACGGGGGGGAGCGTGGTAGTTATAGATCAGTTGAACCGAGTACCCGTCTGGAATCGGGGAATTCGACTGGTACGAATCGTTGTACATGAGACGGGAACCAACCTATGATCGAGGCTTCCGGTTTGTGATACAGAATTGTGAAAAGACGTACGAATTTGGAAGTGTTGTAAAATCCTTGTCGTGATTCTCTAGAACTTACCATCCTGTCGTCGGAGGCTGTCCAGCAGGACCACAGGTAAGTAATCTACAAGAATTACTACAGCTGTTTTTCCTGATCCTGAGCCCTAGACGCTAAGCTCTGGACTCACTGTACAGCCTCTCTCCGTTAACTCGGGTCTTATCGAGCAGCAACGATATAGGCTCTTTCCTAATGAATGCCACCCGAGCTGCCACGTCTCCAATATAGGCTGGGGTCATTGTATGTAACCCTTTCAGTACAGGTAGATGTGGGGAGTCTGTTTCCAGTAACAATCTTTTCAAGGGAATTCTCTGCAAGGCCTCCTGTTGTCGTTTGTTGAAACTGACTGCTTTGCCAGTAACACCGAAGTAACAGTTGGGGAATCCTCCTGACCACAATTTCAGCTCCTGGGTTCCACCTGAAAAGCAATGCAGGTGAATCTTTTGCTGAGAAGGGCACTGCTCCTGGATGATTTGGAAACAGTCTTGGGAGGCTTTTTCTGATAAAGGATCGTCCTTCCCTCCACGAATGTGCAACACTACCACCTGGTCAGCTCGGCAGTGTGCCAGGATCCTCTTCAGCTCTGTTTGCTGGGTTTCAGGACTCGGGTAACTTCTGCTGTAGTCCAACCCAACCTCTCCCAATCCAATCACTCTGGGGTTTGATAGCAGAGCTTGAAGTAGATCTTGCTTCTTTGTTGAGAGCTTATCAACCTTTTTGGGGTGGACTCCTACGGCTATTTTCTATTTCGAGTCTGCCTCCAAATAGACCTGTCCATAGTGTTCGGGGTCACAATACACAAGCACTCCCCCGCTGAGTTCGACCCGATGATTGGGTTCAATCTCAGTTATCCTCTGTGTCATGCTCTCAACATCTGTTAAACTAGCTCCCAGTTTAAACGCCAATCTGTCAGGGTGAAAATGGCTGTCAAAGGCCTTGGCTGTATTATCACTCTCCGTAGTGCTCCTCTCGACCACCGGGCTTAAACGTGGTGAAACTACTCCTACTGCTGGTGGCGCTTTGAGAGCTTCTGAGTAGGTTCTCGGTTTGACAACAAGTTGACTGACCGGTGACCTTCCCAGTGAGGTTTTACTCTTCACAGCCTGGTCTGTCTCAGTATATAGGAGTGCATCCTCTTCAACTTTTGACAGCTCCCCTTGTTCACCTGGGCTAGGTGTGCCCTGGTAATCCAAGTCAACACTTTTGTCTGGAGTCAAAACCAATCTAATTATTCCTCTCTCCTTGTTGTCCTTAATTGACATCAAGGAATGAATGAATGGAGTTTTACGGCCCGTCGACAGCTGTGGTCATATTGGGCGCACATACAAAGATGAAGAGAGATACTGTGATATAATAAAACAAGAAGTTAGTAAAAACAATAGATGTAACCGTTAAAAGTACACTAATTAATTGAACTTAAAAATTAGACACAGTCAACAGGAGGGCCAAAAAAGCCTTTAAAAATGAAAGAAAAATAACGCAAAGGGTGATTAAGATTCTAAATTTTTCTAAAAATATTTACTTCCTTTAGATAGTAAAAAACTGATTCGATCTTCACAGTGTCAAATAAAATACTCAGGCTGTCTACTTTATAAAATCTTTCTCGTACTTGCGCTAGGTCAATGCACTCTAGTAATATGTGTTTAAGTGTAAGAGGAGCAGAGCATGGAATGCATTGCGGTGCCTCATCTCCTTTAAGGAGATACGAGTGTGTAAGATGCGTGTGACCGATACGCAGACGGGCCAAAACAATTTCTTCGCGGCGACAAGTCCTCGATCCTGGTAGCCATTCCCCAAGAGTTGGCTTAATACCAAATAATTTATTTTGGTGATTGAGTGGGTCGTTCCACGAAGTATTCCATACAGACTGAATAAAAGCATTTATTGAAGGCTTAAAATCAGTAAAAGGAACTCTATAGGGTAAAATATCAAGTGATAATGCTTCCTTTGCAGCTCTGTCTGCCTCCTCATTACCACCAATACCAATATGGCTGGGGAGCCAACAGAAAATAACGTCATTACTACCGCAGACGTCAGATAGCTTGTCTAAAAGGTCAACAATAATTGGGTTTTCGGTTTTATCATGCTCAAGTGCCTGCATGGCAGAGAGTGAATCGGTGAAAATAATGTAACGCCAATAACCGTCTTCTTTAATGTGATCAAGAGCAAGGTCTATTGCTTTTAGCTCTGCAGAAAATATTGAAGATTTATCCGGAAGACGGAATTGATATATTTCACCATCAGGTACAGCAGCTGCGCCAGCCCTGTCACCTTCTTTCGAACCGTCTGTATAAATATGTTCATAATTGTAGTACTGTCTTTTTATTTCGAGACATTTGCTTTTGAAAATAGTCGGATCTGTTGTTGCCTTTTTGTATGATGCTACTTCATACACAAATGTTGGACTATTAGAAGTCCACAAAGGAACGACTGTGATCTTCTGTTCTGCTGTATCATCAAGTTCAAATCCAAGGCTTTGAACATCAGCTTCACACCGGAGACTAAAGGGAGGTATGACCCTTTCTTTCTTTAAAAAATCGTCTTTATACAAAGGTTCAAATACAACTTTGTGAGTAGGATTTTCAGGGTTTGACTTTAGTTTTATATAGTACTGCATGGACAGTTTCTTTCGTCTTAGATTTAAGGAAGGCTTATTTGCTTCTGCATACAGACTATTTATTGGGGAAGTCCTAAATGCGCCTAGTGCGAGACGCAAGCCTTGATTATGAATAGAATTAAGTTTGCGCAAGTATGACTGACGCGCTGACCCGTACACAGCGCAACCGTAATCTAACTTTGATCTACAAGCCACCTATAAAGTCGTAACAAGACCTTTTTATCTGCTCCCCAGTCCATACTGGAAACTACACGTAAAAGATTGAGAGCTTTCTGACACTTATTGCTCAAATAATTAATGTGAGGAATAAACGACAGTTTAGAATCAAATAATAGGCCGAGAATTTGAACTCTTGGACGACTTCTATACAGACACCATCTAGTGTCAGTTCTGGGTCGAGATGAAATTTTCTTGAATTACAAAAATGCATACATTTAGTTTTGGTTTTTGAAAACTTAAAACCGTTTTCATTGGACCATTTGGTTAAATTGTTTAAGACTTGCTGAAGTTGCCTTTCAATAGTATGCATGTGTTTTGACCTGTAGCAAATACAAAAGTCGTCGACATAAAGAAAGCATTCCACACCAGGACATACAGACTTAATAATATTGTTAATCTTTACACTGAAAAGTGTAACAGAAAGAATGCTTCCCTGGGGAACGCCCATCTCTTGTTCATGGGGGTCAGAAAACGTATTACCAACCCTGACTCTGAACTGCCGCTCATTTAGAGAAGCTGAGATGAAATAAGCAAGGCGACCTCGAATACCGAAATCAAAGAGGTCATTCATAATTCCGTACTTCCATGTTGTATCATAGGCACTCTCAAGATCGAAAAATACAGAGACATGTTCTTTTTTAATAAAACCTTCACGTATGAATGTCTCAAAGTGAACTAAATGATCAAGAGTGCCTCTCTGTTTACGAAATCCACTTTGAGCGGTTGCTATTAATTTGTTTTTCTCTAAAAACCAAACAAGACGGTCATTTACCATTCTTTCCATGGTTTTACAGATACAACTTGTCAAGGCTATTGGGCGATAGTTTGCAGGATTAAAAGAATATTTTCCAGGTTTTGGTATTGGTACTACTATGGCTTCCTTCCAGGAGTCTGGAAGAATACCAGTTTGCCACACCTGATTGAATATAGCAAGTAAACAATCAAGGGATCGATATGGCAAATGCTTTAAAAATTGATAATGAATGTCGTCGCATCCAACAGCAGTGTCGTGGGATTTTTTTAACGCTTTCTTCAGTTCTTTTAATGTGAAGTCCTTATTATAGTGCTCAGCATTATTCGATTTGAAATTAAGCTTTGTTTGTTTCTTTATGTTCTGAAATTTTCGGAACTTCGGCGAGTAATTCGAAGCAGATGATTTGTCTGCAAAAGTTTCTGCCAGCGTATTGGCAATATCGGTTTTGGAAGTGACAACACCATCATCAGTACTCAAGTGACTAACATTCTGAAATGAGTTTTTGCCGTTCATTTTACGTATCATATCCCAGGTCTTTTTGACAGTCGATCTAGAGTTCAATCTAGATACGTACTGTCTCCAAGACGCACGTTTACTTTAATTATCCGTCGTGCTTTCGCTCGAGCAATTTTAAACTTTGTAAGATTCTCCTGAGTCGGTCTCAGATTGAAATTTCTGAGAACACGTTTACGCTCTGCTATAGCTTTCCTGCAGTCATCGTTATACCATGGTTTGCTTAAATGCTTTGGACTTGTCGAGGTTCGGGGAATTTATTTCTCTGCGGCGGAATAAACTAAAGAAGTAAAGAGTTCTGCAGGATTTTCATGGTTATCAAACGCACATTGACTAATTGACTGTTCACAGTATATTCTAAACTGTTCCCAGTTCGCTTTATGAAGCTTCCAACGTTCTGGACTTTGCTGTACAGAAGGCCCTATTTCTGATATCAGGACCGGAAAATGATCAACTTTCCAATTGAAGTCAGAAGCAACTTCAGGACTGCTTATAGTCAAGTCTAGGGATGAATATGAACCAGTGGCAGGGTGTAAGTACGTGTGTGTTTTAGCATTCAAGAGACAGAGGTCATGCTTGGAAATAAAATCTTCTACTAGTCGACCTTTAACATTTGTATTTCTGCAACCCCATAAGGTACTATGGGCATTAAAATCTCCCATTAAAATTAAAGGTTTAGGGAGCTGGTCAATTAACTCATCAAGTTTAGAACAGTCAATGGGCATACTTGGTGGCATGTATATAGAACACACAGTTATTGTCTTGTTTAAAGAAATACTGACAGCAGTTGCCTGCAAAGACGTGTTAACAGTTACAACTCTGTGAGGGACAGTATTATTCACAGCTACTACTATTCCTCCTTTAGCTCTGTCACCTCCATTAGAATTGGTTTTATAAATAGAGTGACGTTTCAGAGATATTTTATTTGTATCAGTGAGAAACGTTTCCTGTAAACATAATGCCACTGGTTTATATTTATCGATTAAAAGAGACAGTTCCTCAATGTTAGCTGAAAAACCTCGACAGTTCCACTGTAATATGTTATTACTCATGATTTGAGTGGTACTTAGTATAACAGCATACAGGATTAGAAGTAAGGAATAATTCATTTCTGAGTTGGTAATCTTATAATTTTGCCTTGCTTAAATTTTTCATCAACAGTGTAACTGTCTGCCTCCATGTCTTCAGGAAGACATGAGAAGCAATTATGTTGTTGAATTGGATCGTCCGACCCTTTGGGAAAACGATCCGATTCAACGGGTTTTGCTTGTTTGTTATTTTGTTTCTTTTGCTTTTTTGGGGAAGTGGTAACATTTTCTTCGCTTGAATCTGTTCTTTTTCCTTTGGGAGATTGTCTCCGTGCAGGAGTTTTTATATTGTCAGAAGTGGTCTCTTTAGCTTGTGGTTTAGCTGGAGTATCAGTAGTCTGAGTATTTGCGTCTTTCAGCTCAACTGTCTTGTTTGACTTAACAACAGAACTGTAAGAATTGGGTAAAACATGACGAGCTTCTACTATTTTTCTGGCTTCTGGAAATGATAGACTCTCTTTATATTTAATAGTTACAATTTCTTTCTCTTTTTTCCAGAGTTCACAAGCTCTGGATGTTGACATATGTTCTCCGCCACAGTTAGTACACTTAGTTTTCCTAGTACAATCCTTTTCATCATGATCGTTTGCAGTTTCGCCACAACGGCGGCAAAGCTTGTTTCCGAGACCCAATCTACATTTTTTCTCATGATGGCCAAATTTATAACACGAGTAGCATTGAAGCGGGTTCGGGATGTAAATGTCAACACCTACGTTTAAATAGCCAACTTTCAGTGTTTTTGGTAAGATTGCTGTTCGAAATGTAAGGACTATTGTGTTTGTACTTTTTTTTACACCATCTCTCCAAATTGTTATTCGACGAGCTTCCGAGACATTCTGACTGGTGAGCTCAGCGACAATTTCTTCTTCTGAAACTCCAGCCAAATCGGGGCACCTAATGATTCCTCGTGATCTGTTTAAACTTCCATGCGGAGAGCATTTCGCAGGTGTTTGATGGAAGCGATCAATCTTTAGAAGATTTTCAGCATGTTTTGGTTTTTCGACTTCAACTAACAAAGCTCCCGAATTTAACTTTTTTACTGACTTAGGGTAGCCAGCAAGAGAAACAAGAACTTTTTGGATGACAAAGGGAGACAACTTCGTTAATGGTTCTTCAGGCACAATAGATTCAATGAAAAGGAAGCGAGGAAAGGGGATATTGGCATGTCCACGATCTGAATCATTATCATCTTGTTCGCGTGATCGTTTTTTGTTTGGGTTATCCATGATTAGTTTTATTTCTTCGTCATCCGTGGCACCCCACCCACCACGGAGCCCAACAAGGGGACATAATGTCATGGAGCGGATATCCTGCTCCTTTATGCCAGGGTTACCCAGATGGTATACTCAGATGACATGAATAAGTCGGAGCGACAAGGAAAAAACATGGATAGTCCCCAAGATCAGGAATTTGCCATGGCAGTCAATGTCTCAACGAAAAATCCACATCACCCGATTAGCCCATAAGCCTATATAAGACCAGGACTTTAAAGAACATATCAAAGTAAAAGGTAAAAAGGCACTTTTCAAGCAAACATTAATTTTGGGTTTAACATGTTAGATTATTCCATTGAGTATGAAGACCAGATGAAATATGGAAGTATAACAGGGGAAAAGGTATCAGATATTCCAAGTTTGCTTTAGAATCAGAAAATCTGAGTTTCAAGCAGTATAGTAGGACACATGCAGGAAGGAGACATCTGCAGAGGATGCAGATGCCCTCCCCATACAGCTCCACCAACACATTACAGATATACATAAAATGTGCTCAATCTTAAAACGACCAGCCGATTGCACTAGACCGGGCCCATCTAGGCTCTCGTTTACACAGAAGCCGAGGCCAAAGCAGTGTGTTGAAGAGCTGGAGATCCCTGGGCTCCCCTCAACTGCCAGGACCCTCTTTTCCTGCTTACGAGTCTCCACCCACGGCAAACAGGCGGGTCCATTGGTAGGGTTTTACCACTCTGCAGGACGGCAGCCGGCGAATTCTACCCCCCGTCCGGCTGGGGTTTGACATCAAGGATGTGAGGTCTATCGGCTGACCATTTGACTCCACTCGGACTTGCCTTTCTGGCGCCGGACTTGTCTTCTTGGTGGTTTCCGTCTCCATTGGTGAATAATAAGAGCTAGCTACACATGCCGAGCTCTCTTCCACCGACTCAGCCTCAGTTTGCGTAGCTGAATCTTTTGTTTTTCGCCCCTCTGGAGACGGTGTCACTGCCCTGGAAACTGTGGCTGTAGGTCTATTGATCCGTTTCGTCTGCTGGACGTTACGGGCCTCTGCTCCAAACCTTTGATTCATCATTTCGGCTTGCCTTAGGCTTAATTAGTCCATAATATATGCCATAGGCCGCCAGTGAATGAGAACGGCCGGGGAGTTGATAGGCCGAAGAGTGAATTCTTCTGGTACTTCCCAACCTGCCTGGAAACAAAGTTTTCTCATAGCCTCCTTGGTGCTTGGTGTTACCTCGGATAATTCACATATCCGGATATGCCCATCAACCATTCTTCTTAGCTCTTCAGGATTAGGTGAATCGCTCTGAACCACAATCAGTCGAGCTAAAACTTCCAGGGCCTCGAGTCTTCTTCCGTGGAACTCTGAGCTAGCCATCATCTCTGGCGTCTCTAGATCATGGAAGAGAGCAGGAATATGTCTGCTCTGTACATGCCTCTTTAATTTCCTGGCTACTGCCTCACAGCCTGGAAAAGGGCATTTGTTTCTCTTGATCTTTTTCGGAATGGCTCCTTCCTTTGTGTCTGGTTCCGAAACATGACGCCTTTTCCCCAAGATCGACACTCGCAAGTCGGATCTTGTTGCTAGTTCCCTCTTACTTTTCTCTTTGGAGCGGTCAGAGGTTGGAAGCTTGTGTTGTCTCCTATATTTTTCCTCAGTAGCTGAACGTGAAGGAGGCTCTGCCCTTCTCGTTGTATGCCTAGGATTTTGCTTCCTGGGTCGTGGGAGCTCAGTTCTTCTACATTTTTGCTTAGGAGACCTTGATCGCCTCCTACTGGAATCATCCCTCTCCACGTACCTCTGCTTCTTCCGCTGATTTCTTTCTGTGGAACCTTCACGGTGAGAATGCTCCCTCGACCTGTAACGCCCGTGGGAGGTACTCTCTACCGCAATTTTGCCAGCTCTTCTCTGGACTTGATCACCATAAGGAACACTCTCCTCCGACAACCCGGTGCGGTAAAAGAATAGAGCCTTCGAGGTTTTGAAAAATTCTTCTACAGCTTTTCTATTCCTCTTCTCCAGTTCCTTCAGATGATCTTGTTTTTCCTCCTCTATTCCCAGACCTTGGCCCTTGCCTAGAATAGATCTTTCCTGTTTCTCTTCTCCCAGACTTTGGTCTTCGCCTTGGAGATTCTTTATCAGGTTCCATATCCCCAGACCTTTGGATTCGCCTAGGATATTTTTCCAAGGAATGAACGGTCTCTGCAGACTTTTGCAGTGACCTTTCTGACCCAATGTCCATGAATTCATGTGGACGAATCTCTTCCTGTGAACCATAGTTGGCCCTTGCATCTGTCCGAAAGGTGTGAATGTCCTGGTCAAGCGTCCTTACGTCCTTTACTATTCCATCCTCAGATCTATTATCCTCTGGAATAGTCTTGGATTTAGCCGCTCGTCTCTTCCCTTCTGGCTCCTTCCAAGGCATCGGGAAGGCTGCATTTATGTCCCTAGGACTCAACAGGAAATCAGATTGCCGTCTCAGATCCCGGATCCAATTCCAAAATTTCCTCTCCTTGGCTATTAAATATTGTTCCTTCAACACTGAAATCACAGTCTCTGTGTTGATTTGCCAAACCATGGAGAGCTTCCGTATCAGGGTCTTCGGCTCTAGCAGATGTCCTCGTCTCGAAGCGGCTCGTATGTCCTGCTCCTGTCTTGACTGTACTCTCTGCCATTTATTAGCCATACGACATATTCCATTTAAGAGTGTACAAAAACCTACCTTGGTATTTTGTTTTTAAAAATCAATGGAGTGCTAATTTTTTTAATGTAAATACTAGATTAAGGCTGTAACTGTTGATTTTTGTGAAAATAAAAATTCTTTGAACCCAAAATATTGTTTTATTGCATTTTTCATTTTTTTGTTGCTAATGTCATGTTTTGACGGAAAAATTGACGGACTTTTGGTGACGTTCACAACACTACATTTCAACTTTTTAATTTTACTGCTCTTGTACTTTGTATTTTAACCTCAATTTGCAGTTTTTTTTTTATCTTTTAATGGTCCTAAATATGTTGAAAATATCATTTGAATTATATTCATTATTGTGTAACTTTAAATTAAAGTTCTTGCTATGGTCATTTTTTGACGGAACATATTGTTGTGAACATCATTTATTGACGGACAATTTATTGCTAACGTCATTATTTGACAGACAACTAATTGCTAATGTTATTATTTGACAGACATGTATACATATTGTTACTATTTTGCCTGAATATCTGTAAATATTGTAATTCATAATTGTTGTTAAATGTTCAGCATACATGTGAATGTTGCACAACTTTATGCTTGTGAAATCGGTGTGGTTTCTAACACTTGTACCTCTGCACTACTACAGTACTGAAACTCAAGAAAGCAACCTCTGAACCGAAAATGAATTGCACAAATAATTAAAAAAACTGTGCCAAATTGTTAAATTATATATATGCATTTTGAATAGGAACAGAATGGAAAAGGCTGAAAAAACATTTTGAAAAAGAAAAAGCCATTGCTCATGGGCAATGACTTCTTTTTTCATAATGTTTTCTACTTTATAATTTAGAATGAAATGCACCAAAACCAAAGCAAAACAGTTAAAATTGTTGCTTTCTTAAGTTTCAGAACTGTATATAACCTCATCTATATATGCACCCTTTGGTTTTTAATCACCCTATGTTTAGTGCTAGTTGGCTTTGTAACACATAAGCATGGGGAACGGTTGTACATGTGCATTTCCGTATAAACCATTAGCCAGACCCTGCAAGCACGATGCAATCTGGGGGTTCCAGCTAGTGTAGAAAGAAAAATTCTTTGCATGCTACAGCTAAGGAGTTAATACATATAATTTTCAGAGAAAGAGATACTTGTAACTGCTATTCATCGAATAAGACATTTTTAAAAAAAAATATGCATAAAAAAGTTCAGACTGCACATTTGCGCAGTTTGATCTTGTTTAACATTGCATAAATCTTTAGTATTCACTCCTAGCATGCAAAGAGTTACAACTATGTTGCATCCTTGACTCTTTTAACCAATGAACACTCAATCCCATGTTTTAACGACTCTGCATTGAAAGGTTTAGGAAAACATTGTGGTAAAAGGAGAAATTGCACAGAATGTTCAATTTCTGCTTTTCCTATACTGTTTTCATTACCAACAGCCAGAAACAGTTTTCAACAATGTTATATTTGTCGTCTGCAAATCCTTTCAATTTGGAAAGGGGAATAGATTAATATAAATAGTGAATTTTACATTTCAGGTTGAACTTGTTAGAAACTATTATAGAAAATCAGGGCCCGAGGTTATAAAACTTTTTTCATGCTCAACTCGACTGCGCATGAAATTTATCCAGCCTATAATTGTTAAAATGCCAACAATTATATGCCACATAAATACTCTTCCAGGTCCACCTGAACCCTCTCAAGGCTGTATTTCTCGATAGTTTTATTTTTTTTTTAGCTGTTTAAATTTCATGCTCAACTGAGTTGAGCACGAAAAAAGTTTTATAACCTTGGGGCCAGAGCATCTGCACCAAGTCTTTTGATACAGCAGCATAAAAATAAAACATATTTTAACTTCAACATGACTTTATTTATTCTGAACAGTGATCAAGGCAAAATTTATACAAAATCCTCATCCCTCTCATGACAATGTCTGGAACCTGCAGTCTACCAATGACATCAGTTTCCAGCAGTGTATGTGAAACATCATTCATTATCCATAGGTTCTTTGCAGACTTTGAAAAGAAATGGACCCAAGGCCAATGGTCAACCTGCAAAGACAGAAGTAAAACATTACAGTGGAACATTAACAAACTGTTTTCAACAATTTCAAAAAGTTTTCAACAATTACTGGGTAACACATAAATACTCATTGACACTTCAACCTGAGTGTATTGATCAATTAGGACACAATCTGCCTACTCTTAACATATTGTTAACAGCAAATGCAGCATATGACTGTTTGGCTTTAGGTCCTTTTTGAAGCAAGTTGAACCGCTCTCCCAAGTCTGCCTTTAAGAAATATATTGAATAATTACAGAGATATTACAAATGTAGACTTTCCCACAACAACCAACATGACTATATGAATACTTTCATTCCTTTAAAACCTGACTGGTCAGCTAAGAATGAGCAAATTGATAGTACCAATACTCATAAAACTATTCAGATTTGTGATTCACTGATAACTAGAAAGTAAAATCTATTCAAAATGTAAATATCAGATTAATTAGTCTATAGCTACACATGTATAATTTGAAAGTCTAATGATCTTCATGAAATATAACATGGGCAAAATAATGATAAACTATTTAACACAAATAACATTTAGTTAACAACAAATTAGTAAAGAACTTTATAAAACAGTAACAGAAATAAATTTCAGGGAATCAGATATATTTTTCAAAATCCTTATAGGAAACTATGATTAAAAGCATTTTCCTAAGGTTTTGATAAGATCTTTCACACCACTTTTATGATGACAATTATAACTAATCATAATTCATATTCAACTAAGCCCCGAATACTTATAAATCCTCTGCCAAGAATGCTTGCATTATTTCAAATATCCTGTTTTGGGCGTTTGAAAATCATTAGAAAAACAAACAACAGCATTTGTAAGTACCAATTTGAGTACCCAAAAGTTTTTATTTAACCCTAGATTATCTGGAAATTTAAGTTTCCGTCTGCATTCCTGGGTTTTTGTTTCAATTGCTATTATCTTGAAAGCATTGGGTAGAGACGTGTTTTCAAGAAACCAGTTGATTGGAAGGTGGAATATACAAATGCTCTCATCTGTGGCAGGGGATTATAAATGGTAATGAAACAATAACATGATTGCATGCAAAACTCACTACTGCAGGATATACATCTGATCCATGCTTCACTTTGAGATATGTGCCATCATCATAGCTGCTATTGATCAAATGAGAAAAGCTAAAATAAATGACCATGTATAAAGCTTACCATGTGATTTCAGGCCTTTGGGAATTTATGGAAATAAGCCCTCGGAAGTTGTGCACGAAAACCAGGAATAAATCCCTTGTAAATTTATAAATGCAATTTTCCTTTTCAAGTAAGTCTACTGTAACTGGACATCTTCAAAGAGTCTGAATACCCCTGTACATATGGAGTACAGAGGCAGATTTGGCACAAAGTTCTAATAAAACATCGATGTCCAAATGCCCCAAATCACATGGCGCAATCCATATTTATGCAAACTAATTATAACAAGCATACTTAAACCCTGCTAACCCTTTACCAGCCAATGCCTTATTTTCAGGGATCTTTATTTTTTTGTCAGTGTTTAATCCTTTATATGATAAGCAGTTTTGAGGGTCTTCCTATTTGAAAGCATCTGGCAAAAAATATACAAACCTGGGACAAATAATGCTTTAAATTTATGATAGAGCAGGAAACATTGTGGGGAAAGGAGAAATTGTTCATTATGAGCAATTGCTCCGTTTCCCACAATGTTTTCTTAAGTCATAAGTTTCAGAACCGCAAAAACCCACTTCTATGAGGGAAAGAATCAATACACAAGATTTCCATGATTTCTCATCTACATACTCTTTAAGCAACTTACCTTTTCAGCTTGGAGTTTGTCGCCCCAGAATGCGAATCCTGGAAATATACAACAAAATATAAGTACATATCATTCCCATTTAATTTCAACTATAAATGTAAAACAAAATGTGTTCACAAAACTCAAATTAGCTACTGCAATGAAAATGTTAAGTTTTCAAACAAACAGACAGACAAAAGTAAAAAACAATATCATGGCCTCAATCTATCAATGTCCGGGCATGATAACTGTGAGCTATAATCTGAAGAGACTAACTTATTGGTGATTATTACCTTTAAACAGCTGATGTCTTCAAACTATTTTTTTTAACGTCTTGCATGTGACCTATCTTTTTTTTTTCAAATTTAGTCTTTAAGATATACGAAAATGATAAAATTTTGGACAGACAGACAGACAACCATAATAAAAATGCCCCCGTATTTCAATACCTGGTCATAAAAAAGACATGGTTTTGTGTTATTTGTAAGTAAGTATTGATAAGGCTTTAAATAGTGTATTACAAACCCTGTTCAACATAGGATCGTCCTCTGCTGGAATATGATCACTAGTGTCATGGAGAGGGTCTGTGGTTACAGGGACTGATGATATGTCAGGTGGAGGGGAGTCTATGATTTCATCTGGATTCACTTCTTCTGTACATGGAAACTGAATAACGAATAAACCAAATTCTGATGAAAAGTCCTTAAATTATTAGCAGACGACAAAATTTTACACTTGTCCAAATTACGAAGTGTTGCAGACAAAAATTTAACACTTATCCTGCCAATCGCGACAAATGTCGTCTGCTGCTTCGTCTGCTGATAATTTTCAAAATGTTACTGCAAACAGAGTGAATCCACAGACTGCTCCTTGTAGGAGCAGTCTGATCAAGGTTCACACTGTTTGCAGGTATGCGGAAATTGCAATTAGAAAAAAAAAAAAAAAAAAAAAACAATGTGAGAAAAGGAGAAAGTGCTGGTAACCAAAACTTTGTTCTTTTTCCACAACTTTTCCAAAGCCATCCATCTCAAAAGAGTAAAAATTTGTCATTTTGTTTAATCTAGGTAAAATTGATAAACTTAGAGTTTAATATTTCAGTTATATCTTCAGTGCTAAAGAGATTGAAGACAAATGAGTTTGAGGTCTTAAAAGTCACATTGACCTACGCTGTCATGTATGCATATAAATGTTTTCCAGGCTGATATTTGAACACAAAAGCCTTTTAAAAACTGCCTAGCCCTTGTAATTATTGACTTTTATCAGTGACATCACCCTAACATTCATATATAGTCCAATCTTGCTATCTGAAAGTCACTGACTGTCAAATACCTTGAGATATTCATACTTGACATATGCACCACCCTTTTAAGCTTAACATTTTAAGTAAAACATGAATAATGGAAAATTTATAGACAAAGGAGAGAAATTTAGCAATATCTATCTTTTGCCTACTTTATTTCCATGATAATTTCATCACACAACATCAATATAAATTTACAAATCTATGTTTTTGATTTCCGTGCCTAAGAATAGGTGCTGACTATCACCTTGAGTTAAGCAATTATTCAAGACAATCAATGTCGAGATAATGAAAATCATATGCAATTATTTGTATTTATCTTTTTGTGTAAAAAGATTTTTACCTCTACGTCAAGACCCTGAATAATGTTATTCACGATGATACCAATGCTGCTGTTAAGGTCTGTTCCATCGCCAAAGAAGTCAGCATCAAAGGAGGGAAACTCTTCTTCCCCATCGTTATCCATTACGGGCATATCTGGACACATCTTCAGAAGTGGTACAAAGTGGTTAGGGGACCAATCTCTCTCTGGCTCTTTACATCCATGCACGTTACTCCACATAATGAAGACCCGCTTACTACTGAATTTACCCCTTTGTAATGGAAAAAACTTTCTGTTCAGATGAGTTCTGACTGTTTCCCCCCCATCAGATGGATAAACTGACACAACATTTCTCCCAAGAACATTGGCTAATGCAGCAATCTCCCAAATACCCATATATGTCCCAGCACTACAGAGACTCTGAATTTCACTGCGAAATATTCTCTGAATTGCTAAAGGTGTAAGAACATTGTCATTGAAGAACTCTGAGAACATTGCGAAATGTTTGGCTACATTGATGTTAGATGCAGGATCAGCTCCTTCTGCCAAGTAGCTTTCATCTAGGTACTTATTTTCATTTGTAACAAGTTCACATATCATTATTGTTCTCATTTCAAGGTGAAACTCTTCAGATCCATACGCAAGTAAGCTGGCACACCTAGGCAAGCAGTTTCCGTCGCCATATATTATTGACGGAAATAAACCACATTGTTTCAGATCGTCAGACAATAGTGAAAGCGCGCTGTCATCCACAGTTCTTTTATGTGACAAAATTGTCACATCTGTTGGTTGCACAAGTTGTGGTATTTTTTAATGTAACTCAAGCACTATGTGTTGCAAATCTTCATATGAATTACATTGCGCCATTTTCTTCAAAAGCAACCCAAAGTTATGTTTTTCTCTTTCTTCAGTCAAAGAATGTAAAGCAGCCGTCGGTGTGTATGAAGGAGGTGCTGACATGGATGGAGTCAGCAGTGATTCAACATGCAATTCTGGTAAAGTTTGGCTAGTTTCAACTGATAGTGGCACTTCGGATAACTCATGTTCTAGTGGTCTTCTCCCGATCTCTGTAGAAAGTCTCGAGGCAGATTGAGCTAAATGTGGCATATCCCCTAGCTTGGGCTTTTGGTAACTATCAACATTTTGGTGATATTCCATTTCAGAAGACTTTTCTATCATTATCTGTTTTGTTTCATATGGATTCACATACTTAGAGTTCAAACAGTCCTTGTTTCCAAGCTCACAGTTTCGACAAAAGCACGAGAGATTTCTGACTTTTACTTTGTCTTGCTGTGTTTTTACATTAATCATCTGGTGAATTTTCCTGGTATTTGGTATAGTTTTGGCCTTGGTCTGTGGTCTGTCTCTGTTCACTTCCCCAACACTAACAAAAAGGAATGTTCTATTGGAAAATGGGTCTTCATTCTCTAAGTTCTCTTTACAAAAGTCATACAAATCTTTTGCATTGTTTATTAGTGCATGTTTAGACACAATAGCCCTATCAACAGCTCGGTTTAAAATCCCTATATCTGCATCGCATTCATTTTTTCCATGTTCTGATCCAAAAAAATTGCGATTTATTGTTCTTTCACTTTCATGAGCCAAGTCTGCAAATGGGCCTTTAGACTTATATTGGGCACTGCAGCCATCACTAAAAATTATTTTCCTTCTTGCTTCTTGGCCAATTTCCGCCTGCAGTTCAAGGTTTACCAGCTTCTGAAAATGGTAAACTGCGTGGTAATCATGTGTGTTATCTTCAGATATAATTATGAATGAGTGTCTTTTTAAACCATTGTCTGTTTTGTAGAATGTTATGATTGGATGCATTGTGATTTGGTTGGCTGTGTAGAATGCAGACTTAATTTCATCTTGGTATTTCACTTCACGGTTTTTTGCAAAATCCATGACTTGTAAAAGAGTATCTTTCGGAAGATTTGTCTTTAGATTGCGATATTGTTCAGCTTGCCATTTTGCAGTTAGTAAGTGCTGAAAGAAGCTTACTCCTTGTGAAGGATGTAGAATATCTTTATCAACAAACTCTTGTAAGCATTCTTGTTTGTTGCCCACCTTGGTTATGAGAACTTTTTTCGATTTACCATCACTGTTCTTCTCAGTTTCCCATCGAAGCCATGTTAGTGATTTTTCCTCTGGGATTTCAATATAATGGCTCTGTAGGGCTTGCATGTAATTTTTGCATTCGCTGCATTTCCCTTCAACACATTTGGGCTCATGACAGTGATTGCCATCCCGCTTTGGGCAAAGGAGTATATCTCCAAGCTCAGTTTCACAAGTTTTCTTTTTTTCAAGGTTATTTACTGATTTGCTCAAACACAGCATTTTGTATCTTACATTGATACAGTAAACACAACAGCAGAATTGTCTATGCGATAACTTCAATAAACGCACATTTCTTTTTCTTAGTGCTGCAAACTTTCCAAAACTCACATACTTTGTCGGGTTTTCTTTAAGATACTTCTGGTGGGCCGCTCGCAAGGAAATTTGCATAACATACCCTGGACCATCTCTTGTAGCAAATCTTTTCTGGGGTATTACTCTTGAAACACCTTCAGATAGATAAAACTTTTGGATCCCTATTACATCAATTTTTGATTGTCTTTTCTTTTTTATACGAAACCTGTATTTAATGCTTTTCTTCACAAGCATTTTTGCTGTAATTTCAGCAGATTTGGAGGTTTTACTGACGAATGCATCTATATTCCTTGGCGATGCTTTTGACAGAATGTTATGAATGACTTTCGCAAACTTTTTGGGTGTTGTTGGTAATGCAGATTTAACTTTTGAAGTCACATTATATTCAGTCTGTTTTGAAGAAAATGGACTGGTATGTGTAATCTCCTTTTTGGTTTTGACTCTCTTTTTCTGCTTTCTTTCACGGTCTTTTTTCCTGATCCACATCTTCTTTTGCCAGGACATATTTTGGCGCTCTTTTCTTTTCATTTCACGATTATCTTCTCTTTTCGTTTCAATTGATTGTCTTGTTCTTGCTTTATTTCTCTTATATTTAGGGGTAAGGCGTTCATTTTTCTCACTAGGAAATGTGCTTTGTCCTGTATTCTGATTATTTTTTTTCTCAATATAGCGCCTTTGTCTAACCCTTTGCAATGATAACATGTGTTCTTTTAAGTTTATAGCGCATTCTTTCTTTTTATTTAAGTCCTTTTTCAGCTGATCTCTACGCGCTTTTGCACGCTTACGCTGGGCCTCAAGGTATAATTTGTATTTCTCTGGATCTTTCTCCTTCATTTTTCTTCTTGATAATGAAGAAGGGCTCACTTCAGAAAGAAACAAGATACATGTGTTAGTGAAACTATAAATGGCAATATTTATGTAAAATGTTGATATTTCTTGGCAGGTCTACAGACAATGGTAAAACAATTTACATGTGTACACTCCAAACTTATCATTTAGCCAAGTTTGAGCAATTCATCCTTTTCCCAGTAGGTGTTTTTTTTTATTTTTTATCCCATCAGAGACCTATAATTTAATAGAACCACTTTTTGAATTGTCGTAGACTGCAAATGCTTTCAAAAGGAAATACTCAAAATTTTGTTATTTGGTAAAGGGCATTTATAAGAAAGTTAACTTCAGAATTACTTTCCAAATTAAGGTACACACATTATAAGAGGCAACAAAGTTCAATGTAAACAAGCCGGCCCGCGTCTACCTCAGTCGGATGCGTGCCTGACTGGAGACCAGGCGGTCACGGGTTCGAATCTGCGCGGGTCCGGACATTTTTCCGTGGGAAATTTCCCCCTACCACTGATTCATGTAGGGCAGCAATCGGTGGCTGGCGGAAAGATGGACGCGAACTGGTTAACTGTTAAAGAGCGGTCTAAGTTTGCCCAGGAAATGCGTCAACTGCACCGGTCGTCATAAATGACCTAAACATGTGAGACGTTAAACCCCAAACAAAACAAAACGACGTAAACAAACATACTTGAATTATTGCTGGTTGACTGTGTGTTATCCATCATTGGTCCTGATCATTTGATTCAGAGCTAAAAAATAAATATTATATGCCACATTAAAGTTGCCCACTTTCAAGCCGAGATTCAGGTTTTCAATTTTATAAGTAAAACACACAATGACTTGTGTTTACATGGGTGAAAGTAACAAATAATAATGAAAATACTGAGACCAAAATGGCTCATCCTAAAATATATTTTTTTCTTGGGAATAAGGTGTATATTTAGGGACCTGGGGCTAATGATCCATTTGAAATCACCTACTCTGTGTTGTAGAACTTGAATAAATACTATGATAATACTATGCCTGAATTCAGAATTTTTGAGCTGACTGTCTTTGGAAAGTCAGCTCAAAAATACTGAAATCAGTCATAATACTGAAAACTTTCACCCATGTGTTTATGTCTACATGATAAAAATAGCTTTGGAAAATATTGTGAAAAAAGAGAAAATTGTTGGTAAATGTTTTCTAGCCTTTCTTAAATTTGGCTTTTCTGTCAAATGATGACTTCAGCAACAAACAGTCCGTCATATAATGACGATCGCAAAAAGTAGGTCCGTCAAAAAATGACGATCGCAAAAATAGGTCCGTCAAAAAATGACGATCGCAAAAATACGTCTGTCAAAAAATGATGTTAGCAAAACAAAGTATGTCAAGAAAAACGTTAGGTATTTTTAAATCCGTCAAAGTGATGACGAATGCACAGATAGTTCCGTCAAATTAATGACGCTGATTTATAAAATTAAAACTGCTTCATTGCGAGGGCCAAAAATGACACAATTTTTAATGTGCCTGTTCATTATTTAAGTTTGTGAAGTCAACTAAAACAGTTTTTGTCGAAATATACATTAAATCGGGAGAGAATGCTTTAAGTTGCTAACGTCATCGGTTGCGAATAAAAAATAAAATTTGACAGACATGGAAAACAATAAAATTCTTACCGTTTCATTGAATCCGCGCGTTCATGTCCGCCATTTTTTTAATGTTCTCAATTGGTACTCTCGGACAATATCGTAGTAAAGGAGCGAAATTAACAAAAAGGATTGAAACGACTGGCATGGATGGCCGCGAACGTCACGATATAAACTTGACAGAAATGATGCTCGCAAGATAATATTCCATCTTAATTTATTTGTAAGCAAAAAAAGTGATTATTGATTGTGTTTTTCTAATACCAAAGTATAAAGCCACACAAAATTTATTTATTTTTCACCAATTTGCAACTCAATTGTCAATTTTCTGATCCGAATGTGAACGTCACAAAAATGACAGATACACTTACAAAAAATAGCTTAAAATAAAATGTTTATCGAATCACGTATTTTAAAGGACAGAAACAGTTAATCGTCTTTCCTCGATTTTTAGAATAAAAAACTACAGGAATGAAGGATTTTTAACACGAATTTAAGGGATAAACAACCTAAATTGCATCAGTTGTTAAGGGGTTCGAAATGACGGTAGAATTTTCCGTCAAACTTATACCAGTTTGACACATTATTTTGAATATCTTTAAAATGCGTTTTGGAAAAAGATTCCATAAACAACTTTTTAAAGATCTTCAACAACTTAAAAATTGAATATGTGAATTAAAAATTATGAGAGGAATTTTGATTCCTTAGAAATTTGAAATTAAAATTTTGACGGACAAAATGACGTTCTTAAATGGAATATGTCATACCTGAAATACAAATAACATAAATTACTACTGAATCTATTGGGGAAGGGGCCCGCCTCACAACTGGGACAAAGATAACTTTTAAGTTTATCAGCCATCTTCTTTGAGATTCCCATACACGCCCCATGAAACCATTCTGAACATTCATCACACTGTATCATCAACTGTCCATCATCCGGCTTTCTACACACACAATACAGAGCTTCTTTGTCACGTTTTGCATCTTTTAATGCTTCTTTGAGAGCTTCTGGATTATGTTGGAGTCTCAGGATCCAGTGTGGTAACTCTCGATTACGACATTCCTTGATCCGATCGTGATTAACCACGCTGGACATTCTGCCGGTCTTGACACGAAAAAGTGATGGTGACAATTTTTCCAAAATGATTCCAGGTCCCTTCCATGGTGGTAGCAGTTTTTTACACTTTCCCTTACCACCAGAGGAGTCCAGAACGAAAACCGCATCCCCTACTTTATAATTGTGTACCAGTTTTCGCAGATCATAGTCCTTCTTCATCCTTTTCTGGTTAGCTGCAAGGTTTTGCCTTGCTTTTACATGAGCTGTTTCTAGGGAAGCAGTCAGATCTACCACATATTTATCTACGGACAATTTTTCCCGATTATCTAGCACATTAGGAAACATAAGGTCTGCTGGTAAATTGACTTCTCTACCCAGCATCAGTCGGTTTGGAGTGTAACCAGTTTGCCTGTTAACTGATGCTCTCATTGCTCCTGTTATCTGAGCCAGATGTTCATCCCATTTGATATCCTTTTTCACATAACAACGGACGGCATCCATTAGAGTTTGGTTGTAACGTTCCACTTGCCCGTTAGCCGAAGGTCTGTAAGCTGTAGTCCTTGTCTTGTGAATCTCCAATAGTTTACAAATTGCTTGAAACAGCTGACTCTCAAAATTCCTCTCCTGATCAGTGTGAATTATAAAAGGGCATCCAAATCTGGAGAAGAACTCGTTCACTGCTGCTCTCGCTGTTTCCTCTGCTGTTTGAGAGGGTAATGGTACACCTTCGACCCACTTTGTGAATTGGTCGACCATCATAAGAATGTATTCATTTCCCCGAATCGTTTTTGGCAGTGGACCCAGGAAATCTAGATGCACCCTTTCCATTGGTGACCCCGCATGATAATTGATCAACGCTCCACATGCTTTCCTATTTGTTTTTTTGTTTTGGTTACAAATAGCGCATGAGTTGACGTAATCCTTAATCTGTCGAGCCATTTTATACCAGTAATACTTTTCTTGTATTTTGGTTCTTGTGCGGTCTACCCCCTGATGACCTCCTGATGGGATGTTGTGGTATCCCTCCAGAAGATGTGTTCTTAGTCCCTTTGGCACCACTAACTTACGGCCCATTTCAGGAATCTGCCTCCATAGAACCCCCTTCTTGAGACTAAATTCCCCTCTATGGATCCAATAGTGCTTGGCTTCTGGGCTGGACAGAAATATAGTTTTTTCATCTGGTTCTTTCCCCTCTTTCAACCAAGGAACTAGCAATGAGAATTCCGGTTCCTCAAGGGTTTGTTGAACCATTTCTTCAGTCAATTGTTGGTCATTTTTCGGAACCTCTGCTGAGATTGTCTGGACTGTTTTGATTGGCTTACTTGTTATGATTTGTAATCTACTATGCTTAAGTGTATTTCCTTTCATCTTCCCTGGTTGTATCTCAATGATCTTCCAAGCTCTCTCTTCACCATGCAATCCCGGAAGACTCATTCCAACTCTAGGATATCCCTCTGGAAGATCAACAGCATAGTCGACGCTTTCTGTAAAATTTGACCAGTTTTTGTGCGCCTTGGTGCAATATGGACATCCTCCACATGGTAGGAGGTCTAGCCTGAACCCTGCTTTATAATTTGAGCAATATCTCAACTCCTCCGGCTCTGGCCTTCTTGACAAAGCATCAGCATTTAAATGTTTATTTCCAGGCCTATGCTGAATTACTATATCATATTGTCCCAATTCTTCCAACCAACGTGCTAACTGACCTTGAGGCTCTTTAAAGTTAATTAGCCAGATCAGACTATGATGATCTGTTCTGACTGTAAACTTACGACCCAGTAAGTAATGTCTGTATTGACGGGTGAATCTCACTACGGCTAGCAATTCTTTTCTAGTTGTACAGTACCTACGTTGCTCATGGGATAATGCTAGGCTCCCAAAAGCTACTACTCGTTCCTTTCCGTTCTGGACCTGTATAAGTTCCGCACCAATTGCTGCGTCGGATGCGTCCGTGTCCAGTATAAACGGATCCTTGCTGTTTGGTAACGTCAGTAACGGAGCAGTTGTCATTAATTCCTTAATCTTTTTGAAGGCTTGCTCCTGTTCAGACCCCCAAACAAAGGTCTTTTTGCTGGTGATTCGGTACTAAGGTACTGCTTCTTTGGCTAGATCTTTCAAGAATAACCTATGGTAGTTAACTAACCCCAAAAACTTTTCTACTTCTCTCGAGTTTTTTTGGTGTCGGCCAATTTATAACTGCATCAATATTTCCAGATGTCAGCTGCAACGCTTTTTGACCTACTATGCGTCCTAAGAAGTCAACTTCTTGCTGAAAAAGGATACATTTCTTCGGTTTCATTCTTAATCCATACTCACGGAATCTCTGGAGGACCCTCCTAAGATTTTCCAAATGGGATTTGAAGTCCTGACCCATAACTAGAATGTCATCTAGAAATGCCAAAACTATTTCCCATGTGAGACCACGAAGTATTAGATTCATTACCCGGCAATAAGTGGCAGGTGCATTACATAACCCAAACGGCATACGTACAAATTCAAAAAGTCCATATTTGGTCAGGAATGCAGTCTTTTTCTGATCTTCTTTTCTAATTCGAACTTACCAATATGCAGAGTTCGCATCAAGTTTCGAGAAGTACTTGTTTCCCGCCAGAGTGTCAATACAATCTTCGACTAGTGGGAGGGGGAAGGAATCCTTCTCAGTTACTTTATTTAACTCACGATAATCCACACACCATCTGACTGACCCATCCCTTTTGCGTATTAATACTGGAGCCGATGCCCATTCAGATTTGGATGGTTGAATCACTTTAGCTTTTAACATTTTATCACCTAGGTCGTAATCATCCTTGGCAAAAACGTCCTGGTACTCGAGAATCAAGTCCTCAAGTAGCTTCCCTTCTCTATCTGACAGGTTCTGTTTTGAACTATTGATCAAATCCTCTAAATGATCCGGGACAACATTAGAAGGGTCGGTCATTTCAATTTTTTGAAGTTTGGCATTGTCTGCTGGTGTAATTGGTGAGACCTGGTATGCCTCTCCAATCCGCTGATTAGCTTTTATGACAATGTTCCGATCGGTCAAATTTAACATGCATATTCTGGGCTGTTGATTTTTCTGGTGTAGAGTTCTTGGCATTGTAATCTCTCCTACAGTTATTGGCTCAACCATATAATCAGTTTTTTGACTTTTGGTAGCGCAGGTAACTATCTTTGCCGTTTTTGGGGGAATGATGGTTCTCTGACAAACTCGTACTCGTGAGGCTTTTGGTTCTTTTTGGGTTCCCTTTTTCATTTTGTCTTTCAACACAAAGGGAATTTTTTGTTCATTTACTTCTAAATAACCCTCCTCTTGGCCGAGATTAATGCTTATCTTATTTCTCCTCAAAAAATCTAATCCCAGTAACATCTTGTCCTCAATGGGTGCTACATAGACTTCCTCTTCATACACATGACTACCTATCTGCAGTGCAAGAAGTCCGATAATGAATCCTTTTATCTTTAATTCCCTGCCCGCAGTCTGCAATAGTACTTGCTTAATGATAGGACCAGTCCAATTTAACTCCTTGTACACCCTATCGGAGATAATGGTCACTTCTGCCGCTGTATCTACTACAGCCTCAATTGGTATTCCTCCCAACATAACTGGAATCTGTATCATAGAAGCAGACCTTAACTGGTTAATTTGGATACATGACTCAGATTCACTGTCTGTGTCCGTTGCATCCCCTAGGCTAGACTCGGACTCATTACCCATGCCTGCCCCATTTCCAGCAATTTTCCCTGAAGTAATGTTTGACTCGGCTACCTTATCCGTGTCAAGCTTTCTTTTCCCTGAGCTTTTTTCTTCAATCTCATCTGCTTCCTCATCTGAATCACTAAAAAGATGACGAAGAGCTGCAGCTAGTGATGTTTCATTGCTTAGGCCTCCTCTAGGGCATACGGTCGGCACTCGGCCTCCAGGTCCGACCGCTGGAAGTTTAAATCCTCCTCTTCTTCTTCTTCCTCCTCAGCAACCTGTGCCACTTTCTTTGCATTAGGACAACCCCGTGCAAAATGCCCTGGTTGCCCACACTTAAAGCATCCTTGTGTGGCAGCCTTGGACTTGGGTTTCGCACCCAATGACATTAGCATAGATTTTACTTCACCCATGCTTGTGTTCAGCTCTGACATTTGTTTCTGAAGTTGGCCTATTTCTGATTCGATCCTTTTTACTCTGTCTTCTTGCCAACTTCCCGTTGAAACTGGAACTGAATTCTTTCTTTGATAGTCCATTTTGGGATTTTGTGGTGCCGAGGCTCTAGTGACACGAGGTAGATCTTCTTCATCAGAGTAGAAGCTCGATATGTCTCTTTCTATTTTTACATTTCTTACTTCTTTTCTTGACTTCCCATACATGACAGTGTCAGTGTGCTGGTACCACCGAACTTTATCCACAGCTTCCTCCATTGTTGCCGGCTTGCAAGTCAGTGCATAATGGCCAGCCCCTTTATCTAGGCAGCCCTGATAAAACCGCAATATTGCCTGTTTGTACATTTGATTGTCAGGCATATCCGGGAAGGCTCTTGTTGCCAGCTGAATGACACGCGCTGCCCATTCCACCACAGATTCTTTATTTCCCTGAGACGCATATAAGAATAACATCTGGGTAGTTTCTGGTAAATCCCTGATGTCGAATCTCATTTCCAGTCGCTCCATAATCTCTCGGAATGCAACATTTGGTTCTCTGCGCAACAGGTTTGCAAAGAATTCACTGGCAGCCCCTTCTAAGCACCAGCAAAGATTGCGTTTTCGTTCCTGTGCTGACCACTGTTGTCCCTCAGCAAACATTACGAATTTCATAGCAAATGCTTGCCAATCACCTTTCCCATCATAAGAGATAGACTTTGGAATGCTTGCAGCCCTTCTTTCACTCTGCCTTGGAGTTCCCCTAGACTCTCTGAAGTATGTTCTGCCTTGGGGATATTCTTGAAATTCTGAGGCAATATTCCTTCTAAAAGGCTCATAGTCTCTATCTCTCATCTCTTCTTTATAGCCCATGTTTTCTTGTTGCCAAGGGCTTGACTGAAACCTATGAGGTCGCCTAACCCAATCTGTCTCTAGTCCTTTATCAACTCTGAACTGTCTCTCCATCTGGTAAGCTAAAGATGCCTTGTCGTCTGGTGTTCTGCAAACATTTCGCCTCTATAACCCTGCCTATCTTCCTCCTCCGTTAAGAGAAAGTCATCATCTTCCTCATCATTCTCTTTATTTCTCGCCCCTAAATTCCTTTCAGCAAAAGTTTGCTTTAAAGGAAAAGGCGTGAAATCTAGATAAGGCAATAATCGTTCTGGTTGCCTTATTCTCAAATTGAGGAACATCTCTTTCGTGAGATTGTCGCAACGATCCCTGGCATCCACTATCACTTGAGCTGATTTTTCACCAACTCCTGGGAGTGCCCTCAAATCACCAGGTAAACAAAAGTTTATCCTTATCTTGGACCTAGTTGGAGGTGGCGGGCCCCCGTCCATGATAAACAGTAATTAATATATGTCAAGTCTAAAGGACCTAACAATATTAATTAAACAGACAGAAATGAACTAAATATTAAATTTTTATTTCGAAAAAAAATACCCAATTTCAATTTGAAATAAGATTAAACCCAATTTATATGTCCAGAAATAGGGTTAAATGTTAAAACGTTAAAATTTTTTTTTTTTTTCCCACAATGTTTTCTGAAATAAATTAATTGCTGAAAATGAATCTATGTTAGTTTAGGAGAGATAGTAGAAACCTAATCAAGTTTTAATTAAGAAATAATAATTTTAATGTAGAGCTTTTTGTCAATGTTTTTAAAACATAAAATTGTTGAAAGGGACTTTATCTACTTTAGTCTAGAAATTTTACATATAGACCTAAACGTGGTACTTGAAATCAAAAATCGATATAAATAACTAAAAGCTTAGTTTAATATAGTAATGAATTAATTAACAGTGTTAGAGTCTAGAAATTGGGAAATAATTATTTGTTAGTAAAGAAATAACTCAACTAAAAGAGTTACAACACCGTTAACCTAATTAATTTTCAATCCGGAAATTCTAAACGTGTGCGCATCAAAATGGCGCACGGCGGAAATAGCCAATTTTTCCGCGGGAATTCCAACACAGAAATTTAGGAAATAACTTGAAATAATTTTTAAGACGCCAATTCGGCAATAGAAAAACCCCGAAAGCTGTAAAATTTTGTTTTTAACTTAAACACAAATGTTCGAGAAATTGACAAGCCAGACAGACAGCCAACGAACTCGACCTATTCAAATGTCACTTTCGCTGCTTCTCCAAGGTTGTGAATTCTCTCACAACTATTGCATATCAAGTTTCCGTCGTGGGATAACCTAATAGGCAACTAGGGACTACATAAACATCAACAACTTAGCCAAATTTTCCCGATTTCCCAGAAATCTAATTTTCCAAGTCTGTCGATAGCCTAACGAAATTCCCAAAAATATGCGTTTTCAGGTCAGTGCCGACAACGCCAGTGTTGTAAAACCGTAAACTTACTTTTGTAGTTTACGTCTCCAACCCCTGGATTTAATTATAATCTCTCTGGATTAAGATGATGCCCGATGTCTTCGTTAGTAATCGTTATCACTGTTCTCTAAGATGGCGGAAATCATACTAGAATCAGTACAAGCAGGTTCCCCTCATTTCCGGTCCAGGGAACTGGTCATTTCGTACCGTAATAATTTCGCCCAATCTTACCACACTATTTTGTGGGCACTACGGAGATTTAGGACAAAAAGTCGGCTAATTGTCGGCGATCATCGATGTAAACAAACAAATAATGCGGCATGGTAGGATCTGTTCTAGTTTCAAAATTCTTTTCCCTGCCATTGACTGGAACTTTTACTAAGTGCACCTTTACATATCGTTAAAGTCATAATAATTGCCATATTTTTACATGGTAAAAATAAAAGTTACTTTTATTTTGTAAACAATTCATTTTACAGTTGGACGCTATTGTTACTTTAACAGGCAAAACAATGTATGTAAAGAGTGCCGTTAAAAGAAAAGCCAAGAAACGTAAGACTAAATCTTCTTAAAAAGGTTAACTTCTTTCAAAAATTCGAATAGTGATTCCAACTTCACAGTATCAAAAAGTGTTTTTAAACTGTCAGCCTTAAAGTACCTGTCCCTGATAGGTGCAAAGTCTGTGCACTCTATCAGTAAATGCTTGACAGTGATAATGGTGTTGCATGGGATACATTGAGGAGCTTCCTCTCCTTTGAGAAGGTATGAATGCGTCAAGTGTGTATGACCTATTCGTAGACGGGCCAAAACAACTTCTCGGCGGTTTCACCGCGTGCCTGGTAGCCATTCACCTGTAATCGGCTTTATAGAAAATAATTTATTGTGCTGATTTATCGGATCACTCCAAGATCTTTGCCAGACATTTTGAATAAAATTATGAATAAGAGGTTTAAAATCGTTAAAAGGTACTTTGAAAGGTAAAACATCGAGTGATAATGCATCCTTGGAAGCTTTGTCTGCCTCCTCATTACCACGAATGCCAATATGACTGGGAAGCCAGCAGAACACAACATCATCCGTTTTACAGATGTTTGATAACTTATCTAAAAGATTAGTAATGAGCGGGTTGTCTATTTTCTCGTGTACAAGTGCTTGCATTACAGAGAGCGAATCAGTAAAAATAATATAACGCCAGTAACCGTCATTTTTTATATGATCAGGAGCAAGGTCTATTGCCTTTAGCTCTGCAGAAAAAATGGAAGATTTATCTGTAAGACGGAACTGATATAATTCACCGTCTAGCACGGCAGATGCAGCAACCCTGTCAACATCTTTTGAACCGTCTGTATAAATGGGTTCATAATTATAGTATTGCCTTTTTATTTCAAGATATTTGCTTCTAAAAATCATAGGATCTGTAGTGGCTTTTTGATATGACGCTAAATCATATACGAATGTGGGACTGTTAGAAGTCCATAAAGGCACGTCTGTTACTTTATTTTCCTCGATGTCATCGAGATCAAAATCAAGAATTTGTATGTCGGCATCGCAACGAACACTAAAAGGAGGGGTGATATTTTCCTTCTTTAAAAATTCGTCTTTGTACAGTGGTTCAAAAACAGCTTTATGAGTTGGGTTTTTTGGATTTTACTTCAATTTTAGATAGTACTGCATGGAAAGTATCTTTCGCCTAAGATTTAACGAAGGTTCATTTGCTTTAACATACAGACTATTAATTGGAGAAGTTTTAAATGCACCTAATGCAATACGCAAGCCTTGATTATGAATAGTATCAAGTTTGCGTAAATATGATTGACGTGCTGACCCGTATACAGCGCAACCGTAGTCTAATTTAGATCTTATAAGTGACCTATACAATCTTAATAGTACTTTTTTATCTGCTCCCCAGTCCATACTGGAAACAACACGTAAAAGATTCAGAGCTTTTTGGCATTTCTTACTAAGATAACTAATATGTGGTATGAACGTAAGTTTAGAGTCGAATAAAAGACCCAAAAGTTTGAATTCTGGAATGACTTCAATATGAACACCATCTAGTGTCAGCTCCGGGTCGAGATGAAGTTTCCTCGACTGACAAAAATGCATACATTTGGTCTTGGTTTTTGAAAATTTGAAACCGTTTTCGTTTGACCATTTGCTTAAGTTATTTAAGACCTGTTGAAGTTGTCTTTCGATCGTGTGCATATGTTTCGACCGATAGCAAATGCAGAAGTCGTCAACACACAGAAAGCATTCTATTCCAGGGCAAACAGGTTTAACAATATTGTTAATTTTAACACTAAACAGTGTAACTGAGAGGATGCTTCCCTGAGGGACGCCCATTTCTTGCTCACGTGGACTAGAAAATGTATTTCCAACCCCGACTCTAAACTGACGTTCATCTAAAAAAGCAGAAATGAAAAAAGCAAGGTGACCTCGAATACCGAAATCATAGAGGTCTTTCATAATACCATACTTCCAGGTGGTATCGTAAACACTTTCTAAATCAAAAAAGACAGAAACAACATGTTCCTTCTTTATAAAGGCTTCACGTATAAAAGTCTCGAAGCGAACTAAGTGATCTAGTGTGCTTCTCTGTTTACGAAATCCGCACTGGTTTGTAGAAATAAGTTTATTTTTTTCTAAGAACCAAACTAGGCGGTCATTTACCATTCTTTCCATGGTTTTACAAATAGAACTTGTTAAGGCTATAGGGCGGTAGTTGCTAGGATTTGTAGTATCTTTGTTCGGCTTAGGAATAGGAATAACTATAGCTTCTCTCCAAGAGTCTGGAAGAACACCTGTCCTCCAGATTTGATTAAAAATTTGAAGTAAACAATGGAAGGAACGATACGGTAAGTGTTTAAGAAACTGATAATGGATATCGTCAGAACCAACTGCAGTGTCATAACATTTTTAAGAGCTTTTTTAAGCTCTTTAATGGTAAAATCTTTATTGTAGTGTTCCTTGTTACTGGATTTAAAATTCAATTTGGATTTCTCTTGTACGGACTGATGCTTTCGAAACGTGGATGAGTAATTTTCATCAGAAGATTTCTTGGCGAACGTATCGGCCAGCACATTGGCAGTGTCATGTTTAGAAGTAAAATTCCCATTATCTGTATCAAGATGACCAACACATTTACCGTTAATTTTCCGTATCATCTCCCATGTCTTTTTGACAGATAATCTAGAATTTAATCTGGATACATACTGTCGCCAAGACGCACGTTTACTTTGTTTTATAGTTCGTCGTGCTCTCGCACGTGCAATTCTGAACCTTGCAAGATTTTCCTGAGTAGGCCTCGGATTGAAATTTCTCAAAACAGATTTTCGCTCAGCTATAGCTTTCTTACAATCATCGCTAAACCATGGTTTGCTTGGATGCGTTGGTTTTGTCGACGTCCGAGGAATCGATTTCTCTGCAGCCGAGTAAAGCAAAGAAGTAAACAGTTCTGCTGAATTTTCACATTCATCAAAGGCATTGGGATCACTTGATTGTTCGCAAAGAATTTTGAAATTTTCCAAATTTGCTTTATGAAGCTTCCAGCGTTCTTGACGTTCTTGTACAGATGGTCCAACTTCCGATACAAGGATCGGGAAATGATCGCTTCCATGAAGATCGTCATCAACCTTCCAATTTAAATGAGTAAAAATTTCCAGACTGCATATACTTAAGTTTAAGGATGAATAAGAATGAATGAATGGTGTTTTACGGCCCGTCGACATCAAAGGTCATGTTGGGCGCACTTACAGCTAATGAAATGCATTTAATTGATGATACTGTAATGTTACAGGAAAGGTATAAAATTAAGCTGTGTAAAGACTAAAAGAACAAAAAACTGGTTACATACTGTCTAAAAACAAAGACGGTCAATAGAACCTAAAATTATATCTGTTTATAGAGATTTACCTCTTTCAAAAACTGGAAAATAGACTCCAACTTTACAGTATCAAATAAAATGTTCATACTGTCAGCATGAAAAAATCTGTCCCTTGTAGGTGCAAGGTCTACACAGTCTACAAGTATATATTTGACAGTAAGAATGGCATTGCATGAAATACATTGGGGTGCTTCTTCTCCCTTAAGGAGGTACGAGTGCGTTAAATATGTATGACCAATACGAAGACGGGCCAAGATAATTTCCTCGCGGCGACTGGTCCGCAACCCTGGAAGCCATTCGCCAAGAGCTGGCTTCACTGTAAACAACTTGTTATTTTGGTTAATTGGGTCGTTCCAGGATTGCTGCCACACATTCAAAATAAAATCATTGATCAATGGCTTAAAATCGTTAAAAGGAACTTTAAAAGGTAAAACATCAAGTGACAATGCCTCCTTAGCAGCTCTATCTGCCTCTTCATTGCCACTTATACCAATATGGCTAGGGAGCCAACAAAACACAAGATCAGCATTATCACAGATTCGAGAAATCTTTTCAAGCAGATTAACTATCAACGGGTTGTCCGTTCTCTCATTTTCGAGCGCTTGCATAGTGGACAGTGAATCAGTGAAAATAATGTAGCGCCAGTAAGCGTCCTGTTCTATATGATTCAGAGCAAGATCTATTGCTTTTAGTTCCGCAGAAAAACTGGAAGAATTATTTGGTAGGCGAAACTGGTATAATTCACCATCGAGTACGGCAGCTGAGGCAACTTTTTCTCCATCTTTAGAACCGTCGGTATAAATCTGTTCATAGTTGTAATACTGCTCTTTAATCTCAAGAAATTGGTTTTTAAATACTAAGGGGTTTGTTGTAGCTTTTTTATTGGCAGTAAGATTATATAAGAAGGTTGGGCTTTTTGATGTCCAGAGAGGAACATCTGAAAGTTTATGATTAGCTACATCCTCCAGGTCAAAATCAAGTAAACCTACATCGGCTTCGCAGCGCATACTGAAGGGAGGTATAACTTTTTCCTTCTTCTTGAAAATATCTTTATACAGCGGTTCAAAAACAACCTTATGTGTAGGATTTTTAAGATTGGATTTTAATTTTAAGTAATATTGCATAGAAAGTTTCTTCCTACGTAAATTCAAAGATGGTTCGTTTGCCTCTGCATATAAACTATTGACAGGGGATATTCTAAAGGCGCCAAGTGCTAAGCGTAAACCTTTGTTATGGATAGAATCCAGTTTACGAAGGTATGATTGTCGCGCTGACCCATAAACAACGCAGCCGTAGTCTAACTTGGAACGGACGAGTGATCTATAAAGTCTTAACAAGACTTTCTTGTCGGCTCCCCAGTCCATGCTGGAGACAACACGTAAAAGATTAAGAGCTTTTTGGCATTTATTGCTCAGGTAATTGATGTGAGGAATAAACGACAGCTTAGAGTCAAATAAAAGACCTAAGAATTTAAATTCAGGGACGACCTCAATTTGTACATCATCTAGCGTAAGTTCTGGGTCTAGATGAAATTTTCTTAATTGGCAGAAATGCATGCATTTGGTCTTGGTCTTAGAAAATTTAAAACCATTTTCCCCTGACCATTTGCTCAAATTGTTTAAAACTTGTTTCAACTGTCGTTCAAAGGTACGCATATGCTTAGAGCTATAGCAAATGCAAAAGTCGTCAACGTATAAAAAGCATTCCACGCCAGGGCAAACAGACTTAACAATATTGTTTATCTTGACACTGAAGAGTGTCACGGAAAGAATGCTTCCCTGGGGAACGCCCATTTCTTGTTCATGCGGGTTGGAGTAAGTATTTCCTACCCGGACTCTAAACTGACGTTCATTCAAAAATGCCGAAATGAAATAAGCAAGGCGACCTCTAATACCGAAATCATGGAGGTCATTCATGATTCCATACTTCCATGTGGTGTCATAAGCACTTTCGAGATCGAAAAACACAGAAACAACATGTTCCTTTTTAATGAAAGCTTCTCGAATAAAATTTTCGAATCGAACTAAGTGGTCGAGAGTGCCTCTTTGTTTACGAAATCCGCACTGGACGGTAGCTAAAAGATTGTTTTTCTCTAAAAACCAAACAAGCCGGTCATTGACCATCCTTTCCATGGTTTTGCAAATACAACTTGTTAAGGCTATAGGGCGATAATTGGCTGGATTCGTAGAGTCTTTACCTGGTTTTGGTATGGGAATTACTATAGCTTCCTTCCAGGAGTCTGGAAGAATACCACTGTGCCAAACCTGATTATTTATACCAAGTAAACTTTCAAGGGATCGTAATGGTAAATGTTTTAAAAACTGATAATGGATGTCATCACATCCCACAGCAGTATCATGACATTTCTTTAGAGCCTTTTTGAGTTCTTTCAAAGTAAAATCCTTATTGTAATCCTCTGTATTATTTGACCTGAAGTTCAGTTTGGTTTTTTCTTTCATGTCTTGGAATTTTCGAAATGTTGTCGTATAGTTTGTGGAAGACGACTTCTCTGCAAAAGTTTCTGCCAAGACATTTGCAATATCTGCTTTAGATGTGACAACACCATCATCAGAATTTAAGTGTCCTACATTTAATGAGGAGCCTTTTCCATTAATTTTCCGAATTATATCTCATGTCTTTTTCACAGACGATCTAGAATTTAATCTAGACACGTACTGTCGCCAAGACGCACGTTTACTTTGTTTGATAGTTCGTCGTGCTTTAGCACGAGCAATTTTGAACTTAGTAAGATTTTCTTGAGTAGGTCTCGTATTGAATTGTCTGAGTACAGATTTTCGCTCCACTATAACCTTTTTGCAATGATCATTGAACCATGGCTTGTTTGGATGTTTCGGATTGGTCGTTGTTCGAGGAACTGATTTTTCAGCAGCCGAATAAAGTAAGGAAGTGAAAAGCTCTGCAGGATTTTCGCAATTATCAAAAGCACTGTGACAAATAGATTGTTCACAGTGGACTTTAAATTGTTCCCAATTTGCTTTATGGATTTTCCAACGTTGAGGACGTTGTTGAATTGAAGGTCCTACTTCCGATACCTTGATCGGGAAGTGATCACTTCCGTGAAGGTCGTCAATAACTTTCCAGTTTAACTGTGGAAAAATTCCAGGACTGCATATAGTAAGATCTAAAGATGAATACGAGCAAGTAGCAGGATGGAGATAAGTTGAAGACTTGTCATTCAACAGAATAAGGTCGTGTTGCGTGATAAACTCTTCAATGGTTCTACCCTTGTCATTCGTTCCTGTACATCCCCATAACGTATGGTGAGAATTAAAATCTCCCATTAAAATGAACGGCTTCGGCAGTTGATCTACAAGATGATCAAGCTTTTTTACATCAATTGGCGAGCTAGGAGGAAGATAAATGGAACACACAGTAATGGTCTTATTAAAAGAAATGTTTACCGCAACAGCTTGAAGGGTAGCGTCAAGCTTGATAGAATGATGTGGAACATTGTTGTTCACAATCACGGCAACACCTCCGGAAGCTTTATCGTTACCACTGAAGTTTTTCAAGTAACAAGAGTGATATTTCAAAGTAAGCTTGTCTGAGTCTCTAAGAAACGTCTCTTGTAAACAAACTGCTACTGGTTTATGTTCATTAACTAGAAGGTCTAATTCCTCTAAGTTAGCTTTAATACTTCGACAATTCCATTGTAGAATATTGTTACTCATGATAAAGTTAAGAGTAAGGATAATACCACAGAATAATGGAAGTGTGTATTTGATCATTTTTTGTTATTGAGTTTGATAATTCGGTCTTGCCTATTTGCATTTTGATCTGCTTGCATATCTTCCGCTTCCATGTCATCATCAAGACATTGGAAGCGATTATGCTGAACTGGGTCATCGGATCCCTTTGGAAGGCGATCCGAGGTGACCTTGTTTGGAGATTTATTTCTCCTTTGGCTAGGGCTGCTTGGAGCCTTTGCCTGTGTATGTGTAGATGAAGAACTTTTATTTGCTTTACTATTCACAGATTGTTCAACGATCGTGTCTTGTTTCCTTTGGCTTGTCGTTTGCACGGCCACATCGGTAGTCTGTGTAAAGGCGTCTTTTACCTGTTTTTGTGTATTCATGTTTGATTTAGTAACAGTAGAATAGGAGTTTATCAAAACATGGCGGCTATTCACTATTTTCCTGGCTTCTGGAAACGAGAGACTTTCTTTGTATCTAACTGATACAATTTCCTTCTCTCGCTTCCAGACTGGGCATGCTCGTGAAGTGGCAACATGTTCTCCATCGCAGTTTACACTATTTATTTAATTCTTGCAATTGTTGGAATCATGCGAATTTGCCAATTCTCCACAATGTTTACATAAGCTTTCCATTGTGGACTTCTTGCATTTACGTTCATGGTGGCCATATTTAAAACATGTGTAACATTGGAGTGGGTTGGGGATGTAAAGCTCCACTCCAACATTCAAATAACCAACTTTAAGAGTTTTAGGCAGAATGGCAGAGTTGAAAGTGAGCACTATTGTGTTTGTTTCCCTCTTGACCCCATCTCTGAAGACAGTGATACGTCTGGCACTTGCCACATTCTGTTTCGCCAGTTCCTGTACTATTTCCTGTTCGCTAACACCTGCTAGATCTGGACAACGAATGATGCCCCTGGAGGTATTTAAAGTGGTATGCGGTGAGCATTTTGCTGGTATTTGGAAAAAAATGCTAATTTTTAAAAGGTTTTCTGCATGCTTTGGTTTTTCAACCTCTACTAGAAGGGCACCAGAAATTAACTTTTTCACTGATTTTGGCGAAGCAGCAACTGAAACTAAGACTTTTTCGATAACGAAAGGAGAAAGTTTACTCAATGGCTGGTCAGGAGCAGTTGATTCTATCAATAGGAAGCGAGGAAAAGCCGAAGTTGGTTGAGAGTTGTCCGAGTCAGCATCTAGTTGGTCACGTGTTCGTTTTTTATTTTGATGATCCATGGTTAAGATTTTAAGTTTCGTCATCCGCGGCCCCCGCCCACCTCGGAGCCCAACTAGGGGGCATGGTATTTGGAGCGGAAAACCAGCTCCCCATGCCAGGGTTACCCAGATGGTATACTCAGATGCCATGAATAAGTCGCAGTGACAAGGAAAAGAACATGGGTAGTCCCCCTGATCAGGGATTTGCCATGGCAGTCAAAGTCCCAACGAAAAATCCATATCACCCAATTAGCCCATAAGCCTATAAAAGACCGAGACTTAAAAGTACATATTTATCAAAATAAAAGCTATAAAAGGGCACTTTTCAAGCAAATGTGAAATGCATAGGTTGAACAAATGTATAAGATTATTCCCTTGAGAATGAAGATCATATAAATTATGTTAATAGTAGAGGAAAAAATACATCAAGTTTGACTAGAGAATCGGAAATTTGGTTTTAAAGTGTGTCGGAGGACGTATGCCGGAAGGAGGCATCTGTACTCAGATGTCCTCCCCCCGTACAACTTCCTAAATACAAAATAGTTACATTTAAAATACGCCCAATCCTAAAACGACCAGCCGATTGCACTAGACCGGGCCCATCTAGGCTCTCGTTTACACTGAAGCCGAGGCCAAAGCAGTGTGTTGAAGAGCTGGAGATCCCTGGGCTCCCTTCAACTACCAGGACCCTCTTTTCCAGCTTACGAGTCTCCACCCACGGCAAACAGGCGGGTCCATTGGTGGGGTCTTACCACTCTGCAGGACGGCAGTCGGCGAATTCTACCTCCTGTCCGGCTGGGGGTAGGATGAATAAGAACCAGCAGCAGGATGAAGGTAAGTTGAAGACTTATCATTAAGCAGAACAAGGTCGTGTTTAGTAATAAATTCCTGAATCGTGCGACCCTTGTCATTCGTATCTGTGCATCCCCATAATGTATGATGGGAGTTAAAATCTCCCATTAAAATGAACGGTTTCGGCAATTGACTTATCAGATCATCAAGTTTCTTGGGGTCAATTGGCGAACTAGGTGGTAGATAAATAGAACACAATGTTATCGTCTTATTTAGGGAAATGCTTACCGCGACACTTTGTAAAGTAGTTTCAAGGTTAAGAGAATGGTGCGGAACATTGTTGTTCACAATTAAGGCTACACCTCCGGAAGCTTTATTGTTACCACAAAAGTCTTTTAAATACCTTGAGTGGTACTTTAAGGAGAATTTGTCGGAGTCCTTAAGAAAGGTCTCCTGTAAACAAACTGCAACTGGTTTCTTTTCATTTATTAAAAGGCTTAATTCCTCGAAGTTAGCTTTAATGCTACGACAATTCCATTGCAGAATGGTATTATCCATTACTAAATTTATAGTAAATAAGATACCAGTGAGAACTAGAAGTATGTGCAAATTCATTTCTTGTTGTTTAATTTGATAATACGACCTTGCTTGTTTGTGTTTGTTTCTGCATGGTCATTTTCCGCGTCCATGTCTTCCTCAAGACATTGGAAGCGGTTGTGTTGTTGTACTGGGTCATCAGACCCCTTCGGAAGGCGGTCTGAGATGACCTTTTCTGAAGATTTGTTCGGACTTTGTTTTCGAACAGGCTTTTCTGGTTTTTTATTTGTTACTGGTTTTTGTGGTTTCACAGATAGTGAAGTCTGTTTCTCTGTTGAATCTGTTTGCACTGACACATCGTTCGTTTGCGTTTGGGCATCTTTTAAATTAACTGTTTTGACTGTATTTGACCTTGTAACGCTTGAATATGATGCACCCAATGCTTGTCGTGCATCCACGATCTTCCTTGCTTCTGCAAATGACAGGCTTTCACGATACTTTATTGTTATGATTTCTTTTTCCCTTTTCCATACTTTACATGAGCGGGATGTCGAATAGTGCTCTTCGCCGCAATTAAGACATTTCTGGGGTTTGTCACAAGGGTAGGTATGGTAGGTTTCAACTTCGTTCGTACCGCATCGTTTACAATGATCATCACCATTGCACTGCCTCTCATGATGGCCAAATTTAAAACATCTATAGCATTGCAAAGGATTCGGGATATAGAGGTCCACAGGAACTTTCATGTATCCAACTTTCAGTGTTCTTGGTAAAATTGCCGTTTTGAATTTCAAAATTATGGTATTCGTGTCCTTGCGGACACCATCACGAAAGACACGAATACGTTTGGCCTCTATGACATTCTGAGTCGATAATTCTGTAACGATTTCATATTCATCTACCCCAGCCAAATCCGGACATCTGATTATTCCTCTGGAAGAGTTTAAAGTGTTGTGAGTAGTGCATTTTGCGGGAATTTCGAAAAATCGTTTCAAGCCTAGCAGGTTTTTGAATGTTGCACTGTTTCCACCTCTACAAGCAAAGTGCCGTTTTTGAGTTTTTTGACAGACTTCGGGGAGCCTGCCAAAGAAACAAGTACCTTTTCAATTACGAATGGTGACAGCTTAGCCAATGGTTTTTGAGGTTCTAAAGATTCAATTATCAAGAAGCGTGCAAAAGGTTCGGTCGATTCAACTTCAGCCTGTTCGTTATCAAATTCTTTGCGTGTTCGTTCTTTTTTGTTTGAGGATCCATGATTAAGTAATTAAAATTCGTCACTTGCGGCCCCCACCCACCATGGAGTCCAACAAAGGGGACATGACTAATAGAGCGGAGTATCTAGCTCTGCATGTTAGGGTTACCCAAATGATATACTCAGGCCATGCAAATCACAAAATTCGGCGAAGAAGATGCGTGGCAACATCCCAACACCAAGATGCAGCCACGTAAGTCAAAGCCAAACCAAACAACCCGCACAACCCAATTAGCCCATGAGCCGAAAATAGACTTAGGACTAAAATACATAAAGGAAGGCAATTACAATGGACATACTGATGAAGTAGGTATATATGCTAGAACAACACTAAATAGGTAAGAGATACATGCAGTATCAGGAAAACAAATGTGATACAGACAAAAATGGTTTTATTTCTGTATAGCATTGGAAGTGTTAGAGACTTTTAAAACTGTTCGAAATGCCCAAAATCTAAAAACGACCAGTCGATTGCACTAGACTGGGCCCATCTAGGCTCTCTTTTACACCGAAGCCGAGGCCGAAGCAGTGTGTTGAAGAGCTGAAGATCCCTGGGCTCCCATCAACTGCCAGGACCCTCTTTTCCGGCTTACGAATCTCCACCCACGGCAAACAGGCGGGTCCATTGGTGGGGTCTTACCACTCTGCAGGACGGCAGCCGGCGAATTCTACCCCCCGTCCGGCTGGGGGAAAAATCACTTGAAACATGGCAATAATCACCCAAATGACGAGAAACGTAATTTTGCCACACTACCATCAATCTCTCAGTCGTGCTAGAGCAATTTCTTCACGACACGTGGGCTGATGTAAGCCAGGCAACCATAGATGGGTGGTCTAGCTTTACATTCTACTCTTTCGTAGAGTTTAATGCTTCTCTTGCCTGTTTACGCAACAGAAACATTATATTCGACGTATAGGTAAAACGTCCACTGTAGCTCATATCAAATATGGTTTAAGGCCCGACAAAATCGCGGGCCCTTTCTTGGACCCGAGGTCTTGTCGGGTCTTAACCTAATCTAACCACCCTAATAAATTACACAACCTTTGTGGATTATTATCTGAGAAGGATAAGACCACTTTCAGCTGCCAAACTCGATTTCAAAGTGCTAACCTAATCAAGGCCTTCGGTAAGTTTATATGGCCTTTCGCAGGGCCTATCGTCATCTAGGAATCCAAGAAAAATCCGAGTCTTCCAGTAACTCACCATCATGTGTACTCGAGTAAAACCAGTCTCAACTTACTTATTACACTGTACTGAGTAGGATGAGACCACTTTCAGATCTCAAAATCGATTTCAAAGTGTTAATCCAATGAAAGCCTTTGGTGAGTTTATAGGGCCTTTCACAGGGCCTTTCCTCATCTAGGAATCCAAGAAAAATCCGAGTCTCCCAATAACCCACCATCATGTGTACTCGAGTACAAAGAGTCTTAACTTACTTATTACACTCTACTGAGTAGGACAAAACCACTTTCAGATCTCAAACTCAATTGCAAAGTGTTAACCCAATCAGAGACTTTGGTAGGGTTAACCCCAGGATATAACATAATAATGTATTATTTCTCGGATTTTTACCTCCCTTTATATAAATTAGTACTGCTTAACCGCTTATATTGTTTCTTAAATAATTTAAAATGCTTCCATAACCAAAGACGGAATCGATAGCACTAAAAATGTCATGAAAAGGATAAAAAAAAAAAATATTAGCGAGCCTTCAGAATTAAGTCCTAAATTTTAAAATTAATGATAAAATAAATAAGTCAATGTATAAAAATCACTTGAAACATGGCAATAATCACCCAAATGACGGGATATGTAATTCTGCCGCACTACCATCAATCTCTAGTCGTGCTAGAGCAATTTCTTCACGACACGTGGGCTGATGTAAGCCAGGCAATCATAGATCGGTTGTCTAGCTTTACATTCTATTCTTTCGTAGAGTTTAATGCTTCTCTTGCCTGTTTACGCAACAGAAACATTACATTCGACGTATAGGTAAAACGTCCACTGTAGCTCATATCAAATGATATGGTTTAAGGCCCGACAAAATCGCAGGCCTTTTCGGGTCTTAACCTAATCTAACCACGCTAATAAATAACAAAACCTTTGCGGATAATTATCTGAGTAGGATAAGACCAATTTCAGACGTCAAACTCGATTTCAAAGTGTTAACCCAATCAAGGCCTTTGGTAAAGTTATATAGCGGCCTTTCGTCATCTGGGAATCCAAGAAAAATCCGAGTCTCCCAATAACCCACCATCATGTGTACTCGAGTACAACGAGTCTCAACTTACTTATTACAACTGTACTGAGTAGCATAAGACCACTTTCAGATCTCAAACTCGATTGCAAAGTGTTAACCCAATCAAAGCCTTTGGTAAGTTTATATGGCCTTTCGCAGGGCCTTTCGTCATCTAGGAATCCAAGAAAAATCCGAGTCTTCCAATAACCCACCATCATGTGTACTCGAGTACAAACAGTCTCAACTTACTTATTACACTGTACTGAGTAGGATTAGACCACTTTCAGATCTCAAACTCGATTGCAAAGTGTTAACCCAATCAAGGTCTTTGGTGAGTTTATAGTGCCTTTCATAGGGCCTTTCCTCATCTAGGAATCCAAGAAAAATCCGAGTCTCCCAATAACCCACCATCATGTGTACTCGAGTACAAAGAGTCTTAACTTACTTATTACACTCTACTGAGTAGGACAAAACCACTTTCAGATCTCAAACTCAATTGCAAATTGTTAACCCAATCAGGGACTTTGGTAGGGTTAACCCCAGGATATAACATAATAATGTATTATTTCTCGGATTTTTACCTCCCTTTATATAAATTAGTACTGCTTAACCGCTTATATTGTTTCTTAAATAATTTAAAATGCTTCCACAACCAAAGACGGAATCGATAGAAATAAAAATGTCATGAAAAAGATGAAAAAAAAAATTATTAGCGAGCCTTCAGAATTAAGTCCTGAATTTTAAAATTAATGATTAAATAAGTAATTGTATAAAAATCACTTGAAACATGGCAATAATCACCCAAATGACGAGATACGTAATTTTGCCACACTACCATCAATCTCTAGTCGTGCTAGAGCAATTTCTTCACGACACGTGGGCTGATGTAAGCCAGGCAATCATAGATCGGTTGTCTAGCTTTACATTCTACTCTTTCGTAGAGTTTAATGCTTCTCTTGCCTGTTTACGCAACAGAAACATTACATTCGACGTATAGGTAAAACGTCCACTGTAGCTCATATCAAATGATATGGTTTAAGGCCCGACAAAATCGCAGGTCTTTTCGGGTCTTAACCTTATCTAACCACGCTAATAAATTACACAACCTTTGCGGATAATTATCTGAGTAGGATAAGACCAATTTCAGATGTCAAACTCGATTTCAAAGTGTTAACCCAATCAAGGCCTTTGGTGACTTTATAGGGCCTTTCACAGGGCCTTTCCTCATCTTGGAATCCAAGAAAAATCCGAGTCTCCTAATAACCCACCATCATGTGTACTCGAGTACAAAGAGTCTTAATTTACTTATTACACTCTACTGAGTAGGTTAAGACCACTTTCAGATCTCAAACTCGATTGCAAAGTGTTAACCCAATCAGGGACTTTGGTAGGGTTAACCCCAGGATATAACATAATAATGTATTATTTCTCGGATTTTTACCTCCCTTTATATAAATTAGTACTGCTTAACCGCTTATATTGTTTCTTAAATAATTTAAAATGTTTCCACAACCAAAGACGGAATCGATAGCAATAAAAATGTCATGAAAAAGATGAAAAAAAAAAAAATTATTAGCGAGCCTTCAGAATTAAGTCCTAAATTTTAAAATTAATGATTAAATAAGTAATTGTATAAAAATCACTTGAAACATGGCAATAATCACCCAAATGACGAGATACGTAATTTTGCCACACTACCATCAATCTCTAGTCGTGCTAGAGCAATTTCTTCACGACACGTGGGCTGATGTAAGCCAGGCAATCATAGATCGGTTGTCTAGCTTTACATTCTACTCTTTCGTAGAGTTTAATGCTTCTCTTGCCTATTTACGCAACAGAAACATTACATTCGACGTATGAGTAAAACGCCCACTGTAGCTCCTATGAAATGATATGATTTAAGGCCCGACAAAATCGCAGGCCTTTTTGGGTCTTAACCTAATCTAACCACGCTAATAAATTACACAACCTTTGCGGATAATTATCTGAGTAGGATAAGACCAATTTCAGATGTCAAACTCGATTTCAAAGTGTTAACCCAATCAAGGCCTTTGGTAAGTTTATATAGCGGCCTTTCGTCATCTGGGAATCCAAGAAAAATCCGAGTCTCCCAATAACCCACCATCATGTGTACTCGAGTACAACGAGTCTCAACTTACTTATTACAAGTGTACTGAATAGCATAAGACCACTTTCAGATCTCAAACTCGATTGCGAAGTGTTAACCCAATCAAAGCCTTTGGTAAGTTTATATGGCCTTTCGCAGGGCCTTTCGTCATCTAGGAATCCAAGAAAAATCCGAGTCTTCCAATAAGCCACCATCATGTGTACTCGAGTACAAACAGTCTCAACTTACTTATTACACTGTACTGAGTAGGATTAGACCACTTTCAGATCTCAAACTCGATTGCAAAGTGTTAACCCAATCAAGGCCTTTGGTGAGTTTATAGGGCCTTTCACAGGGCCTTTCCTCATCTAGGAATCCAAGAAAAATCCGAGTCTCCCAATAACCCACCATCATGTGTACTCGAGTACAAAGAATCTTAACTTACTTATTACACTCTACTGAGTAGGACAAAACCACTTTCAGATCTCAAACTCAATTGCAAAGTGTTAACCCAATCAGGGACTTTGGTAGGGTTAACCCCAGGATATAACATAATAATGTATTATTTCTCGGATTTTTACCTCCCTTTATATAAATTAGTACTGCTTAACCGCTTATATTGTTTCTTAAATAATTTAAAATATTTCCACAACCAAAGACGGAATCGATAGCAATAAAAATGTCATGAAAAAGATGAAAAAAAAATTATTAGCGAGCCTTCAGAATTAAGTCCTAAATTTTAAAATTAATGATTAAATAAGTAATTGTATAAAAATCACTTGAAACATGGCAATAATCACCCAAATGACGAGATACGTAATTTTGCCACACTACCATCAATCTCTAGTCGTGCTAGAGCAATTTCTTCACGACACGTGGGCTGATGTAAGCCAGGCAATCATAGATCGGTTGTCTAGCTTTACATTCTACTCTTTCGTAGGGTTTAATGCTTCTCTTGCCTGTTTACGCAACAGAAACATTACATTCGATGTATAGATAAAACGTCCACTGTAGCTCACATCAAATGATATGGTTTAAGGGCCGACAAAATCGCAGGTCTTTTGTTGGACCCGAGGTCTTGTCAGGTCTTAACCTAATCTAACCACCCTAATAAATTACACAACCTTTGCGGATAATTATCTTAGTAGGATAAGACCAATTTCAAATGTCAAACTCGATTTTAAAGTGTTAACCCAATCAAGGCCTTTGGTAAATTTTATGGCGGCCTTTCGTGATCTGGGAATCCAAGAAAAATCCGAGTCTCCCAATAACCCACCATCATGTGTACTCGAGTACAACGAGTCTCAACTTACTTATTACAACTGTACTGAGTAGGATAAGACCACTTTCAGATCTCAAACTCGATTGTAAAGTGTTAACCCAATCAAAGCCTTTGGTAAGTTTATAGGGCCTTTCGCAGGGCCTTTCCTCATCTAGGAATCCAAGAAAAATCCGAGTCTCCTAATAATCCACCATCATGTGTACTCGATTACAAAAAGTTAACTTACTTATTACACTCTACTGAGTAGGATAAGACCACTTTCAGATCTCAAACTCAATTGCAAAGTGTTAACCCAATCAAGGCCTTTGGTAAGTTTATAGGGCGTTTTTTCTTCAGTGCAACATGCACTTGCTTATACATCATCATCTGGTTCGTCAACTATCTCTTCTCCTACATCTCTTTGGTCTTCATCAAGACTCACAAGAACTGCAGTTTTCTTGCCCTGCTGAGACTTAAAGAGTGTTTGTTTCTCGAAACAATCATTTATTAAATGCCCTGGCCTTTTACAAAGGTAATACACCCTAGCCACAATACCTTTTCCAGGCTCGGTTTTTGGCTTTTCTTTTCCTACTTGTTTTTCCATACCACTTGGCCTTTTACCCTGATTTTGAGACCTGTCTTGGATAATATATTGACAATCATGCGCCTCCAAATTTTGTTCTGCAAGCTCAGACATTTTTTTAATAGTATTAGGTTTTCTTTCCTTCAAGAACAGACCTAAGGTTTTGGTTGACGCATTTATAAATTGCTCCCTTAGCAAGAGATTTTTCAGACCTTCGAAAGTTTGTTAAAGATTTGAAAGATCTATCCACTTTTCCAGATAGTTGCCTAACCTATGTGCAAACTGTGATGCGGTCTCTCCTACTTCAGGCTGACAGGACCTAAATTTATGCCTAAACCCCTCTTGTGTTAATTCAAAACGCTTTAATAGAGCCTGTTTTACTTTGTCATAATTATCTGCATCATCCATTGATAATCTACAATATGTTTCTAAGGACTTACTTTACTTGAGTAAAGAGCTCAACCTTAACGCCCATTCTTTCTGTGGCCATCCCATGATTGTCGCAAATCTTTCAAGCCTATAAGATATGTATCTATGACATCTGTTCCTTCTTCAAATGGTGGTAATTTTGGACCTTTAAATACATGCTTTTTATGCTGTTCTGGGGTAACAGATAGCTAACCATACAAATCTCTTCTGATGTGTTTAATGTGTGGTAAAAGGCTGAAAATTACACACAAAAAATCCTTTTAGTATTTGACCTTGAAAAAGCACGTGTTCCATGTCTGAATTTTCCACTATGTTTTCATAACAAATCAACTTTCAGCAGCCAAAAATTTACAAATGATCTTAAATCCCATACTAGTCTATTTAATACTTAAGACGCTCATTTTGTTAAACACCATAGAGTAATAATGCAAATTTACTAAGATATCGCAAATTATTTACAATTTATTCCTTTTAACATCTAATACCTATTTTGTATACAGTGAAATCACCTAAGTTTATGACAAATGATTACTTGTTAACTTAACAAGCAATACCAATTCTACAATAGGTCTTGTGTAAATGATCAGTTTGTTATCTTTCCATATACTAACCTCAACTTTATCCTATTGTCTGTGCTTGGGTAAACATTTCTCACCCTTCCCAAAGGCCAGTAATTTCTATTGCATTCACTATCTTTAACTAGTACAATATCCCCTACTTCTAAAGGTGACTGCTCGGACGTCCATTTTTGACGTTTTTGGAGAGTATTTAAATATTCTCTACGCCATCTAACCCAAAATCTCTCTGCCAAACACTGAACAAGTTTCCACTGTTCTCTGTACATAGTCTTCAAATCTAGATCACCTTTATGATAATCATCACACTCGGCCTTAGAAGTAAGCAGCATAGATGGAGTTAAGATTTCAGGGTCATCAGATATTGGTACTATGGGGCGGAATTGACTATGGCACAGACTTCTGCCATCCATGTTACAAGCATATCATGTGTAAGGGTCTTAACAGACAATAACATTGCTTCCAAAATCCTGCGGATAATACCAATCATTCTTTCCCAGGACCCAGCCATATGGGAACTATGTGGGGCATTGAAAACCCAAGTACATCCATGTTTCTGAAAAAATGACTGACTAGCCTCATCCTCAACATTGACCACATTCAATTTAAGATGATCAGTTGCACCTATAAAATTTGTTCCACGGTCAGATCGAAACTGTTTTACCTTGCCTCTAATGGACATAAATCTACGAAGAGCATTAATAAATGCTGATGACATTTCGTCAATTATTTCAACATGGACTGCACGAATAGTCAAACATGAAAAAAGAACAGCCCATCTTTTTGATAAAGCCTGACCGCCTCTTGTACGCCTAACAATAACTGACCATGGGCCAAAAACATCTACACCTACATATGAGAATGGTGGAGCTTGCTTTACTCTATCCTCTGGCAAATCAGACATTTTTTGTTGATGGAAACGCCCTCTAACTTTTTTTGAAGTAACACACTGATATATTTGTGAAGAAAATAAACGTTTCCCACCAGTTATCCAATAACCTGCTTCCCTAACAGCTCCTTCTGTAAGAAGGCGTCCCTGATGCTGAACACTAATATGAAAAAAGTTGACCAACAGCTTTGCTAAAAACTGTTTTCCTGACAAAATTATAGGATGTTTCTGTTCAAAGAACAAACAACTCCTCCTCAAACGACCACCAACCCTTAATAATCCATTTTCATCCAGAAAAGGATCAAGGGCTAAAATAAGGGAATCCCTATCAATACTTTTTTGAGTTTTCAGACAATCCATCTCTCTACTGAAAACATCTGCTTGGACCATCCTTAACACCAAATTTTCAGTTTGTTTTCTAAATGCTGGTTCTCTAGAAAGAGAACAAAAATGCCATCCATGACACTTTTACTCAATATCCTTCAGACCCCCCATCACCCACACTAGCTTTGACCTTTTCTAGTTCAATCTGTTTTTCTATAATTTCTACTTTTGATTGATTTTCTAGTTCTAACATTTTATTTCTCCCATCATGCTCTATCTCTAGCTGTCATAAATGATCTTCACTTGCTTTTGCTGGCTCGGTTCCTTCTGCTGCCTCTCTTGCAAGCTTATCTTCCCTCTCTACTCTTTTCTCTCGGCTCTCTCACGCCTGTGTCTTTCTTTACTCTCGTCTCTCTCTAATATTTCTTTCTATCCGTTCAATGAACTCTAACAATTTTCCCCCCTCAAGTCCCAATTCTTTACCCAAGTTCATTATCTGAGATACATCCATCTTAAAACAGATTATACACTGGTGTCACTAAAGTTTAAGACATTATTAATACACACAAAGGCACTTCATTTTGACACATAAGTGGAATCAACTTGTATCAAAAGTCGTTACTACATGAATGAAATCTACTGTATCATACTAATATGAGTTTTTACTGCTATATAAACTAAAATGAATAATAGCAACAATCACACTCTGTCTAAAAAAACTAGAGCTGTCACTGAATGTGACTTAATACCGCCGCCAGCGCTTTGAGAGAAACAGGCAATTACTATTATTTTGTACACAGACGGACACACGGACGGACACACAAGCTGATTCCAGTATACCCCCAAAAACATTCGTTTTGTGGGGGTATAATTATATAATAATCCAAGATTGTGCAGTTGGTGAATTCAAACTTGTTAATAATCCTTTTAACTACTTGGAAAATGAAACAGTTGGCCCAATACCATTGTAATGTTTGTCCACAATTGTGTTGTTGGTAAATTCCAACTCGTCAAAAATCCTTTCAACTGCTTGGAAAAAGGAAACACCTGGCCCAATACCATTGTAATGTATGTCATTTGATGCTGCATATCGAAAGGAAAAGGACCGGAAACAGCGCTAATTGAAAACATCTGAACAGGAACCACTCACAGTAAATGTCTTTAATAATACACAAAATATCGCGGGAATGAAATTTGGTCCTGCTGAGATCGCCAAATGTCATGTTTTTCCACAACTTTCATTCCCAAAGGAAGACGTTTCCCACTGTCTCTACTACAATCTTTTATTTCACGTTTTCACTCAGCATAAAATGTACAAATACTAACATGCATCTCTCAATGTACAAATGTATGTCGCAAAGCTGCTGAAAACGGATGATGCCGAGACAAATGAAAGTGAGAACACGAAGTTCACATGAAAAAAATTCCACTAACGAAGATACCACAAAGGTTTTCAGAACATCCTTGGACACTAAGTCACATGGACACGAAGTCCTTGCTTTTGTACATGTTACGATGTACATTGAATAATCATCGGAAAATGATCACAAATTACTCTCAATAAACTGACATGTAAAAATTAACAGAACAAACCAGTACAATTACTTACAGAATTTTCCGAGACATTCCACTCTCTCAAACATTTCCTCACAGACTGTTTACATGTACATTCAACCATAATTGCAATAATCACCCCTCTCACGTGCATGTTTCACTCCACTGAACTACCCATACTATCAAAGCGCTGAAAGTACCGAGTACAAAAAAATACCATACATATGACAGTAATATAGCAATACACGCGTCCGCCGTATTTAAGCAAACCTTGCTTCGTCCAAAGGAGACTCAGAGTCGTTAAAAGTCGGGATTGTGTGTTAAAGAGTTAAGTAATTGCACATCTGGTTTTGAGTCAAAAATTCTTGGAATCGGGATGCGTGTCTTTTTTTTTTTTTTTTTCTCTTTCTTGTGTGTGTGACACACATACTCAGTCTTTAGGAATTTTTTAAAGTCTAATCTTTACTTCAAGTCTAAGCTAAGAAACGCAAATAAATCTAACTGAAGAGTCAATAATTTACGAAGAGATTTATATTACTTCTAGCAAAGGTTTCTCGAGTTGACGCGACCAAGAGCGGTTGGGGAGAAGTTGTGAAAATTTGATGTTTTATATAGGGTAGATTTGAATATTGAAATGTTGAAAAACGGTTAGAATGTATTTTTTAAGTTTTAAAATAAACTCATATAATATTGTTGAAAAGGAGGACTTATCAGTCCATCTCAGTACACAGTTACTTTGAAGATAGTTTATAATTTATTAAATGTTCAAAAGTGAGCAGGAATAGGTGTTTTTAAGGACACTTTAATGGTGGGCAAAGTTGGTACTGAAAATTTGTATTCAAATTTTAACACGAGAATTTTCTATTTCGGTGAAGTAATTTTTTTGGACTGGAAAGAGTAGTAGTAGGTCAGTTTATCGCTCTAAACATATTTTACATGGTCTAACTGATTAAGAAGACCCTACAAACATTTTCGAGGGAGGGGGGTCGATATAACCTAACATCATTTAAAGTTCTGCTAATGTCGACCCCACTCATGAATTGTTGACTGTTTGCTTATATATTTTAACTTAATCCTGATATATACCATCGTTTTCTATAAACTTTGAACGACTGAAACTTACAGAAAAACATACTTTTGTTAAAAATTCTGAATGAAAAATATTTTACCTACCTTAAGATACGGGATAATATTGAGGTGCTAATTATGTAGTCATGTTTTTTTTCTTCATTGGTAAAGTAAGTGGTGTAAAGGGTTGTTTAAAATTACGTGATAATATGATGGTATAACAATTCATACATTTCCCCCAGAAGGTTCCAAAATGTGGAAATTAATAGGGGGGGGGGTCGATATTACCGGGGGGTCGGCATTACCCGACTTTGCTCTATATGCTAAACAATGATTATTTTTCGATCTGTGTCAGTTATGTAATCATTCCCAAAGGTAAGGATATTAGATCCCTGCATGTAATTTGAACTAGACTTAACCTTTTGAGAGTTGTCTCAATACCGGATCGGTTTTGTATAGCTTCATGACCCGTATGCTGTTATGTTCTAGTAACGTGAGCCACAGAAGGGCACGGAACATTCATTGTGGTACTATTGGTACCTTGATTATTTTAACTCGATTAGTTTTGGGAAGAGTGATTTCCCTTGGATGCTAGCTTAGACGGTGTGGTAATTAAAGGGAAACGTGAACTTGAGCACTTCGAACTTTATCTTCATCTCTAAGTCTAATTCCCCATCTAGACGTCATCCACATCACATGGTGGAGAATCCGAACTTTTAAAAACGCTGCACTGCTATCGGGATCGGAAAGAACAAATTTTGTGGTAAAATCCTCGAATAAACTTTATCAATCGATTTCCCGCGTGCCTGACCGGTGATGATCAGATGTTTACCTCGACCAAATTGTCCGGAGCGCGGATCGCTCTCACAACTTATTAAATTGATCTTCATCGCTTTCTGGCTGACATCTTTTCCCTGCAGAACAATGGACTCCTTTTCCACTAATCCTTTTCTTCCTGGAGATGATCATTTATTGTTTGACAATTCACTCTTAGCAAACCCTCTTCATCTACCTACAGCCCATAGCACTCCAGCTAGTATGATGAACAGATCTATGCCTGATAGAGTACAAACTGTCTTTGTGCCATCGCCTCCAATAATGTCTGATAAAACCATCAAGAATTTCAGTGGTTATATGCATGAAGATGCATCAAAATTTATTAAAGAATTCGAGTCTTACCTGACACTTTCATCTATAGATCATAACTCGCCACGGGCCGTAGCCGCATTTCACCTGAATCTATCAGGGCCAGCACTGGTATGGTTCAACAGTTTGCAGGAAAAATCTTCTTGGCTTGATGTAAAATCGTCTTTTATGCTAGAATATTGTGACACAGTTAACCCTTCTATGATAGCAGAATCACTAGCTTTTGACAACTTGAAATTAGCCCCACACCAGTCTTTTGAAGACTTTCACGCCATTGTTCTAGATAAAGGACGTCGCCTTAAGAAGAGTGACACGGACTTGATTAACAAATTTGTTGGTGGACTGCCTCCGCAATTGGCATTTTTTGTGAGAGCTGGTCGTATTTCTTCATTTCGTGAGGCTTTGCAGAGTGCAAAAGTAGGGGAAGCCCATGGATACCGGCAGTCACCTACCCCGAATATGGTTGATCTAACTGGAAATCTGCAGTGTGCGTATGTTTCTGTTGACCCTGTCCAACAACAACTAGCTAACATCACTAAGACCTTAGACTCTCTTACTAAGTCCAACTCTAACACTGCTGTGACAACACAGAGGCCTTCCAGATCGTGTTTCAAATGCCAGGGTCTCAATCATACTAAGTCTAACTGGAACGGACAAGGCAATTCTACCCCCAATACCCAATGTCAACTTTGTTCACAGTGGGGTCATGGTGCCCAAAAATGTGTTAAACTGCCTGCAAATAGGAATTCCACAAACTCTTCCACTTGTCTACTGTGTGATCAAGACTCCCATACAGCTACGCAGTGTCCACATTTAAACCAGTCTGGCCTAGGACCGACGCGCAACTCCCAGGCTTAGAAAACTTTGACTATGACAGTCCCGATGAACGTTTTGGCACTGATAGTTTCATGCGCACAGATTACTCTATAAATCATGATTTTATGTATTTGCATTGTATTGTAGGTAATTCTAGGGGCACTGCTCTTTTGGGTTCTGGCAGGTCCATTAATATTGTATCGAGGAGTTTTTACGATTCTATTCCAGAGACTTGTAAATCTGATTTCTTGCAGACCAATGAAAGCATTATCATGGCTGATAATGGGTCTGTTGCCATTGATGGTGCTGCCAGAATGCAATTTAGGACACCCTCAAGGAAGAGTCATACTATTCCCGTTTATATATTAAGGGATACTTCTCATCCATTGATTCTTGGAGCACAGTATATGAAATCTAACAAAGTCATTCTAGATTTCAATAAAATTTCTACTTTCCATGATGTTAAGAAAAGTCAAAAAGTGCGATGCAAGCAAACTTTAGTAATTCAGCCTCATTCTGAATTGACTTGTATGGCCCAGTTCCCGTCACGTGTAGGGGTTACTCATATATTTTTACTGCAGTAGACATGTTTTCCAAATATCTGTATGCTAAGCCCTTGCTTAACAAGGATGCAATGTCAGTCTGCGAGATTCTGCTTGATCTGTTCACTACCTATGGTGTTTGTGATACCCTAATCAGTGACCAGGGATCTGGATTCACTGCTAGGGTCACCAAAGAACTATGTTCAATGTTGCAAGTTCCCCAACCGTTCTCCATGAGTTTCATCCATCACACTTTAGGTGCATGTGAACGTTCACACAGAACACTTGCCAGTCGTCTTACGCCATACATGAATAAGCAAGGTACAAATTGGGATGGATATTTACCGGGGGGTTGTATTTGCCATGAATTGTTCAGTAAATGCAAGTACTGGTTACTCACCCCATGAAGTACTTTTTGGGGAGAGGCCGCAGTTCACACTGACTGGCCATAGTACTGATTTGTCAAACATTCCAATTAGTGTAAGAGACTACTTGAAGCGTAAACTGGACTATCTCTCTGTCATAAGAGAGCAAGTCAAAATACATGTGGAAAATTCAAAACAGCGTATGCTACATAGGAAAAAATGAGGATATGACTGTACTTTCACTTTCACAAGGTGACTATGTTTACCTTACCAATGAAACGACAGGACCAGAAAAGAAATTGCGTAACCTTTAAAATGGCCCATATATCGTGAAATCAGTGTCCAGTCCACATTCTGTATTCTTGTATGATCCGGACAAGAAAAAGGAGTTTCCGCATCCAGTGCATTTAGACAGACTCAAGACAGCATATGTGTGCGAGCCGACACCTAATTATTTCAATGTGGTAACCCATATACCAGCTAAGGTGTATGTTTCAACTGAGACACAAACCCAACATTCCTTTTCTGCCCTAGGAATATATTCCCAAGATACTGATATCGACTCACAGGAAAGTTCTGGCCTGAAAACTCAGTTTGAAGCAGAAACTGAGAAACTTGATTCGCATTCTGCCACATCTGGGCCGGAGCAAAACTCTAGACTTATTAATAACTGTATTTCTCCCAATAGTTCACACGGTTGAGAGAGTGATCATAAATTTCAACATGATGTTATAAAGAGGCCCGTCAATCAACAAGAACGAGAGTCTCGCCCAAAGCGTATAATACGAAAACCAAAGCGTTTTAGTTCAACAGATCAAGATCAGACGTCTGATCAGGGTGTATCTTCTGAAAATCGTTTTTATAAGATTAAGCGTGTGTTAGCACAAAGGCAAACTGCAGATGGTTTGCAATATCTTGTTCATTTTGTAGGGGAACCAGCACAAAATGCTATGTGGATCCCTTCATCTGATCTAAATCTTAAAGCTAAACAGTATGTGCAGTCTAAATCTATTCCGGTCATTCCGCAGGTGTAGTTGAGCACAGTTTGACCTATTCACTCTGTCCATAGCTGCACTTGTTGATTGAAGCACTGAATTGGTTTATAAATTATATGTAGAGCTCCCTTCCTAGCTACCTATTTGTAAAAATGTTATGCTTTGTGTTGAGTACTTACTCTCATGTCCTGTTAGATTAAGGTTTGTTTGAAGTTAATGTGTACTAAATTAAGCACATTAGTTTAAAGTAGTATCCCCATATTGCCTGTTCTTTATTGAAGCAGATGAGCATATCTGAGTATGTCAATGCAGAGACTACATTACAAACCTTTTCATATTGGACTGTTCCTTTCATAATCTGGTTTGTAAATATGTCATATTATAATTAACAGCTCAGAGGTTTTGAATGTATTCAGTAATATGTGATTAGCCAGTATTTAGTCCAATGTTGTGAAGTTGTTGAATAGAGGTACAAATGTGACTTTTGGGTGAGATGCGATACATATTTGGATGGCATTTGGTACAGTGTATATACACTACCACGCATCATTCATCTATTGTTGATCACTGCTTTTAACTGTCTTGATTGATTACCTCTGAGTTGACTTCACCATTGCTAATGAAACGATAACACTGTCACTGTGGATACAGTGACAGGGTTACTGTGGATGTATGTGAAGAGTTTAACTTGATTTCCTCGGACTGGATTTAAGATTCTTGGTAAATTTAGTTGTTAATTTTGGATGATATTCCTATTTTGTACCCCTACAGCAGACCAGTTCTTATGCTTGCCTGTGTATTTGTATGAAATTTGTAATAGCATGGTCTCAAAATCTCGACTGATTGCGTGCTAGATGTGTGAATGTGTTTTTCCCCTGGCCAGGGTTAAACATTCTGTTTATGTGTGTGTCCTTTTGATCAGTTCGAGATCTTGGTATTCTGCTATTTCCTTTCTAAGGATAAAGCTTTCAGCGCTTAGCAAAACAAATCTGGATTCTGCAGACCGGTACAACATAGTCAATAATTAGATATTTTGAATGATTCATGTGTCGATTACGCCTTGTTTCTACAGTGTGTTACGTGACTTCGGTGGCTAACGGTAAAATTGGAATTCAATTTTATTTTCCTGGGGGGATGTTATGTTCTAGTAACGTGAGCCACCGAAGGGCACGGAACATTCGTTGTGATACTATTGGTACCTTGATTATTTTAACTCGATTAGTTTTGGGAAGAGTGACTTCCCTTGGATGCCAGCTTAGACGTGAACTGGCCACCGTTGTATACCGTGTATTACAACAGGCACAGGCTAATCGTACCGTGCCCTGTGATTGGATAATTGATACAGCCAATGAAACGGCTCGACACATATAAAAATTTTGTATCCGATTCAAACAATCAGAGCTCCTGTTACAAAAGCGTACACAATATGGCGGACAACTTGAACTTCGTGTTGGAAAGCAAAAGAGTTTTATGGGAAATAAATAACTACAGGAAAGTTTCTTACCAAAACTTCAAACCGTCACAATTAAAATGTATTAAAAGTGCTTTGGGGAGTGATACATTAGGCATTCTTCCGACTGGATATGGAAAATCGCTTATTTTCGAAGCGTTACCGTACTTCAAGAAAAGTGCAATTCTTGTGATTACACCACTTAACTCTATAATAGAAGAGCAGGTCACGAGATATGGAAAAACAGCCGTTAAATTTAACGAAAACATCATTCTCCCCGTCAATGATGAGGAGCCAACTTCCTCTGAAAGCTCACAGGATGAAACGAGGAGACTCCAAATGTGTAACTTTGATTATGTGATTGGCCACCCAGAGCAGTTCGTGACTAAAAAAGCTTTCACACTTTTTAGAACTGATATTTGGCAAAAAAGAGTGTCTCACATAGTCATTGATGAGGCACATTGTGTAATAGAATGGGGAGATGGTTTTAGACATACATTTCTGGAACTTTCGAAACTAAAATCAGTGTTTCCAAAAGCCCATGTATTGGCATTAACTGCGACGGCTACCATTTCTCTACAAAAGAAAATTTGTGAAACTCTAAAGCTTAAAAGCCCAACTATAATCACATGTAATATTGACAGAAAAAACATTAAACTGTGTGTGAAAAGGAGGCCAGCTGTAAGTGGGGGTGACAAGACTGCTGAAGAGTCATATGATTTTGTGTTTTCCAAAATTCGACATGATTTACAGACACAACTGGAACATTTTGAAAAGACAATCATCTATACTAAATTGAAATGGTGCGGATATGGCTTCGAAGAAATAACACGGCCTTTATTCTCCGAAGAGACATCCAGCTTCTTCCAACAATTTGTGGCACAATATCACAGTCCCTGCACCCCCCAGGTATTTTTTTTTCATAACCCATTACCGCACAATCACTACTTTTGATGACCCTGAGAAAAAAACTTTTAGAAAACATTGTAGGAAAAGGAGAAAATGCTGGTAACCAGCAGTTTCCCCCTTTTTCCACAATGTTTTCTATCCTGCAGTAAACAAATTTATCACTTTCAGTTTGTCGCCTAAAATATTGTGTTTTGTTAATGATTTAATTTACTGTAAAGCTTTGATAGCTCAGTCAGTATCGCATTGACAAGTTCATTTAAAGTTGTAAGTTTGAACAGAACTAGTTTGAACTAGATTTAAGCTAGTATACTTACGTATAATACCAGACATTTGAACATGGATATATTGCATTATTAGGAATTTTATTAATTTATATAATTTTACATTCTGTATTTTTTGTATTTCATTTCTCTTAGCATTTTTTCCTTGAAAATTTAAGCATTTAAGAAGTCTGAATATAAACAAAATCTCATTCTTTGCAAAAGCAAATTGTGAAGAACTAGGCAAGTCTAAGACTTGAAAGGCACAATGAAGGACATGATACAAATTAATAATAAAGGCTTAAAAGCCATAGGGGTTATCCTGTTTCTGAATTAGCCAGTTTGTAGAAATAAAATGTTTTATAATGATAAACCCATTACCAGAAGACAAAATTTTAGACTGATTCAAATTGAAAAGAATTGCAGACGACAATTCAGTGCAGTGAAATTTAAAAAATAAGTACCTTTTACGGTAGAAAACAATGGGAGAAGAGAAAGTTGCTTGTTACAAGCAATTTTTCCTTTTCTCACACTGTTTTTCAAACCTTTTTTACTCAAGCCCGTCAAAATGTGTGATTGTGTGGTAATAGTTAATGAATAATTAATAGTAAAAAATTATTGGTTTATGATTGATGTATTAGTTGAAAATGATGCGATAGATTTAGAATACTTTTTCTCAACGGAACATTTATTTGTATTTTTACAGATGCGCAGCAAAGTTCTTGCAGACTTTAGCAAAGTAGACAGCCAAATAAGACTTCTCCTAGCAACGGAAGCCTTCAGCATGGGTACAGATGTTCCAGACATTAGACAAGTAATACATGCTGGTGTTCCCACTACTTTGGAAAGTATGTTAATTAGCATATTTCATATTTTCAATCGCAGACATTTTGAAACATTGTAACACCATTTCGTCAGAGGGCAACCAAAGCTTTGTAACTACAGCTTATTGAAGAAGCTGTAGTTATGTTTAAGTCAGCCATCAACAATGTCCTTTTTGTTTTTTCTTCAGTGACCAACAAACTAACGTGGTCTAATATTTCAGACAAACTGCCATTTTGGAGTGCCGTTTGAAGTGTGCATAATTATAGTAACTTGTCAATTTGAATCCTCTCACAAAAAAAATCTTCCCTGTCATACTTAAAAAGAGGTATGAAAACACTATTTCAAATTCTAACACGATCTGTGACGTCATTTACATCAACAAATTGCAAGATGTGTCTAATCTTAAATAATATATGTCACATGCTCACACACTTATCTATATGTAAACAAATTGTTTTTGAGATCATGCTGCATGTGCCATTCTTGTTTGATTGACATTGCTGACAGACTGTCAATAGTTATGCATATACTATTCATGTTAGAATCGAAATAATCCATTTTTTTTCTCATTAACCCATTACCACACAATGCTGCCTTTTGATGCACTATAGATATATAGCTGTGGAAAACATTGTGAGAAAAGGAGAAATTGCTTGTAACAAACAATTTCTCTTTTTCTCACAATGTTTTCCACCCTAAATGATACTAATATTTCATTTTAAATGCACTTTAAAATGTCGTCTGCGATTTGTTTCAATTTGGACCAGTCTGAAATTTTGTTGTCTGGATTGAGGATGAAGTAATGAATTGAACATAGTATTTTATTTGCAATTAGACAGAGTTCGTTCTTTCGATGAATGTGCTCATGCCCTCTGATTTTGTCTAATTGCAAATAAAATACCATGACCGGTTCATTATTTCATAATAACTAGAACTGTGTGTCACAGACCCCCAAATGATGCTTGACCTTCAACTGTGACCTTGTGTAATTTGAAAAGTTCCTTCTCATATGCTCATGCTTAAAGATACATATTAACTCTACACCCCATTAGGCATTCCTATGGTACCTCTAATTGACCCTAAATAACGGCAAGGATGAAGCCGTTTCTTATGTGTATATGACACCTTTTGATAGTGTAGAAAACATTGTGGCAAAAGATGAAATTGCTCGTCACGAGCAATTTCACCTTTTGCCACAATGTTTTCCAAAGGTTCCTACAAACAATGTGTAGAAATGAGTATCTATGGAGTAAAGGGTTAAATAATTACCCTACAAGTAACTTTAGATTTTATGGGACACATGAATAACATACATGTAACTACTGTTTTATGGGGCAATGACAAATGTGAATAATGTATTTGTGGGCGCACCTGTATTTCTAGTTTCAATAAGAACATACTTTTTATATTTTTCAGCTTACATCCAAGAAGTTGGTAGAGCTGGTAGGGATGGGAAGGAATCTACTGCAATATTATATTACAACAGGAATGACATATCTGCAGCAGTAAATGGGATGACTGAAGAAATGCGCCAATACTGTGATTTGAGAACCTGCCGTAGGAGATATGTGTGCGAACATTTTGGATTTGAACTAGAAGAGAAATGTAAATGTGATCACCAGTGTTGTGACAATTGTGAAAGGAACTGTGACTGTGATTCTTGTTTGTTGAATAGAGATGACATGTTAGAAGAGAGTAATACAGAAGGAAACTTTTCTAAACAGCAAACTCCTAAAGAAACCATGGAACAGAAACATATACATGAACTGTTGTGTTTATACTTTGATGCAGAGAACAACATTATAAATGTGCCAAATGCTTCACTTTATACAGGCCTAACTTCTAACCTTGCGCAACAAATAACAAAAGATTGTTATAAATATAAATCTGTTAGACAACTGAAAGGTGACTTTCCATGTCTTTCAGAACAGACTGTCAGTAATATATACACCATCATTAATGCAGGTTTTCAGTCAGAGTAATTGTATTACTCGAATGCTGTGTGTTAGGATAAAAGGATGGTAAGCCTTGTGGGTCCCAAGAAGCCAAAGTCAGCATGAATCTAATTTTGTTTTTTCTCAAGTTTTCCTTTCAAACACTTGAATTGATGAGATTGGAAAAATGTATAGTGAAAAACCTTGTAAAAATAAGGCAATTTCTTTAATGCGTTTCGGTGAATTATATACAAGATAATTGTTTGTTTCAGTGTAAGATCGATTTATCTTTCAATGAGTAAACAACAAAGGCTATTTCACTCGTGACTCCCCACACATGAAAATAGCTTTTGTTATTCACTCAATGAAAATTTATCACTCTTACACATAAACTGAACAATTATTTCTTTAATGCCAAAAAAAAGACAAAATGTGAAAATTTTCAGACAAAATCTCCAAATATGTGTCCTTTAGCACGTGAACTACATGGCAACTTGAGTCCTGCTGAGATGAAGTTCAGTAGCGTGAAATGAACTAAAGCAGGGCTAAATCTACCGAAACACAGAATTTGTCATTTTGATAATCTCACTGGTTTGTCAGTGAAATAATAGTGATAATCCACCAAGAAATCTCAATAACCCACTAGAAAGCATTAGAGAAATAGATTTATTGGTGGATTATCACTTTATAAATTCACTGATAAAACAGTGAAATTATCAAAATGATTAACTCAGTTTTCTTTCATTCATTTTATTAATATTTTCTTACTTTGCTATACTGAACATTTACCATGCAGATATTATTATATTTTCTAGGCACATGCACATGTGTAATGACAGGCTTCATTGAGATTTAGTCCATAATTTTCATTTTATGTCTGCTTTTTGCAATAAAGAAATGGAGTAATTGTTTGTTATAAACGTAAATATTTCATTTCTTGAATATTAAAAGCTATATTTTCACAAGTTTGTGGCTCCACCATTTGTGAAAATACAGCTTTTGTTGTTCACAAAACAAGAGATAAATTAATCTTACAATGAAAACAATCAATTATCCTTTATATTTTGGCTTGCATGATATTTTCCATCCTAACAAATGCTTGTTTTTTGTATAATACATATTTGGTGTCAATTGTTATTTGCTTTGAATTTGTTTCAGTTATAAACTTTTTCATCTTGTAGAGGGTAAAAATAACAATTTTTTGTCAGTAATTTCATAGTACATGTCCTTTTTCTGAAATTCTAAAGACATACCAGATCATTACACCAAATGAAGGACTTTTTGTCAGGCTCATTTTCATCAATAAAAAATGATAATTTAACCCATTACCGCACAAGCCCTACTTTTGACGCCCCTGAGATAGAAGCCTTTAGAAAACATTGTGGGAAAAAGAGAAAATGCTGGTAACCAGGATTTTCCCCTTTTCCCACAATGTTTTCTACCTTGCTCTAAATAAATTTCAGTTTTTGAGTTACGTTTATATTGCTGTCTGCAAGTTCTTTCAATTTGAACCAGTCTAACATTTTGTCGTTTGGTAATGAGTTAAATAAAATGCTGATCACATTCTGGATGATGTAGCATTTTCTCATGATGATCCTTTGAACATTTGGACTAGTCAAAATTAAAAGAAGTTTTACATGACATCAGACAACATAACATAAGAATCCATATGCATCTGCTTCTGACAAGCTCAAGGTCATCTGTCAAGGTGTAGATCTAGGTCAATTAAACACAAAGTCATAAATAAAACTGAGTATTTTATTGAAATAAATATTAATTTATATGTGGCATTTAATGATATTTTTATTTCTAAATGAATTCCCAGTCATGTCCCATACCTTCATCAATCAGCAGATGACAAATGTTCTCATTCATCCAAGCTTTAACCTTTCCCAATAAAGTCTCTTCTTTCCACAATCCAGATGTATAAGATCAATGAAAATATTGTGGGAAAAGCAGAATGTGGCTGAAACTTAAAATTCTCCATTTCCCATAATTTTCTCTTTCATAGAAGAAAATTGATTTGTCATGTGCATTCTCTTCCAATTCAGATGGTTTCACTTTGTATGGAAATTGCAATTCAAAATGGTGGCTTTTCAGAGAAAAGGGTTCGAAAATGTTGCGCGAAAGTAAGAAAATTCTGCTTTCTACATGTATACCAAAGAATGCTTATACATGTATTTCAAACTTCATCATGATGATGAATAATTAATTATCATCTATAACTCCTTTGAAAATTGGACCAGTCTAAAACTGTGTTGTCTGGAAATAGGTAAAAATTATTATTAACCAAAATAATCTCATGATCAATTCAAAGTCTATAATAAAGGAAAAGCAGTTGTTTATAGTAATGTGTAAAGTGACTGTTTCTGATATTTCCAACAATTTAACAATAGTGAAAAACAATTACTAAAGTCAGCTCGGACATATGTATCACACATTAAAAATATTTGCAAGTCGTCTAAGGAAACTTTGGGTCAGTATCTATCCATAGAGCACACAGTAAAGACTGATCAGACTGCCGATGCGCAAGCCGATCTGAGTCATTACTTGGCACAAATGTGTAATTGTTGGAAATGTCATAATCAGATTCATATAATAAATTGATATATTCAAATGGGCCCTGTGAACACAATTCAAGCCGGGTTTACTGTATGTTGAGTTTAAGTCATCTTCAGATACCCCGGGGTCTCCCTATTTGCTACGCTACAGCGACCCCTTGGACAATTGACTAATAAAACTTTGAATCAGCCGCTGAAAATCGATACTAAACATCATAGCGTACAGTCCACTCACCCATCACAAAATGATGGAACCAATGAAAAGCCAGCATTCGGCCAGCGGTAAAGCCAGGGAAATTCAATTGTCCCAGGGGTCGATGTAGCGTAGCAAACAGGGAGACCACAGGGTATCCGAGGATTAGTTTAAGTTGCAGAAACAAGATATTTTAACTCATTACCAAACGACAATATTTTAGGTTTGTCCAAATAGAAAGCATTTGCAGACGACAAATAAAAGTGACTGAAAATTTAAATTTGTTTTATGAAGGGTAGAAAATATTGTGGGAAAAGGAGAAAATGCTGGTAACCAGCATTTTCTCCTTTTCCCACAATGTTTTCTAAAGGTTTCCTTCTCAGGGGCATCAAAAGTAGGGATTGTGTATTAATGGGTTCAGGTAATGGATGTGTAATGCAAAATTTTGAAATCGGCCAAATCTCTAACACATCACCAATTTATTGAATTTTATCAAGATGCAAAACATTTACGCCAACCAGAATCAAGTCATTGTTTTTGTTACCGACTACCACATGTAACCTTTTCCATGACTGTTGTTGGTATTTACTAAGATATTTAAATAAAATTCAACCCAATATTTTCTGTTTAGTTTGTTTTCATTTTTGTTAGCAAAATGAGTTGATCTATCATCATTGCGACCACTTAGTACTTACTCAATGAAATGAAGACACAAAAGTAAATACCCAGGGATCCATGACCCATTACCATACAATCCTGCTATTTTATGTGCTGAAGAAAAATTAACATGGAAAACAAGAGAATAGAAGAAAATGCTTATAACCAGCATTTTCTTCTTTTTACAATATTTTCTACCCTCTGACACAAAATTTACAGATCTGGCCACATTTAAAATGTTGTCTGCAACTTCTATCAATTTGGACATGTCTAAAATGTTGTCGTCTGGTAATGGATTTATTTTAATTTCTGATCTTTTAGACAAGGTGTCACTTTGACAAAATGGTCATTCGACTAAAAGAAAAGTTAGACCAAATGGTCATTTGGCAAACTTGCTTTTCGTCATAAATGCTCATTCAACGATATGAATTCAGACGAAATATTTTGCACTCACTTCATAGAAATCTACAAGATGAATAAAAGTATCCCAGAGTATTTACGCCATTACCAGACTACAATTTAGTCTGCTTCACACTGAAAGAAGTTGCAGATAACAATTCAAAGGGCATCTACATGTATGATATGGGATAGATATCATTGCCAGAAAGGGGGGCACTGCCTGTGACAAGCAATTTTCCTTTTTCCACAATGTTTTCTTTGATATCATTCTTCAGGGGCGTGAAAATAAGGTATTATGGTGATGGGTAGAATAATGATTGCTTGTGAAGTAAAGGGATTATAACAATATAGGTATACATGTATGTACATAAATATAGCAAAATGTTGACTTCTTACTGGAACTGCATAAAAAATTACCAGATACTTCTATCAATACCATACAATTCTACCACAATTCCATCCTAATGAAGTAAACATTAAATAGCAAGCTTTTTGTTTCCTCATCACCTTATCCTTTCCGAAAGAAAAATATGTTAGAAAAGGAAGTGAAATTAGTTCAATTAATATCTTGGAATAAGAAAATATACAAAAAATGTACAAAAAGCTGCCATAATGAGGGAGAAATTATAACAAAATTTTCTTGTTTCTACAATAACCTTATCTTCTCCGAAACTGAAATGAGAAGAAAAGGCATGGAAATCAATGAGCATATCCAGCATGGAAATTACACCTTTGGGGAGTAGGAGTGGGTAACTTTGACCATGGACAATCTTTCAACATAACACAGGTACATTGAATTTTGATTGAAACAGGTATCTTTGACCTCTGCAGGGCTGGGGGAAGGGTCATTATTCCGTTCACCTTTTCAATTATTTTCTTAAACGCTATCATTCTTTAAGGGGAGTAAATCCATGACCTTTGACCCTTCAGAACAATCTTTTCACTTAACAACAGAACTGTGAATTTTGGTTGGAGGTAATATCCTTACATGTACTATTATAAAATTAGAGATGTTCCAGAAGTCTATCTTAATTTCCAAGATCATTGGCATACTTATACTTAGAACTGTCAAGCCAGGCCCTAAAACTATCTTTATCAAGTAATTGGTCCATTTGTTTTGGCACACTTGGGAAGGACAAGTGCTTCCTTCCTGGAATGTTCTCAAAGGGTTTTAATTGACGGATGTCATTCATTATTGCCTTTTCATCTTGAAGTGAATCAGAATGGGTATGTTTTTTTGACCTAACAATCACACCAGTTGTCACATCAAACTTTTCACTTATATCCTTGATCAATGGTAAGGCAGTTGTTCTTGTTGTTATGTTCTTATCAGTCTTGTTAGAAAACATGTGTTTGATGTTGGATTTCACTTCCTTTACAATATGTTCCATTTTCAGGTCACACGGGATGTGGGAGCCTGGCTTTCCAGTTGTATTCACAAACATCCCGTAGAACTCTTCTGCTGCTTCTTTTTCAGACAGAATACAATGTTGATGAACTAGAAGTCTCAGAATTTCACTGGCGTATTTTGAACATCCATTATTGGCTTTGAAATGTATCATTGTAAGCTTAAGGAGTGCTAATCCTCGTTGTCTATTCGGACTTCGACACAGACTCAATAGGGATTTAAACTGTACACCAAGTTCTAGCACTAAATGGCTGTAGTTTTTTATCATGTCTGTTTCAGGTCTTTTTCTTTTCATTAAAAGTTCAACACATTTCCCATTGCTGAGTTTCACCGGAACAATTACTCCTTCAACTGAAAAATAGAATGAACAGATCAATGAACTGTTAAACAAGATATGTTTGTGAAACACAAATATCCCCTAAACAGCATTTTTACGTTTTAAAGATAAAAGAATATTATGAGTGCATAACAAAAAAAACCATTGCTGTTGTAAATTGATTGTATTGTGGGCCGAAATAAAACAATTTGTATTGAAACAAGATGCCCATGAGGGCGTGAATTGCATTACTGGCTCTCTGACATTCTTAAGGCCCATTTTCCTGTGACAGCCTTTATCTTGCAACCACAACATATATCTAAGCCACTAGCTGCTTATCCTACTTGGATGCATTACTTATCATAAATTTACTCATTGGTGAGAAATGAGGCATGTCCCAATGACTTTTGCCAAATGTAAGTCAGAATGTTGACCGAGGAGGGGTTTGGAATTCATGAGCCCAGGATTTAGAATTACCAACTCAGGGAAGAAAACATTGTGAGAAAAGGAGAAATTATAAGAGTATTTTTCCCTTTTCTAACATTGTTTTCCTTAATGCTATTCGTAGGGAATGCTGAAATGAGGAATCAGTGATTGCTTTTTATTTAGCACTTTATTGCGACTTATAAAATCTACTTAATACCGGTATATGTACAACATGTGTATTCACGTACAAGCGTACACCGTTTTATTCGAAATACTTTAATTTGCCAGTGTAGATGAAGATCAGACTGCATAGAGTTTACAATTCGATCCTAATGTACACTTTTTATTGACTCTGATTTATACATGGTAAACAACCCAATATTTCATGTCTGAATCTATCTTTCTTACTAATAAGAATAAGGAATCATTGAGTGGTAATGGGTGTTGTCACTTAGATAGCAGAGAACTCACCTTCTACGTTTTGACCTTTTAATACTGTTGACTTTTCTTCTTTTGCCCAAATGTAAGTCCTCACAATGTCTGAAAAGGCACCAATAAGCCATAACCGTTTATCTTCCTTTGAAGCACTCGAAGGCAGTTTATTTTTTGTTGGAACACTATGTGAATCTTCCATTCCAAAGTAGTGAAGCACTGCCTCTACAATGTAGCAGTCCACAAAGGAAACAATAAAGTCTCTATCTGCGTTGTAGTGCTCATTCACATTTACATTTACATTTGATCTTAAGATCCTGTCTGCTTCACACTTCATAGTGCCAACATCACTGGAACTACTGTCTCTGAACAATTGTTTGAACACGAGTTGGCAATAGTTCATCATCAGGTGAAACATTTCGAAAGTGATCGGTGACAAATGCTGCAACTTTTCATATGGGTCCAGTCCACAAGCCCTTAATCTTTTAGCCCCAGAAAACCGATCTCTGGTCAACTGATCACCCCCAATGTGTACAGTTCCCATCTGGATACCTGCCTCTTCATAGCACGATTTTAGAAAGTCCTCATAGTAATCAAGAATTTTAACTGTTTCGTCATACTTCTGTTCGTTGTGGTGGAGAACAGGCAATGAAATCACTGTATTTTTTTGGTGAAGGTCTTCTGGAGCTGGCACCCATATACTAATGGGCAGGATATCAAGAAAGCTCTCAAAGTAAGGTATATGTCGTGCGGCTGTTCTGACCATGGTTTCGGCAAAGTCTCTCTGTAATAGGTCACATTCCTCCACAGTCGGAATGAAAACACAGGGTGTAATTTGGCTTGTGGGAATCTGTGGTTTGATAACAGGCAGGTGGTTGAAACTAGTGTTTTGTACAATTACAGCTGACCCAAATGCATGGTGCATTTTCCCATGATGGTCCTGTCTCTCGTCGTTGACATTGGTTTTCCAGTTGATGTTATCGCCAACTAATCGAATTATTTTTCCAGATAAGAGGGCATCTATCACGTCTCTGTTAAAATGGCCGGCATAACTGTCCAAAAGCTGTAGCCCTCCACTGTAGGACAAACAAACACCAAGTGGTTGGAGTCGATCAAAGACCTGTATAGATAGAAACAACTTGATACAGAAAAAAACTATAATAAAGGATGTATAACCCATCCCTAGTAAATATGTGGAATGTTTATACTGATGCTACCCTGTCGAGTGCTTGATAGTTAACAAAAAATTGTAAAAAGCGGCATAATTCTTGAAAAAATGCAATTAGTTATACCCCTTGATTGTATGAATTGCTCTTTTGATAGTGAATATTTACTAAGCGTTTCACCTTTAAGCTTCATCCAATTTGGTCCAGGGGTTATGGAAAAATTGCTTTGGACTGACAGATGAATGGAAGAACAGACAGATACATAGCATGGCAATTATATGCTCCCCTGAAATTCTTTCGGGGAACATAAAAATGGCCAAACAGTAAAAAACCTGTATAAATGCATGTCAATTCATAAAAATCCTTTTAATTTGTTTTAAGTGATATCATTTTTATTATCGATGATGTCTTTTATCAAAATGATTTACCAAAAATCCTTGCTAACCTAAACAGGTAGAAAAAAAATTATTAAACCGGTACAAATGACTGGGTTCTTGTAACATAGATGTAAAAATATAAAGTGTTTCAAATTTAAAGAGCATATCACTTCTGGCAAGTAGGAAAATACTTAACAATCTGAGGAAGTCATTCTCATTCCATACTGGTTTTTTTTTTTTTTTTTTTTTTTTTTTTTTTTGAGGGGGGAGGGGGGGAGAAATAATTAATTAGAGCTTTAACGAAACATGTTTTTGTAAATATTACATTTCAAAATGAAAAATATGATATAAAATGATCACTCAACTTTTAGCCAATCAACGGCCACAATTTTGTTTAAGATTAAAAAATATATCGAGTAACCTGACAATGTGTGCTCAGCTGACTTTATTTCATTCTTATTTTGATTATTATGTTATTAATAAATAACAGAATATAGGTATTCATAGAGCATAATTTATAACTTTCATAGATCATAGTTTATAAAGTTCATAGAGCATAAGAGCATAATTTATAACTTTCGGAGAAAAGGACCTTTTCCATCTAGAATGATCATTTTCTTTAAATAAAAAGGAGAGGTAAATAAATGACTTATTTGAACATTCCTGTTGATAAATTAACCCGTTACCACACAATCTCTACTTTTGACGCCACTGAGAAAGAAGCCTTTAGAAAACATTGTGGAAAAAGAATAAAATGCTAGTAACCAGCATTTTCTCCTTTTCCCACAATGTTTTCTAACCTTCACAAAACAAAATTCTAATCTTCAGTAACTTTTATTTTGTTGTCTGCAAATGCTTTCGATTTGGACAAGCCTAAAATATTGTTGTTTGATAATGAGTTAAAATAACAGTCATATTCTCCATTATTAACCCATTACCACACAATACCACATTTTGACATGCTAAAAATATATAACTGTGGAAAACATTGTGAGAAAAGGAGAGATTGCTTGTAACAAGCAATTTCTCCTTTTCTAACAATGTTTTCTACCCTATATGGTACTTATTTTCAACTTAAATGCTCTTTAAAATGTTGTTTGCAATTTGTTTCAATTTGGACCAGTCTAAAATTTGGTTGTCTGGTAAATGGGTTAATTAAATACTTTTATTTCAAATCCTCTCTAAATTCTTTAATAATTTAATTTTTTGACTATTACACATCTGAACAACTGAGTAATATGTATATATTCGCCAAGTAATTTTCCCCCTTTTAAATTTTTTTTCCCAAACACTTGTTAGTAAATGTTGAAACATGTTTCATCATTTCTTAAAAAACAAAGAAATTAAATGTTAAGGGAAACTTAAATGATAATTAGACACCACATGTGTTTTATTGCTCCTACGCTTATCTCTGCAGGCTTCTTCAAAGGGACAACAGACTTTAATGTTTGAGAATTGCAACCTACAATTCAATTCATAAGATAATTGATTATCTTATTACCCTTTCTGCTTAACCCATTACCAAACGACAACATTTTAGACTGGTCCAAATTGAAAGCATTTGCAGACGACAAAATAAAAGTGACTGAAAATTTGAAATTTGATTTATGATGGGTAAAAACCATTGCGGCAAAAGGAGAAAATGCTGGTTACCAGCATATTACCACACAATCCCTACTTTTGACGCCACTGAGAAAGAAGCTTTAGAAAACATTGTGGGAAGAGGAGAAAATGCTGGTAACTATCATTTTCTTTTCCCACAATCTTCCTACCCTTCACAAACAAATTTCAAATTTTTAGTCTCTTTTATTTTGTCGTCTGCAAATGCTTTCAATTTGAACAAGTCTATAATATTGTTGTTTGGTAATGAGTTAACAAGTACAAACTTGTGCATTACATTTGTTATTTTGATATTTTTTTAGAAAAAAATCAACGTCAGCACTTGAAAATTTTTCATGTTTTCAATTTAGCTTTTATTATAAACATAATAATCAAATAATACTCTTATAATCATTAACATTTTTTCTCTAGTAAATTTTAGACATTCAGTTGTTATTTGTTGAAATGACTCCATGCATAAGTAATTATATAGTGATCACAAAACAATCACTTTTAAAGACAGTAATACTGAAAATTATTTTCATACCTACTGCCCTTTACACCCACCAAAAACATACAGAAAAAAATGTTTGCAACATTAAAGTTTAGGCTAATTTTATCTAACTTTGCCAATGACAATATACATTGATTATTATATATTATTCTCTCACAAGATACATCAGTAACTGTAAGGAAAGCATTGTGAGAAGGACGAAATACTTATCAAAGTTCTCCCTTTTTCACACTGTTTATCCTACAAAAGCTTTCATTTTACATAAACAAGGCCAAGCTCAAAATTATTGGCTTCAAGCATGATTTAGACAACCAGTAACCCCGGTAGATAGTTTTCATTTTTATTTTTCCTCTGGCAATATGATAGAATGCAATCGAGAAAAAGCTGCTGAAATCATTGTTGTAAGAAAAAAGCAAAAAAGGCTGGGATTTAAGCAAAAGTAGTTTTTCATTAAGGCTTGGTCAGACTGACTAACAGACTTGTTACGGTTTGTCGAGCGTATAAGCCACACAATGACCATACATCAAACAGGCGTCTGTGCCCATTTCGTCTGTTGGAAAGTTTTGAACATACTCAAAACTTACCACCAGATGAAAAAAACATCACTGGACAAGGAGCTGATTCACAGGATATGAAATGAAAATGACATGGATACAGACAGACACGAATGGATAAAATGATTATTTATCCGCTACTCGTCTGTTAGCTCGGTGTGACCAAGGATTTATCTAACAATTAATTTACATTCTTCAATCTTTTCTGGGGAATCGTCTTTTTTTAGGTGTATGCATGCCTTAAATCTGTTTTTATAGTCATTTTCAAAGCAAGCAAACTTTTTGTAACTTACACAGGATATTGAGAAAACATTGTTGGAAAAGAAGAAATGCTTGTAACATGATGTTTTATCATCTTTCAGATGCTTATTTCAGAATTTACACCCTGAAATGTCGCCTGCAGCCTTTATCAAATTGGACTAGTATAAAACTTTGTCCTTTAGAAAAACAAAGCTTATTTGAACCCTGCCTGTAAATAATTTCCATTAGTTTAGTATCAATTGTAAACAAAAAAATTCCAGATTCATTTTAACCGACAAAAATTGCAGGTGGCAAACAAGAACAAAAAATAAGTTATCTACAAAGATAAATTAATTGCTGAAGTTGAGACTGTTATTAGTAGAAAGCATGTTAATTAACCCTTCCCCACACAATCCTGACTTTTTACAACTCTTAGATATTATATGCGAGAAAACATTGTGGAAAAAGAAGAAATTGCTTGTACAAGCAATTTATTCTTTTCTCACAATGTTTTCTACCAAACCCTGTACTAAATTTTTAACATTAATCAAATTTTGAAATGTTGTCCGCAACTTCTTTCAATTTGTACTGGTCTTAAATTTTGTCGTCTGGTAATGGGTTAATACATACATGTCGAGGGTTAGAGCAAAACTATTTTAAGTGCCTATACTTATAGATACTTACAAGAGTTCTGCGCTGATCCTTCAAGGTGTGAATTTCATGACTCAGAGAGAAAACTTGGATGAAAATATTACAGGAAACTAAAATCACTGCTGGCGACAAGTTTAGATTTCTTCTGTATCTGCTATGTGCTATGGAGTTATAAATTTAGCATTGATGAAGTGCTAAAAAAAAAGTCCTGAATCGAACTATCTAAAAAACGATAAAATTTAATTTACCTTCTGATCACAGATGTTGTCAAACAAAATAGTGCTGACGATTCTCTGTATTTTGCTGAGGGATGAATTACGTCCTTGGGCCAAAATTCCGAAGGCTGTTCCTAATCTGGGGATATTTGCAGTTACCCTTCTCAAGTACTGGTCCTCTGACAAGTTTTGCGGGATTAAAATTGTGATTAACAATTTCAAGATGAAGGGACATTGCAGCTTCATTTCTTCTAACAGCTCATTCCATTCAAATGTTTTTAAACTAGTGAAATCCTTTGTCATAAGAACACTAACAGCACCATACTTTCTGTTCTTCAGATATTCGCATTCTTTTGAAACCCTTTTCAATGTTCTGTCTTCTAAACATTTTCTTGTTTCAGCATTATCTAATAAACAGTCAATAAGAGCTTTTCGAGAGTTAAGGATCAGCTGACTTTGGATTTCACACACATCCTCACGAGTAAAGTTGTCTTGGTAATCCTTTTCTGGTTGATTTGTATTCAAAAAATCTTCTATGGCTTTGAAATTATTTGATTGTTTTTTTGAAAGTCTGGGTGGCTTTGGTTGCTTTTGTTTGATTTTCCCAGATCTTAAGCCTGTATCACAATTGTTACTATATGAATGTTCATTACTTAGTCTAACTGACTCTTCACTGCGCACAATTGGAGACAAGGACGGGAATTCCGCTAAGGGTTCCAAATTATTCTTTGGAGAAGAAGTCTGTTTAACTTTTTTTACTATTGGTGTAAAGTTCAAACTGTCATAGAAAGATTCACTCGAAAATACACCCGAGGAATCGTTCACTATTGATAAACCAGAAAGATAAATACTGGTATCATTGGTATCATTGTTTGCAGCAAACAAAGTTTTCACTGGAGCCTGTCTTTTGATATTTGATTCCTGAAAAGTGTCAATTAAACGTTTGCTTTTTAATAAATGGAGACCTTTTTGACAAGAAGCTTTAAAGTCTTTGGCACTCTTATCCAAATTTAATAATTTTCGCTCACAATTTTTACAAATAACACCATCAATTATGTCAATATCTCCGTAGGTAAGAAGGAGAGAATGAAGTGCCTTTTCTTTACCAGCATTTGAATTTAGCAATCGTGATTCACCTTTTTTGGCTGTATTTTTGCAAACTACACAAATATTCTTACAGCAAACCTTCCTTGGTGTTGGGCATTTCTTCGGGGTGACCATAATCAAATTGTCCCATCCTTTAAAATTCACAGAAAGCGTTCTTATGATATCTAAAGCAATCACATGTAAATCTTAATTAAATCTCACACAGCACAAGCACAAGAAAAAAATATCAAGTATTCTTCTAATTACATCTACTAGCATGAATTTTCAAGTTCACAGTCATTTTGACGAGTACACCGGCTGCGAAAAGTACAAATGACATTCTGGCGCGCTCGAATCAAGAGACGCTACTCTAAGTTACTACTTGCACAGTTACCTCGCATAATACGGGCAGAATTCGCCCCGTTTCGATTAGCCTGTACCGGTCCCTATACACGTAGTGTATCAGGGGAGGTAACCAGTCTAGCTTAGACGGTGTGGTAATTAAAGGGAAACGTGAACTTGAGCACTTCGAACTTTCTCTTCATTTCTAATTCCCCATCTAGACGTCATCCACATCACAATGCAATTAAGTCTTTTTGGCATCGTATTTTTTTAAACTTCTATCTTGATCTAGTCCGCCAAAAGAATCCTTTTTTCTACATTGTTCTTGTTCACGCCGCTTCCCTAATAGCGGTAGGTGATGTTATGTTTAAAATATGAATTTGAAAAATCAATTTGAAAAATGGATAAATTTGATAACGGGTAAATTAATTGTAGCCACAATCTATTTATAGATTAATACGCTATCACAATAGGTTGTTAGATGGATGTATAGCGTTTATATGCTATTTTTTGCGGTACCCCTATTTTTGGATGAAGTCGCTAAGATATCAATAATATGAAAATAGGCAAAGCCTACAAACGGGCGAAAGAGACTGTTTTTCCTCAGACATAATCAATCGTAATCCGTACAACAACGGATCTGTGCAGATATGTTTATTAGACACCGCCCAGCAAAAAAGATTGCATAGATGTGGATGGTCACACGCTAAGTTGAACTAACCCTCAAAAGTATACTTTTGAGAAAGTGGTAATTTAAGTGTTTGTATCTGCCCAAGCATGAGTGTAAATCGAATACGTAATATGAAGGTAATGCAACCTAAAGATTATTTAAAGCATTGAAAAAAACTATAGGAGCGTAAGCGAATTTCGCTAGTAATCGAATTTCGCCAACTGTGTTCTCAGGCGATATTTTCGTATCTGTGACGTAATTCATGCATGAAAATGACCGGATATCATAGCAGCAAACGTGTTTTGAACTGTCATTTGAATCTAATAACAGAAAAATACCTATCAATAGGGGAAAAGTTCATAAGCGACCAATCACATGCTTTTCCCCGCCATTTTATAATCACCTTTCAGGTGTCCCCTTTATATGCAAATTTTAAAGGATTCATTTAGCTTAAAACTCATTTGTGCCGTCTTTTTTCGGTTTGACAAGTCATATTTTGAACTTTAATAGCCGATGTTTCGTATGGGGCACATAAACGGAAATATATCCATATTAATAACAGAGGGGTCCTTATTGATTTTTTCCTAAGAAAACAAATCGAATCGGGTACAAAAATCACTACAAAGACAGCATTCGGAAAAGATTTTGAGTCTGTGCTGAAAAAGCACATCGATGGATTTACCTCGAAGCACTTCCTTGAACTTACTGAAGTGACACCAATGTGGGCGTTATATGATTCCTCAGACAGTGAATAAGCAAATTAGTTACAAAGTTAATGTTTGGTTTTTAAGTTATACATGATGTTATTAAATTTATGAGTAACTTTGTATTTGATGAAAGCACATCATATAAACATTTGCCTATCGTGAATCCCTACTAATAAATCTCTAACAGTAATATCTGTGTGTTGTATCGAGTAGTATGAATCAAGATCATCCGTTACATGAGCCTATGCATCTTTGCAGTCTAGTCAGAATCCATACTATTTGGCTGAAGTTTGTTAAATCTGAGCTATCTGAAGCCGGCAGTACAAATCCTGATCAGACACTGTTCCTGACACAGGTTGGTCTGAATTCATGCTTGCTGCAAAGCCGGTATTATAGGCATTCTCATTACATCTAATATATCTTGGGTATCATTAAAATATGATTTATTGTGTTTCAATTTTTTTAAAACCAATTTCATTGTGGATAGTTCAGTATAGTGTGATTTCTTGATACATAAAAAAGAAGCCAAGCAATAATGAACTATCCCACACATGCCATGCTTTAAAAAAAAAAAACAATAAATGATTTCAACACACACTGTACATTGGTGTAATCGAATTTCGCCAACGCAAGGGAAACTGCTCTTGCGGATTGAACAAAACAATAGTAATTTTCTTTCTGGTTAAATATCTATGCACTTGTATCCAAATACTTTGGTAAAAAATTTTTACCACTTAAACATCTAAATTTATCTGTCAAAACATCATAAGAAAAGAGACAGTACAAAGTCGCCATCTATAAAAAGAGTAAGCCAATTTCGACAACTCTGGTTTTCCGAAAATTAGAGGCCCCAGAAAGGGTAAAATGAACTAAAAATTTCAAAGCATCTTTTCAGCAATATTCATCGCCTCCATTAGATATTAACTCTACATTTACTTCCTAAGAGAAAACCTGAAAAAAATAACACAAAAACCAGCTCTCAGAAAACAAAATTGACAGTTGTGTGATTTTTCGTGTTTACAATTATTTCTGCGGTGGCACTGAAATATTACAATCTAATCAGGATGACAGTGTTGGGGATAAAGAGGCTGTAAATCCAAAAAAGATAACCTTTTGTAGCTCACAGAAAAAGGTATCTTCTTTATATGTTTGAACTGTTGGGAGAAATCCTGCCATTCTGGTGGTCTCTTCCATCTTGGGGAGAATTTCAAAACACAAATGCCACTGTTTGACAACAATTCATGACATTCCATTGGACACAAGAATAATGTTCTATCAATGTCAAGTTCAACAAGCCCTGGCACATATTGTGGAAGCTGTAGTACATAAACCATTTTCTTTGATTGCATAGGCAGCCGACAGTCCCGCAGTACAAGAACCTTTAAACTCTGGTGGCCATGCAACATCACAAGTTCTTCCAGATCAAGGAAACAACACCCACTTATGTTTAATACTTGCAGATTTGGCATACTTTTACAAAAGACAAGAATGGCTCCCAGGCACACGATCAAACAGCCGAGAAGAAGTTGTTTTGGCCCGTCTACGAATAGGTCATACACACTTGACGCATTCATACCTTCTCAAAGGAGAGGAAGCGCCTCAGTGTATCCCATGCAACACCATTATCACTGTCAAGCATTTACTGATCGAGTGCACAGACTTTGCACCTATCAGGAACAGGTACTTTCAGTTTGACAATTTAAAAACACTGATACTGTAAAGTTGGAATCACTATTTGAATTCTTGAAGGAAGTTAACCTTTTTAAGAAGATTTAGTCTTATGCTTCTTGACTTTTCTTTTAACAACACTCTTTACACAAATTGTATTGCCGCTTTAGTGGGGAGATTTTTACTCCACTAGAGGTTGTTTTGTTTTAAAATTGATAAGATTTTAGGGCTTATTGGCCTATACAAAGTTTCCTTTTTAATTATTCAAACAAGATTGCTACCTCATTGTTAGTGTTTTATACATAAAGTTCCAACGTTTCACAGTATTATCTGAAGCAAAGGCATTAGTTTATTTGTGAATGCGCCCAATATGACCTTAGCTGTCGACGGGCCTTAAAACACTATTCATTCATTCACAAAAGACAAAGATATGTTTTTAAGATCAAGTTCAGTAAGAGTTTTACACAAAGAAAGGTGACTAGTTAGTTGACTAATTTAATATTCATCAAGCGCACCTTGTTGATCTCTGTAGGTTATAGACTGGAAATGGCTACTGTGCCTTGTTACAACCGTTTCGGGTAAGGTGGACACAACCTCAAAATTTCTCCATAATGTTTTGTCATGATAGATGTTGTTTAATCTTCTAGACACAAGAGACAGTTTTGCAGATTCATGCTGTGTTAGATATCTATAAAGTTTAAGGATTATTTCATCAGATAGCATAAGTATGTTCCATTCTGAAAGAGAAAAAAATAAAGTGATGGTGTTTTCTGTATTTGACTTGTAATTGAACACAAGATCTTCCATGTGCTTGGTCAGTAAACAAAGGACTTTAAGAATTTGTAATTTTCAACAAATGTTTCTAATCAAATTGTGTTTCTTGATCAAAACTATGGAGTTATTCCATTTCATAATCAATTGAGTTTCCATTAATGTCATCCACATCTGCATGGGCTCGTAGTGACCTGTGGAAGGGGTGGTGTATAGGAGGTATGTAAGGTAAGAGAGCTTTCAGATCTTCTTTTTTCTCTTTGGTTATTGCTCGTCCATGTAGGTTCAACAATGACTGCTCCTCTGATAGCTGATGGGTTGTGGCTTTCTTTGGTGTAAGACTTACTTGTTTGAATGTTTCTTCCATATGGGTATATTTGTAGTAGACCTTCATTGAGAATTCTTTCTCAAAATGGATATGCTTCATTTTCAACCATTGTACTTTTTCTCCAGTCTCATCTTTCTTTCTGTTTGTGAAAGCTTTTTCAGTTCCAGAGGTGGACTTGCAGCCCTATAGCGTTAACGAGTTGTATTTGTAAAACCATGGAAAGAATGGTGAATGACCGCCTTGTTTGGTTTTTAGAGAAAAGTAAACTCATTTCCACAAACCAGTGCAGATTTCGTAAACAAAGAAGCACTCTTGATCACTTAGTTCGCTTAGAGACTTTCATACGCGAAGCTTTTATATAGAAGGAACATGTTTCTGTCTTTTTTGATTTAGAAAGTGCTTACGACACCATCTGGAAGTATGGTATTATGAACGACCTCTATGATTTTGGTATTGGAGGTCGCCTTGGTTTTTTCATTTCTGCTTTTTTAGATGAACGCCAGTTTAGAGTCAGAGTTAGAAATAGATTTTCTAGTCCAATATTGTTAAATCTGCTTGTCCTGGAGTAGAATGCTTTCTCTATGTTGACGACTTCTGCATTTGTTATCGGTCAAAACATATGCATACGATCGAAAGACAACTTCAACAGACCCCCAGCCGGACGGTGGGTAGAATTCGCCGGCTGCCGTCCTGCAGAGTGGTAAGACCCCACCAATGGACCCGCCTGTTGGCCGTGGGTGGAGACTCGTAAGCCGAAAAAGAGGTTCCTAGTAGTTGAAGGAGCCCAGGGATCTGCAGCTTTTCAACACACTGCTTCGGCCTCGGCTTCGGTGTAAACGAGAGCCTAGATGGGCCCGGACTAGTGCAATCGGCTGGTCGCTTTTAGATTTTGGGCATTATTGATACATACTGAAACTGCTTAAGTACATATATTGGATCAAAAAGATATAATAACTGCATGAACTTGAAAGGTTTTCTAGTTACTGCATGTATCTGCTATTCCATTTATCTGAAGTTTTGCATGTATTCATATGCTATCACTAAGTTCACCTCACATTTTTTAATTCACTCTTACGTTTTAAGTCCCTAGTCTAATACAGGCTCATGGGCTAATTGGGTGGTATGGATTTCGTGGATGAGGCATCGGCTTCCATGGCAGCTCACTGATACCCAGGAGTTAGCCATGTCTGCTTTTTGTCGCTCTTCTTTATCTTACCGCCCGAGTATATCATCTGAGTAACCCTGACATGAAGAGCTGGATGACCGCTCTGTTTATCATGTCCCCTGAGTTGGGCTCCGTGGTGGGCGGGAACTGCCGATGATGAATGTTAATCAAATCAATCATGGATCATCAAAACAAAAAAAGAAACCGTGACCAGCTAGATGCCGACTTAGATAATGCCCAATCGACTTCTTCCGTCTTTCCTCGCTTCTTAATTATTGAGTTTACTGTACCTGACCAGCCACTTTCAAAATTATCCCCATTTGTCATAGAAAAAAGTTTTAGTTGGACTCGCCGGAACTCCTAGGTCCGTTAAAAAACTCAAATCAGGGGGCCTTTTGATTGAGGTAGAAAAGGCTATACATGCCAGTACTCTCATGAAAATCAAGCACTTCTTCAATATACCTGCTAAGTGTGTCCCACACAGTAGTCTCAATACATCAAAAGGAATAATTCGTTGTCCAGACCTCTCAGATATTTCTGAAGAAGAAATAACAATGGAACTCGCTGATCAAAATGTAACAGCTGCACGGCGAACAACAGTTTTTAGAGACGGTGTGAGGAGGCCCACCAACACAATTGTGTTGACTTTTAACACGGCTATCTTGCCTAAACATCTGAAAGTAGTGTCAGAAATAATCTGTAAGGTACAGGCAGTACCACATGTTGTATATAGTTTAATGACTATCATTGTGAGTACCGGGAGTACTTTGATCATTTGATGCTTTAGTACTATTTTTGGAATACAGTTTCTTTTGAATAAATCATAGATTTTAATTTCAATCAGTGTTAATGTTGTGTTGAATAATATGCATTTTTGTTTTGTTATATTCTGCAATAGGTACATTGTAATTTCACATTTAAAGTCTTGGTAGATTATCAGATCAAGAAATCATGACACTTTAAGAAACACAAAATTTTGACCCCGTTCAGTCGACTTATAATTGGTGAATATAAAGAGTGCCAAACTCATCAGCATCCCACGTTGTTGCAACAATATACTGCGACAGCAATTTTTCTCCGTAACCCATTACAGAGAAATCACTCTCTTCACTCTGTGGATATAGGCGATACAAGGTTGAGCAGATCGACTAGCACAGAGCAAGATCGACAGAGGCTCAGCATTCGTCTTCCCATCTACAACGCTGAGGAGCAAACGACGCTCGTCTACGCTTCAAACAGCCCAGCTTCAGAGAGGTACAGACTCACTCCAAACACGTTGGACTGACTCGGGAGTTGTTCCGAACGAACCAGCCTCAAACAGCCCAGCTTCAGAGAGGTTCAGACTCATTCCAAGCACAACTCGGGGAGCTGCTTCAACACGTCCCATATAGACCCAGCCTCAAACGGACCCGTTCCAAGCAGTTTGAAGCTGAGAAGTCTTGTCTCACAGTTCCAGCCTAGACAGTGAGGGTTGAACAGATCGGTCTGAAACACAGACCGACAGCGGTTCAGCACAACACCGTTCCTGGCCAGCTTCAGACAGACTTGAAGTGCTTCACAGGGACTTGTTTGAAGACGTTTGAAACCGAATAAGACTGGCAGGGTGTTTGAAGCCAAGACACGAACGACAGTTTGAAGCAACGTTCATACTCCGTCCGTGTTAAACCAAAGACAGAAGTTTGAGCTTGGCACTTTGTCTCTATAGACTGTATAAGACAGTCGTTTGGCGTCCGACGGATAATCTGTCAAGACAGTATTTTGATGCTTTTGAGTTTTTAGTTTCAAATCAATTGAGGCTAGATAGCCTGAGGAAAATTCTATGTATCACCAGAACTGTACATATTCCCTGGTAAAACATTGTCACCCGAGAAACAAACCCACTCATCGTCATCATATCTCTTGACAACTTGGGGGCTCGTCCGGGATTGTTTCGAGCGGGTATTTTAGACTTGGGTTTATTGTAATAAAACACTGATATATAGACATGGACTTCAGCAAGTGGATAGAGGCCGGAGAACGTTTAGGTTTAGAAGGGTCTGAGCTGAGGGAGTATGTAGAGAAGAAAGAGACCGAGTACCTAGAAAGAGAAGAGAGGGCCAGGGATCGCGAGGAAAGACAGGCTGAGTTGCAGCGTGAAGAAGAAGGCAAACGTCGGTCGTATGAGATGGAACTACGATCTCGAGAACTAGAAATTCTCAGACTTAGGTCCGAAATGAAGTCTGGAGCCGAGGGTTCAACGTCGCTGTTTGAACCCAGCACCAAATCCCCCAGACCAAAACTTCCGAAGTTTGAGGAGGGAAAGGACGACATGGACGCTTATATCGAGCGTTTTGAGCGTTTCGCTACCAGCCAGGGCTGGCCGCATGAAACTTGGGCCATAAGTTTGAGTTAACTTTTGAGCGGTAAAGGTCTTGAAGTTTACACCAGTATGCCTCCGGAGTCGGCGAATGACTACGGAACTTTGAAGAAAGCTGTACTGAGGCGGTATCAACTGACTGAAGACGGTTTCAGACAAAAGTTTCGAGACAGCAAGCCCGAGCAGGGAGAAACTATTTTTCAGTTTATAGCTAGACTGTCACGATACTTTGAGCGATGGGTTGATATGGCAGAGGTCGAAAAGTCATTTGAGGGTTTGACAGACTTGCTCGTTCGAGAACAGTTCACCAGGACTTGTTCCCCCGAGCTTGCACTGTTTTTGAAGGAAAGAATGCCAAGATCCTTGCAAGAGTTCACAACTTTGGCTGAGCAGTACGTCGAGGCACATGGAAGTATGGTATCTTCAAAAGGTTATAAACCAAAACAAAACCAGTCTTCAACGAAGCAAAAATTGAAGTGTTTCGTGTGTGACAAAGAAGGGTATATTGCGAAGGATTGTAGATCTGGGAAGTCAAAACAGGACTCCAAACAGAAAGGCAAGGCTGACAGCTCTCACAAACAGGGAGAGAAGAAGGTTTCAGCCAGCTGCGTCAGTATGCCGTGCGATAGACAGCCGTTCAAAGAAAACATGGAAGATGGTAGATTGAAGCTAGCGAACGGAGATTCGGTCCCCGTTGTGTCGGGATTGTGCACCATCGAAAATATGGAGGGTGAGAGAAACTTGAAGTTGGAGCAAGGATATGTAGGTTCCAACAGAGTCAAGGTTTTGAGGGATACATGCTGCGAATTAGCTGCCGTGAGGCGACATTTGGTTCGAGACGACCAAATCTTAGACAAAAGGTATCTGATGATTACCATAGACGGCGAAGCAAAGATAGTTCCAGCTGCCCGAATCCATGTAGACACTCCATACTATCGAGGGGAGCTTGAAGTCATGGCACCGAAATCACTGATTTGTGACTTGGTGGTCGGAAATATCCCAGGGGTCTCAGACATTCCGATCCCAAGCAGCCGTGAAGATTCCCAGTCAAACACAGAAACTTTGGCTGGGGCAGTTTTGACCAGGGCTCAGGTTAAGAAGAAAGAAAAACCGTTAAGCCCATTGAAGGTTTCAAAATCTCAACCAAGTCAGGAAATCAACACCGATGAGCTGAGGTCGGCTCAGAAAGAAGACAAGTCGTTGGAACGACTTTGGAAACACGCCGACAGCAAAACAGTGTTCAAAACCAGGGGTGGAAATACGTTTTCATACATGGTTCGAAAAGACATACTGTACAGAGTGTTTCAGCAGAAACGAGGCTCATCGACATTTGAAGTCAGACAAATTGTGGTTCCAAAACTACAGAGACGTAGAGTCATGGGACTCGCGCATGAGTCCATAGTAGGTGGACATTTATCTTCAAAAAAGACAGAAGATAGGATTTCAAGCAGTTTTCACTGGCCTGGCATCTCGAGCGATGTAACAAGGTTTTGTCGTTCGTGTGATGTTTGTCAGAAAACTATACCTAGGGGCAGGGTTACAAAAGTTCCGCTGGGACAGATGCCTTTTATAGACATCCCGTTTCACCGTGTAGCTGTTGATCTCATCGGCCCGATAACTCCTGTTTCGGACAGAGGCAACAGATACATTCTCACAGTTGTAGACTACGCTACAAGGTACCCTGAGGCTATAGCATTGCCGAAGATTGAGGCCGAGCGAGTGGCCGAAGCACTGTTTGAAATATTTTCGAGGGTAGGGTTTCCTTCTGAAATATTGAGTGACAGAGGAACACAGTTTACCTCAGAGTTGATGCAGGAAGTTTCTAGACTGGTTTCAGTGAAACAGCTTTGCACAACCCCATACAACCCGAAATGCAATGGTTTGTGTGAGCGCATGAACGGAGTTTTGAAGAGCATGTTTAAAAAGATGTGTCAAGAAAAAACCCAAGACTGGGACAGATACCTTCCAGCAGTTTTGTTTGCATACAGAGAAGTCCCGCAGGCAAGCACTGGGTTTTCACCGTTCGAGCTTCTCTACGGTCGCACAGTGCGTGGACCGATGCAAGCTTTGAAAGAGCTATGGACGGAACAAGAAACGCCGGAAACCAGAAGCACTTATGAGTATGTGCTTGATTTGAGGCAGAGACTTGAAGAAACATGCAAAATTGCTCGGGAGAGTTTGAGCGAAGCTCAGAGCACATTTAAGCATCACTATGACAAAAAAGCACGAAAACGAAATTTGCGGGTCGGAGACAAAGTTTTGGTTTTGCTGCCTACAAACCATAACAAAATGCTTTTGCATTGGAAAGGCCCGTTTGACGTAGTCGAAATAGTGAATAAGATGGACTACAGAGTTCGGGTAGGAGACAAAATTTACACCTATCACATTAATTTGTTGGAGAAGTATGAAGACAGGAGTCAAGTAGTTTCAGCCACGGCAGCGGTTATTGAGGCCGCGCACCATTCCGACGTCGGAGCTGTAGACGACGAAAATTTGCTCGAATTAACCAACTTGAAGGGTGCTGAAACTTGGCTTGATGTTCAGATCAGTGATCAATTCTCTCCATGCCAACAGAACGAAGTTACAGAGTTGTTACAATGGTACAGCTCTATATTCACAGACGGACCGGGCACAACGATGTTGACCCAACACAAAGTAGAACTGACTAGTTCAAGCCCGATTCGTGTGAGACAGTATCCAATACCTTATGCAAAGAGGGAGGAGATTGACTCTGAAGTCGAGACAATGTTGGAGGCTGGAATCATAGAGCCAGCCAATTCAGAGTATAATTCGCCCATTGTAATGGTGAAAAAGCGCGATGGTACCAGCCGGTTTTGTATAGACTTCAGAAAGATCAACGCTGTGACAAAGTTTGACACCGAACCCATGGGTTGTGTCGATGACATTTTGGCCAAGTTGAAAGACGATAAGTTTTTCACAAAAGTTGACCTTGCAAAGGGGTATTGGCAGATTCCTGTTGAAGCAAGTTCTAGACCTGTGACTGCTTTTTCAATTGCAAAAGGTAGTTACCAATTTAGAAAAATGCCGTTTGGAATAGTAAATTCTGGGGCGACATTCAATCGTATGATGCGAAAACTATTGAAAGGTTGTTCGCAGGCAGACAACTACGTTGATGACATTTTGAGTCATACCCAGTCATGGATGCAGCACATGGCTATGCTCAGAGACCTGTTTGAGCGAATCAAAAATGCAGGTTTGACTGTCAGGCTGTCAAAATGTTTGATAGGTTTCGGAAACATAGGTTTCACGGGACACATTGTCGGCAATGGCATAGTTCAGATGGAGGAGGACAAGCTTACGAAAATCAGAGATGCTTAGCAACCCGTGACGAAAAAGCAAGTGCGGGCATTTTTAGGCTTAGCTGGATACTACCGTAGGTTCATACCGTCCTTCGCTGAAATAGCGGCACCATTGACAGACTTAACCAAGAAAGGCTTGCCTAATAAGGTTGTTTGGTGTCCAGAGCATGAACATTCGTTTCAAACATTGAAGTCACAACTTACCCAGAGACCTATTCTAAGATTACCAGACTTCCAAAAGACGTTCATCTTACAGACAGATGCATCGGATAATGGGATAGTAGCAGCACTGCTTCAACAATTCGAGGATGGTATTTTTCCGATAGCATACGCAAGCAAAAAGTTGCTTAAAAGAGAAAAGAATTATTCCGTCACAGAACGAGAATGTTTGAGTATTGTATTTGGAATTAAGAAATTCCAAAAGTATCTGTACGGCAGGGAGTTTGTGTTGCAAACAGATCATGCTCCTTTGTCTTACATTCAAAAGAGCAAACCTGAGAGTGGTAGGATCATGCGTTGGGCTCTGTTCCTACAAAGTTATAATTTCAGAGTCGAATCAATCAAAGGTTCAGAAAACGTTTGTGCCGACTATTTGAGTCGACAGTAGTTACAGATTATTTTTCAGTGTAAATATAGGATATATTTTCTTGAGAAGGGGGCAGTTTGTCAGAAATAATCTGTAAGGTACAGGCAGTACCACATGTTGTATATAGTTTAATGACTATCATTGTGAGTACCGGGAGTACTTTGATCATTTGATGCTTTAGTACTATTTTTGGAATACATTGTTTCTTTTGAATAAATCATAGATTTTTATTTCAATCAGTGTTAATGTTGTGTTGAATAATATGCATTTTTGTTTTGTTATATTCTGCAATAGATACATTGTAATTTCACATTTAAAGTCTTGGTAGATTATCAGATCAAGAAATCATGACACTTTAAGAAACACAAAATTTTGACCCCGTTCAGTCGACTTATAATTGGTGAATATAAAGAGTGCCAAACTCATCAGCATCCCACGTTGTTGCAACAATATACTGCGACAGCAATTTTTCTCCGTAACCCATTACAGAGAAATCACTCTTTTCACTCTGTGGATATAGGCGATACAAGGTTGAGCAGATCGACTAGCACAGAGCAAGATCGACAGAGGCTCAGCATTCGTCTTCCCATCTACAACGCTGAGGAGCAAACGACGCTCGTCTACGCTTCAAACAGCCCAGCTTCAGAGAGGTACAGACTCACTCCAAACACGTTGGACTGACTCGGGAGTTGTTCCGAACGAACCAGCCTCAAACAGCCCAGCTTCAGAGAGGTTCAGACTCATTCCAAGCACAACTCGGGGAGTTGCTTCAACACGTCCCATATAGACCCAGCCTCAAACGGACCCGTTCCAAGCAGTTTGAAGCTGAGAAGTCTTGTCTCACAGTTCCAGCCTAGACAGTGAGGGTTGAACAGATCGGTCTGAAACACAGACCGACAGCGGTTCAGCACAACACCGTTCCTGGCCAGCTTCAGACAGACTTGAAGTGCTTCACAGGGACTTGTTTGAAGACGTTTGAAACCGAATAAGACTGGCAGGTTGTTTGAAGCCAAGACACGAACGACAGTTTGAAGCAACGTTCATACTCCGTCCGTGTTAAACCAAAGACAGAAGTTTGAGCTTGGCACTTTGTCTCTATAGACTGTATAAGACAGTCGTTTGGCGTCCGACGGATAATCTATCAAGACAGTATTTTGATGCTTTTGAGTTTTTAGTTTCAAATCAATTGAGGCTAGATAGCCTGAGGAAAATTCTATATATCACCAGAACTGTACATATTCCCTGGTAAGACATTGTCACCCGAGAAACAAACCCACTCATCGTCATCATATCTCTTGACAAGGAGGATACTTGAAATTCGCTGTAGACATGTATATTCCAAATCCTCTGCAATGCTACTGCTGTTACAAATTCGGACACCATGAAAGAAACTGTAAGTTGAACCAAGGAGAAGAATTATGCTGCCGTTGTGGAAATTCAAATCTTGTTCACAAATCAGATGACAACTGCGATTTTGATATCGGATGCATCAACTGCAAATGTGAACATGCTGCAACTTCTCGATCCTGCCCAGTGAGGAAGAAGGAAAAAGAAGTTGTATCAGTAAAATACAACGAAGGTCTTTCTTTCCCAGAAGCGAGGAAAATCGTAGAAGCAAGGCATAACTTGGGGGTTTCGTATGCCGCTAAAGCCACGCCTGCAAAGCTGATTCACCGCAAGGATGCTCAAACTCAAACGGTTGATGCTTCTGTCCAAACTATACAAGATAAAGCAGCAAATTCCAGAACAATAGTGCAACAGAAGCCATTAAACTCTACTCAAAGCAGTCAAAGTAATTCTAAAGATCCTGCGTCTAGCCAGTCTTATCACAAGAAAATCAAACAGGACTACAGTACAGGCAAAGGCACCAAGCAGCCCGAGCCAAAAAAGACATAAATCCCCTAATAAGGTCCTCTCAGATCGCCTTCCAAAGGGATCTGATGACCAAATCAAACAACACAATCGCTTCCAATGTCTCGATGAAGACATGGAAGCAGAAGACTCCCAAGCAGAGTCAAACATAAATAAGCAAGGTCGGGTTATTAAATTCAACAACAAAAGATGAATAAATACTTCCATTGCTCTGTGGTATCTTCTTTACCTTAAATTCAGCAATGAGCAATAAGATTCTGCAATGGAACTGTCGTAGTATTAAATCCAACTTTGAGGAATTAAACCTTCTTATCAATGAACAAAAACCAGTAGCAGTTTGTTTACAGGAAACATTTCTGAAAGACTCCGACAAGTTTACTTTAAAATATAACTCATGTTACTTTAAACATTCAGTGGTAACGATAAAGCTTCCGGAGGTGTTGCTGTGTTTGTAAACAACAGGGTCCCACACCATACCGTCAAACTTGACACTACTCTTCAAGCTCTTGCGGTAAACGTTTCTTTTAATAAGAGTATTACATTATGCTCAATTTATCTTCCCCCGTGCTCACCAAGTGATATTAGAAAGCTTGATCATCTTATAGATCAACTGCCCAAACCATTTATTTTAATGGGCGATTTTAATTCCCACCATACATTATGGGGGGTCTACAGACACCAATGACAAGGGTCGAACCATCGAAGACTTTATCACGAAGCACGACCTTGTTCTGCTAAATGACAAGTCTTCAACCTATCTTCATACTGCCACTGGTTCTTATTCATCTCTAGACCTCACTATATGCAGCCCTGGAATTTTTCCAGATTTTAACTGGAAGGTTGATAATGACCTTCATGGAAGTGATCACTTCCCTATCAAGGTATCGGAAATAGGATCTTCAATCCAACAACGTCCTGAACGTTGGAAAATCCATAAAGCAAATTGGGAACAGTTCAAAGTCCACTGTGAACAATCAATTTGTCCCAGTGCTTTTGATAATTGCAAAAATCCTGCAGAGCTTTTCACCTCCTTACATTATTCGGCTGCTGAAAAATCAGTTCCTCGAACATCGACAAATCCGAAACATCCAAACAAGCCATGGTTCAATGATGATTGCAAAAAGACTATAGCGGAGCGAAAATCCGTACTCAGACAATTTAATAAGAGACCCGAGGAAAATCTTACTAAGTTCAAGATTGCTCGTGCTAAAGCACGCCGAACTATCAAACAAAGTAAACGCGCGTCTTGGCGACAGTACGTATCTAGAGCAAATTCTAGAGCGTCTGTCAAAAAGACATGGGACATGATTTGGAAAATTAATGGAAAAAGCTGTTCATTAAATATAGGACACTTAAATTCTGATGATGGTATTGTCACATCTAAAGAAGATATTGCAAATGTCTTGGCAGAAACTTTTGCAGAGAAGTCATCTTCCTCAAAATATTTTAAAGTACCTTGTACAGATTTTAACTCTTCAATAAATACTTTTATTCAATCTGTTTGGGATACTTCGTGGAACGACCCACTCAATAGTCAGAATAAATTATTCTGTATCAAGCCAACTCCTGGAGAATGGCTGCCAGGGACCAGGACTTGTCGTCGCGAAGAAATTGTTTTGGGCCGTCTGCGTATCGGTCATACTCATCTTACACACTCTTATCTCCTGAAAGGAGAGGAGGCACCCCAATGCATTCCATGCTCTGCTCCTCTCACCGTCAAGCACATATTGATAGAGTGTGTTGACCTAGCGCAGGTTCGAGAAAAGTTTTACAAAGTGGACAACCTTAGTCTTTTATTTGATACTGTGAATATTGAGTCATTAATTGAATACCTGAAAGCGGTAAATATTGTTAGAAAAATTTAGGGTCTTATTCAACTCATTGCATTATTTTTGTTCGTTTTTTTAATGGGCTTTTTTGGCCCTTCTATCGCTAAAATTAACTTGGTTAGCATCGCTAAAGTCTGTATTTTACTGTTTACATACACTGTTTTATACATACACTGTTTTATAGACTTCTGTTTTAGTACTTCACAGTATCATTTTTCATCTTCGTATATGCGCCCAATATGACCTCCGCTGTCGACGGGCCGTAAAATTCCACTCATTCATTCCTCAAAATATACGACAACATTTCGAAAATTTCAAGACATGAAAGAAAAAAACTAAACTGAACTTCAGGTCAAATAATACTGAGCATTACAATAAGGATTTTACTATGAAAGAACTAAAAAAGGCTCTAAAGAAATGTCATGATACTTTTGTAGGATGTGATGACATCCATGATCATTTTTGGAAACATTTACCCTTACGATCCCTTGAAAGTTTACTTGGTATATTTAATCCAGTCTGGCACACTGGTATTCTTCCAGATTCTTGGAAGGAGGCTATAGTAATTCCCATACCAAAACCGGGAAAAGACTCTACGAATCCTGCCAATTATCGCCCTATAGCCTTAACAAGTTGTATTTGCAAAACCATGGAAAGGATTATCAATGACCGACTTGTTTGGTTTTTAGAAAAAAACAAACTTATTGCAACCGCCCAGTGCGGGTTTCGTAAACAAAGAGGCACTCTCGACCACTTAGTTCGTTTCGAAACTTTTATTCGGGAAGCTTTTATTAAAAAGGAACATGTTGTTTCCGTATTTTTCGACTTGGAGAGTGCATATGATGCCACATGGAAGTATGGAATCATGAACGACCTCCATGATTTCGGTATAAGAGGTCGCCTTGCTTTTTTCATTTCGGCATTTCTAAATGAACGTCAGGAAACGATAGGAAACACTTACTCCAACCCCCATGAACAAGAAATGGGCGTTCCCCAGGGAAGCATACTTTCCGTTACACTTTCCAGTGTCAAAATAAACAATATCGTTAAGTCTGTTTGCCCTGGCGTAGAATGCTTTTTCTATGTTGACGACTTTTGCATTTGCTACAGGTCTAAGCATATGCATACCATTGAACGGCAGTTGCAACAAGTTCTGAACAATTTAGGCAAATGGTCAGCAGAAAATGGTTTTAAATTTTCTAAAACAAAGACCAAATGCATGCATTTCTGCCAGTCGAGAAAATTTTATCTAGACCCAGAACTTACGCTAGATGGTATACAAATTGAGGTCGTCCCTGAATTTAAATTCTTAGGTCTTTTATTGGACTCTAAGCTGTCGTTTATTCCACACATCAATTACCTGAGCAATAAATGCCGAAAGGCTCTTAATCTTTTGCGTGTTGTCTCCAGCATGGATTGGGGAGCCGATAGGAAAGTCTTGTTGAGACTTTATAGATCACTTGTTCGTTCCAAGTTAGATTATGGCTGCGTTGTTTACGGGCCAGCGCGACAATCGTACCTTCGTAAACTAGATTCTATCCATAACCAAGGTTTACGATTGGCACTTGGAGCCTTTAGAACATCTGTTAATAGTTTGTATGCAGAGGCAAATGAACCATCTTTGAATTTACGTAGGAAGAAGCTTTCCATGCAATATTAAAGTTAAAATCCAATCCTGAAAATCCTACGCACAAGGTTGTTTTTGAACCGCTGTATAAAGATTATTTTAAGAAGGGAAAAGTTATACCTCCATTCAGTATGCGCTGCAAAGCCGATGTAGATCTATTTGATTTTGATCTGGACGATGTAGCTACCCATAAAATTTCAGACGTTCCTCTATGGACAACAAAAAGTCCAACCTTCTCATATAATCTTACTCCCAATAAAAAAGCTACAACAGATCCCTTAATATTTAAAACGACAGATTTTTTTCATGCTGACAGTATGAACAATTTATTTGATACTGTAAAGTTGGAGTCTATTTTTCAGTTTTTGAAAGAGGTAAATCTCTATAAGAAGGTATAATTTTAGGTCCTATTGACCGTCTTTGTTTTTTACACAGTATGTAACTAGTTTTTTGTTCTATTAGTGTTTACACAGCTAAGTTTTTTACCTTTGTTGTAATGTTACAGTATCATCAATTAAACGCATTTCATTACTTGTAAGTGCGCCCAATATGACCCTTGATGTCGACGGGCCGTAAAACACCATACATTCATTCCTTTAATATTTAAAACCAAATTCCTTAAGATTAAAGAGCAGTATTACAACTATGAACAAATTTATACTGATGGTTCAAAAGATAGGGAAAAAGTTTCTGCGGCTGCCGTACTCGATGGTGAATTATACCAGTTTCTCCTACCAAATAATTCTTCTAGTTTTTCTGCGGAACTAAAGGCCCTAGACCTTGCTCTTAATCATATAGAACAGGACGCCTACTGGCGCTACATTATATTCACTGATTCACTATCAGCTATGCAAGCACTGGAAAATGAGAGAACGGACAATCCATTGGTAATCAATTTGCTTGCAAAAATCTCTCGTATATGTGAAACTGCAGATCCTGTATTTTGTTGGCTCCCAAGTAATATTGGTATCAGTGGCAATGAAGAGGCAGATAGAGCTGCTTTGGAGGCATTGTCACTTGATGTTTTACCCTATAAAGTTCCTTTTACCGATTTTAAACCTTTGATAAATGATTTTATTCATAATGTATGGCAGCAATCCTGGAATGATCCAGTTAACCAATCTAATAAGTTATTTACAGTGAAATCAACTCTTGGCGAGTGGCTTCCAGGGTTGATGACAAATCGCCGCGAGGAAATTATCTTGGCCCGTCTTCGTATTGGTCATATACACATATGACGCACTCATACCTCCTGAAGGGAGAGGAAGCACCACAGTGTATTTCCTGCAATGAGCCTCTTACTGTCAAACATACTTGTGGATTGTTTAGACCTTGCACCCGCAAGAGACAGGTTTTTTCATGTTGACAGTATGGGCAATCTGTTTGAATCTATTTTTGAAGGAGATAAATCTCTATAAAAAGATATAATTTTAGGTTCTATTGACCATCTGTATTTTTAGACCATACGTCATTAGTACCATTAGTCTGGATTACCTGCCCCTACCACTACGTTATCGGGTCAGGCAAAGCCCAATAATGGCGGCCTTCATCTTTCATTCTTCCGTAAGTATGTTTTTCTTATTTGATCACGATTGGTCAGTGAATAAAATGAGAGCAACTTTGCACAAAATACACATTTCCGATATTAAAATGCGTTAGTAGGGTATAAATTAAGCATAAATTGGGCTTAAACCATTGTTAAAAGTAGCCATATTTTCGGACATTATATAGACCAATTGACATTTCGGATACATATGAAATGTGGAGAAAATATATTAAAGGGTTACCACCTAGAGCTCCGATTCTTGTTACCCTTCCTTCAACACCACTATGTTTTAGTGAGCTACAATTTTGATGTCAAGCAAAGAAAACTGATTTTAATTTAATGTATATACGGAGAATGCTGGAGAAATCGTCCCCTGGAGAATTCGTCCCCAAATCGCCTGGGGACGATTTCTCTGGAGAAATCGTCCCCAAATTAAATTTTGGAGATATCGTCCCCATCTTCAAAATTCAAATATATTGTTGTTAAAGTTGTCTTTGAAAAACATTTTTATTTTTTTTTTCTTCAGTATTTACTTTGTGAGACGATTCTCTCCAGTCAAAAGCTATTTGATTACACTGTCATTGTTTATACAGCAATTTTCACACTTACAAGTGTGTTGTTCACACCTGTCACAGCTTTACACCTGAAAGAGTTTTAAAAAGTTCTACTAGCTATTTTTTTTTATTTTAAAACGATTTAAAGGTATTTATTATGTTCTTAAAACAGTAGTTTTTCGGTCGTTAAATGTTTTTTATACTAAAATTATGAGTCTTCATCTCCCTCTACCTCTCCCTCATTCGGCGAGGATAAATTTAAGTAATATATATGGGTTCCTGTCCAAACACCTGTCTGTCTGACTGTTTCTCTCTCATCAGTCGGCAAGAGAAATTAATTATGCTTATTTTAGTGACTGTTACAAAGGTTCATCCTCTCATCGAAGAACCAAGTACGTAAGTTATTTCCCTATTAATGAAAGGCTTAACAGTGTTCCCACACATGCAAATTATGGCGTAAATCACGTTATAGAATTGAAATTCACGTAACAAATTTTGGTTACACGCGAGACCTCACGTAAGAAAAAAAAAAAACGTTGAAAAAAAAAAAAGGGCATTATCCGCTTAACTTGTGTAAATTGACAGGATTTGTAAATAATTGCTACCCGTATTGATAAATTATTGTCAAATCACGCGGAAATACCTATCCATAAATTGACACACATGAAGAAATGATCGGTGCAAAAAACAAGGAAACCCATGACACAACAAAATGTTCCTTTTGACTTTGTCCGACCAGAGTCAATTCAGACCGTCTTTTCAGCTTTTTATTGACTTTAAGCAGTAAATTTCCACAGATATCTTATTATAACAGACTTTTGTGTTGCAAATCATCCATATTGACTGCTTTACCTCTAGTTGAGAACCATTATTGTCATTATTGCCACAACCACAATCCCATCATTCTGTTGGAACCTTCCTTCCAGTTTTTTGTTTCAAGCCCAGGTGCAGCAGCCACACATTTTTTAAAGGATCCCAGTTTTTTCTCTCCAATAGTCATTTTCATGTCATGTCAACAAATTTCAAATATTAAATGTAAATGAATTAAATGTTTACCAGATCACAATACTTTAGACTGGTCCAAACTGAAATCATTTGTAGATGACAAATGTTACTTAACCTTTTTCCCAAACATTACCAACTTTTAACAACCCTAGGAAAGAAGGCTTTTGAAAACAATGTGGGAAACAGAGAAAACGCTGGTAACCAGCATTGTTTCCTGTTTCCACAATGTTTATTATCCTTTTACATGAAAATCTGATGATTATAGCTACATTTGTCATCTGCAAGTACTTTCAATCTTGACCAGTCTAGAATGTTGTTGTTTGATAAAGAGTTAAAACATGAAAATTGTCTTTCATAGGGTAGAAAACATTGTGGGAAAAAAGAGAATGCTGATTACCAGCATTTTCTTCTTTTCCTGCAATGTTTTCAAAAGCGTTCCATGTCAGGGGTTTTTAAAACTTGTGACTTACTGGTAATGGGTTATTAAACTTTCCTTGAATTGGATAATGTGTGAAAAAGGAGAAAATGCTGGTTTACAGCATTTTCTCCTTTTGCCACAAGGTTTATAAAAAATTCCTTTCTCTGAGACAGTTAAACTTTAATTATTTTTTGGTCAATAGGTTAACTTCAATTATCAAATAGATTATACAAAAAAGACTTGAAAATATCGGCACACTGAGCTGGAACTTATCATTGCAGTTATTTACTGTTTGACAAATTCATTGATTTGTGAAACGCCAAATTTGCATGAATTTCAAATCAATGAAAGCTCTTTGTATCAGAATTCTGAATCTGTGTAATAGATGAAAATTGGTATTGAAGTTGTAAGCTCAAAACCCTTGTATTTTAAAATTAAAATACCTGGGAAACTATGAGATCTGAGTTCAAGACTCGGCGGGGGTCTGAGCTATATTTACTGCTACAGTATCAATTTTCTGATGCATGTTGATTCAGGTAACAATGTAACAGGAAGAATAAAGCAGTTACCTGTTAATTGAAATTAAAAGGCAATTGTGTGTATGAATTTTTTGTTTAGATATTGCTGTAAAATCTAATAAAAACGAGAAGCCTTTAAGTTTGGTTAAAACTGAGAACTGAATGTCGTCATAAAACTTATGACAAGTTGAAAGTGACTTGGTTCTTATGTCGGTTTTGTACACCTCATTAAAAGCATCCAAAGCAACAGAATACTTTTTCCCCTGAAAAAAGAACCATCTTGAGTAAAATTACTGGTGTCATATACATGTCTATTGGGACCAAAATTATTAAAATTGAATAATTGAATAACTTAAATATACAAATGCCATTGCTCTCTGGTCCCCCTCCATGTCATTGATAGTATGTAACAGTTACTGTTGTATCCAAAAGTAACTTTAGGAGATATTTCATTACCAACGTCAATTTAACTCTTTACCACACAATCCCGACTTTTAATGACCCTGAGAAAGAAGCCTTTTGAAAAAAATTGTAGGAAAAGGAGAAAATGCTGGTAACCAGCATTTTCTCCTTTTCCCACAACGTTTTCTACCCTTCCCAAAAGATTTCAATTTTTGAGCCACATTTATCTTGTCTTCTGCAAATACTTTCAATTTGGACAAGTCTACAATTTTGTCATTTGGTAAAGAGTTAATGAGATGTATCATTTATACCCTAAATATTTTAAAGTCATATCTTAAACATGGAGTATTAGCTGCTCATGGCAGGGGTATCATTGGATCCCATCCAACTCATTGTTGCCAGATTTATGGCTTAGAATAATCATCCATATAAACATGGTATGTGTACAAGAGCTAAACTAATAAATATTATTTAGATCAGAAAAGAAAGGATTATTTATCGTTGGGTATAAATCATTTAATGTGAAGTAAATCCTTTGGTGAAAAAGTGCAACCGGTACAGGATTCGAACCTGGAACGCTCCCTTTCATGGCAAATGCTGAGCCATAGTCTGGCAAAAGCGGGCTTAGTGCATCTCCATTATGCATTATACCAATCAAGCCATCACATAATTATGGATCCATAATAACCACTTTTTAAAACTTGTTTAATAATGAAATAGAATGGTCCTTGGACATACACTAAACACTGATACAGAAAATTGACCAATAGCGAAAAGTTTGGGCCCAGGTCAGCCTGCGTGGACGTAGATCTAAATCTTGGTATTTGCTTAATTTTGGGTAAAAGCCTCACTTATTACACGTAAAAAGATTGCAATAAAATTTAAACAACCCATAAATTACGAGGCTATCCGAAATGTCGCACTGAAAGTGACCGTCCGAAATTATAGCTACTTAAAGTATTTGTGATTTGTAGTTTTTCTCGCTCAATAAGAGTAACTACTTGAAAAACTCATTTCCAATACGTTATTGCAACCAAAGTGTTTCCAATTCAGCCTACAGTTCAATGTGATCAAGAGAAATAACAAATCCCATTACCTTTGCATTATCAACGGTGGCCGCCATTATTCCGCTTTGCCTGACGTACTCTTGAAGTACGGAGGGGTACCAGACTATAGTACCGTGTGCTCTTTTAGTGTTTTCGCGGTTATTATTTTTACTTCAAACTCTACAGTATGATTAATTCAAAGGTTTACATTAGTTGTAAGTGAGCCCAATATGACATTTGATGTCGACGGGCCTTAAAACTTCATACATTCATGTTATTACTCATTGCTATATAGAGGAGAAAGACGATACCATAAAGCAATAAAAGAAGAAATCGAATCATTTTTTCTTTAATTTAATGATACGACCCTGCTTATTTGTTTTAGACTCCGCAAGGGTGTCTTCCGCTTCCATGTCTTCATCAAGACGCTGGAAGCAGTTATGCTGTTGGAGATCCCTGGGCTCCCTCAACTGCCACGACCCTCTTTTCCGGCTTACGAGTCTCCACCCACGGCAAACAGGCGATCTCCAGCTCTTCAACACTGCTTCGGCCTCGGTGTAAACGAGAGCCTAGATGGGCCCGGTCTAGTGCAATCGGTTGGTCGTTTTTAGATTTTGGGCATTTTGAAATTATTTCATTCAGTTATAACCCATTACTAGTATGAAAAAAACATCAAATTTAGTTTGTACTTCACTGTTTACCTGATACTGCATGTATCACAAATCTGTTCGATCTCATACTTCCCCCAGCCGGACGGGGGGTAGAATTCGCCGGCTGCCGTCCTGCAGAGTGGTAAGACCCCACCAATGGACCCGCCTGTTTGCCGTGGGTGGAGACTCGTAAGCCGGAAAAGAGGGTCCTGGTAGTTGAGGGGAGCCCAGGGATCTCCAGCTCTTCAACACACTGCTTCGGCCTCGGCTTCGGTGTAAACGAGAGCCTAGATGGGCCCGGTCTAGTGCAATCGGCTGGTCGTTTTAGGATTGGGCATGTTTTATGTATACTTGTATTGTGTTGGGGGAGCTGTACGGGGGGAGGACGTCTGTATCGTGAGTACAGATGCCTCCTTCCTGCATGCGTCCCACTAAACACTTTGAAACCCAAAATTTCTTGATTCAAAAGCAAACCTGGAATATTTTTTACCTTTCTCTCTCTGTTTTACTTTCATAATTCATGTGGTCTTCATTCTCGAAGGAATAATCTAACGTAATTAACCCATATTGAACGTTTGCTCGAAAAATGCCCTATTTACTTTAATATGTATTATAAAGTCTTGGTCTTATATAGGCTTAAGGGCTAATTGGGTGATGTGGATTTTTCGTTGGGGCTTTGACTGCCATGGTGAATCCCTGATCTGGGGGACTAACCATGTTCTTTTCCTTGTCGCTCCGACTTATTCATGTCATCCGAGTATACCATCTGTGCAACCCTGGTATGCGGAGCTGGATACCCGCTCCATTAGCCATATCCCCTAGTTGGACTCCGCGGTGGGTGGGGTCATAGATGATGAAGACTAAATTTATAATGATGGATCCCCAAACAAAAAAAGAACTCCCGACCAACTCGATACAGACTCGGAAATTCCCCAACTGACATCGCCTTTTCCACGTTTTTTGCTAATAGAGTCAACAGTTCCAGATCAGCCGCTTAGTAAACTTTCCCCTTTCGTAATTGAATAGGTGTTGGTGTCAATTGCCGGCCCGCCAAAGTCCGTTAAAAAGCTTTCATCTGGTTCACTGTTGGTTGAAGTAGACAAACCAAAACACGCGGAAAACCTTCTAAAAACCAAGCAATTTTTTCAAATCCCTGCAAAATGTTCTCCGCACGGTACTCTTAATACTTCACGTGGAATCATCCGTTGCCCAGATCTTGCTGGTGTGTCAGAAGAAGAAATCGTATAGGAGCTGACAAAACAACAAGTTACTGCTGCTAGACGCATAGCGGTCTTCAGAGATGGAATGAGGCGAGAAACCAACACAATCGTTTTGACTTTTAATTCGGCAGTCTTACCAAAAACGTTGAAAATCGGTTATTTGAATATGGGTGTGGACGTATAAATTCCTAACCCTCTTCAATGTTATACCTGTTACAAGTACGGACACCACGAACGGAGATGCAATAGGAATAGTTCTGATGCACTGTGTAGACATTGTGGTGAAGTGGCGAGCACACACGACTCTTCTAGTTGCAAAAATACAGACAAATGTGCCAACTGTGGAGGTGAACATGTAGCCACTTCCCGAACATGTCCAGTCTGGAAACGAGAGAAAGAAATTGTTACGATCAAGTATAAGGAAAGCCTCTCGTTTCCTGAGGCAAGAAAAATAGTAAATAGCCGCCTCAACTTAAAAAACTTGTACTCTACCGTTACAAAATCAAATGCTTCGACACCAAAAGAGATGAAAGATGTCCAAACACAGACTACTGATGTTGCCGTTCAAACAAAAAACCAGACGACAGCCGACACTGTTGGTAAAAAAGCACAAAAGCCTACCGAAAGTACTAAAACAAGTAAAAATCCGAGCCCTGCATCAAATCGAAACAAATCGCCAAAGAAAAGTCAACCAGATCGATTCCCAAAAGGATCTGATGACGAAATAAAAAAATTTAACCGCTTCCAGTGTCTTGATGAAGACATGGAAGCTGACGATGAAGTTGCAAATGGAAAGCAAGGTAGAATCACCAGATTACCACTTCAAACATGAATCACTCCATACTTCCTTTCTTACATGTTGTTTTACCCCTAATATACCTAAGCATGTGCAACAATATTTTGCAATGGAATTGTCGAGGTTTTTCAGCTAATGCTGAAGAATTATCCATTATAATTGATAAATATAAACCAGTGGCAATATGTTTACAGGAAACCTTTCTCACAGATAATAGCAAAGTATCACTCAAGCACCACTCTATTTATCAGTCCAACTACAATGTTGGTGAAAGAGCTCGAGGAGGAGTAGCATTAGTAGTAAATAATTCTGTTCCTCAACGCATTATAAATCTTAACACTTCTTTGCAAGCAACAGCTATTAGTATTTCTTTGAACAAAACTATAACAGTATGTTCAATCTACTTGCCTCCAAGTCTGCCCATTGATTGTTCGAAACTTGATGAGCTGATTAACCAGCTTCCGAAACCTTTCATTTTAATGGGTGATTTTAATGCCCATAATACCTTATGGGGCTGTAGAGATACAAACGTTAAGGGTCATGAGCTATGTCTCATGAATGATAAAACTCGCACGTACCTACATCCTGCCACTGGTTCATATTCGTCTATAGACTTGACTATATGCAGTCCTGAAATTGCTTCGGACTTTAATTGGAAGGTTAATGAAGACCTGCATGGAAGCGATCACTTCCCGATCCTATTATCGGAAGTGGGACCCTCTATACAGGAACGTCCACAACGTTGGAAGCTTCATAAAGCAAATTGGGAGCAATTCAAAATATACTGCGAACAGTCAATAGATCAAAATGCCTTCAATGACTCTGAAAATCCAGCGGAACATTTTACTACCTTAGTTTACTCTGCCGCAGAAAAGTCAATACCCCGAACTTCGACAAGTCCAAACCACCCACGCAAGCCATGGTTTAACGATGACTGCAAGAAAGCTATATCAGAGCGTAAACGTGTTCTTAGAAATTTCACTTTGAGACCGACCCAGGAGAATCTCACAAAGTTTAAAATTGCACGTGCAAAAACACGACGGACAATCAAAGTAAACGTACTTCATGGAGACAGTTCGTTTCTAGATTGAATTCTAGATCGTCTGTCAAAAAGACATGGGATATGATTCGTAAAATTAACGGCAAAAATTCATATCAAAATATTAGTCACTTTAATACTGATGGTGGTGTTTTCGCTTCCAAGAACGATATTGCGAATACCTTGGCTGAAACGTTTGCAGAGAAATCGTCGTCTTCGAATTATTCGCCGAAGTTCCAAAAATTTCGGAACATGAAAGAAAAAACAAAGCTGAACTTCAAATCGAATAATGCGGAGCAATACAATCAGGACTTTTCATTAAAAGAATTGATGAAAGCGTTAAAGAAATGCCACGATACCGCTGTTGGATGCGACGACATTCATTATCAGTTCTTAAAACATTTGCCATATCGATCCTTAGATTGTTTACTCACTATGTTTAATCAGGTTTGGCATACTGGCATTCTTCCAGATTCATGGAAGGAAGCCATAGTGGTACCAATACTCAAACCGGGAAAAGATTCTTCAAATCCTGCAAACTATCGCCCTATAGCCTTAACAAGTTGTATTTGTAAAACCATGGAAAGAATGGTAAATGACCGTCTTGTCTGGTTTTTAGAGAAAAACAAACTTATAGCAACCGCCCAGAGCGGATTTCGTAAACAAAGAGGCCTCTTGATCATTTGGTACGTTTTGAGACATTCATACGTGAAGGTTTTATCAAAAAGGAACATGTTGTCTCTGTATTTTTTGATCTTGAAAGTGCCTATGATACAACATGGAAGTATGGAATTATGAATGACCTCTATGATTTCGGTATTCGAGGTCGCCTTGCTTTTTTCATTTCAGGTTTTTTGAATGAGCGTCAGTTTAGAGTCAGAGTTGATAATACATATTCTAACGCCCATGAGCAGGAGATGGGCGTTCCCCAGGGATGTATTCTTTCAGTTACACTTTTTAGCGTTAAAATTAACAATATTATCAAATTTGTATGTCCTGGTGTGGAATGCTTTATGTCGACGACTTCTGTATTTGCTACAGATCAAAACACATGCATACTATTGAAAGACAGCTTCAGCAGGTCTTGAACAATTTAAGCAAATGGTCTGCTGAAAACGGTTTTAAGTTTTCAAAAACCAAAACTAAATGTATGCATTTTTGTAATTCAAGAAAATTTCATCTTGACCCGGAAATGACTCTAGATGGTGTCCGTATAGAAGTCGTCCAAGAGTTCAAATTTTTAGGGCTTTAATTTGATTCTAAACTGTCGTTCATTCCTCACATTAATTACTTGAGCAATAAATGTCAGAAAGCTCTCTATCTTTTACGTGTAGTTTCCAGTATGGACTAGGGAGCAGACAAAAAAGTCTTGTTGCGACTTTATAGGTCGCTCGTAACATCAAAATTGGATTACGGCTGCGCTGTGTACGGGTCAGCGCGTCAGTCATACTTGCGCAAACTTGATTCTATTCATAATCAAGGTTTGCGTCTCGCACTAGGCGCATTTAAGACTTCACCAATAAATAGTCTGTATGCAGAAGCAAATGAGCCTTCCTTAAATCTTAGGCGAAAGAAACTGTCCATGCAGTACTATATAAAACTGAAGTCAAACCCTGAAAATCCAACCAATAAGGTTGTATTTGAACCTCTGTATAAAGACGATTTCTTAAAGAAAGAAAAAGTTATACCTCCTTTCAGTCTCCGGTGTGAAGCTGATGTTCGAAGTCTTGGCTTTGATCTTAATGATATAGCTGAGCAGAAGGTAACAGACGTTCCTTTATGGACTTCTAATAATCCGATATTTGTATATGAGCTAGCTTCTTACAAAAAAAGCAACAATAGATCCTACTATATTTAAAAGCAAATATCTCGAAATTAAAAGACACTACTATAACTATGAACACATTTATACAGATGGTTCGAAAGAAGGTGACAGGGTTGCAGCAGCTGCTGTGCCCGACGGCGAACTATATCAGTTCCGTCTTCCGGATAAATCTTCAATATTTTCTGCAGAGCTAAAAGCAGTAGACCTTGCCCTTGATCATATAAAAGAAGACGGTTGTTGGCGTTATATTATTTTTACTGACTCACTCTCTGCCATGCAAACTCTTGAGCATAAGAAAATCGATAACCCAATTATTGTTAATCTTTTAGACAAGCTATCCGACATCTGCGAAAATAATGACGTTTTCTGTTGGCTCCCCAGCCATGTTGGTATTATTGGTAATGAAGAGGCAGACAGAGCTGCCAAGGAGGCATTATCATTTGATATTTTACCGTTTAAAGTACCTTTTACCCACTTTAAACCTTCAATAAATACTTTTATTCAATCTGTATGGAATACTTCGTGGAACGACCCTATCAATAACCTGAATAAATTATTTTGCATTAAGCCAACTCTTGGAGAATGGCTGCCAGGGTCAAGGACTTGTCGTCGCGAAGAAATTGTTTTGGCCCGTCTGCGTATCGGTCATACTTATCTTACACACTCCTATCTCCTTAAAGGAGAGGAGGCACCGCAATGTATTCCATGCTCTGCTCCTCTTACCGTCAAGCACATATTGATAGAGTGTGTTGACCTTGCGCAAGTACGAGAAAAATTTTACAAAGTGGACAGCTTAAGTTTTCTATTTGATACTGTGAAGATTGAGGCATTATTTTAATACCTCAAAGAGGTAAATATTTTTAGAAAAATTTAGATCTTAACTCATTTCATTCTTTTGCATTCGATTTTTAAGGGCTTTTTTGGCCCTTCTACCGCCAAACTTAACTTGGTAAGCGTCGCTGAGTATATTTTACTGTTTCCACACACTATTTTACAGACTTCGGTTTTAGTATTTCACAGTATCACTTTTCATCTAAGTGTATGCGCCCAATATGACCTCCGCTGTCGACGGGCCGTAAAATTCCATTCATTCATTCATTCATTCTGCAAAATGCAGTCCCCACATTAGCTTGAATACCTCTAAAGGTATCATTCGATGCCCAGATCTTGCGGATGTTTCTGATGACGAAATAACATCAGAACTGTCAAGTCAGAACTTTACAGCAGCAAGAAGGATTACAGTTTTCAGAGATGGAGTCAGAAGAGACACCAACACAATTGTATTGACATTTAATTCGTCTATCCTACCTAAATCACTTAAGGTAGGATATCTGAAAGTAGCAGTGCACCTTTATATACCTAATCCACTTCAATGTTATTGTTGTTTTAAGTTTGGGCACCATGAAAAAAGATGTAGATTTAACCAAGGTGAAGAATTTTGCCGATGTTGTGGCAGTTCAAACCTTGTACACAAAGGAGAGAACTGAGAGTTTGATATCAGATGTATTAACTGCAAAGGCGATCATGTTGCAACTTCTCGATCTTGTCCAGTTTGGAAGAAGGAGAAGAAAGTTGTAACTGTTCAATACACAGAAGGCCTTTCTTTCCCCGAGGCGAGGAAAATTGTGGAAGCTAGGCACGATTTAAGTGCTTCATACGCATCTGTCTCAAAAGCATCTTCGTCAAAACTGGTACAGCGTACAGATGCCCAAACCCAAACCGTTGATGCTGCTGTACAAACAACAAACCAATAAGAGAAAAAGCTCCTCTGAAAACCTCAAATTCAAACAAAGTAACCCGAGTTTTGCATCTAGCCAACCTGCATCCAAAAAGTCAAATAGTGCACAAGTACAAGCAAAGGCTCCAAGTAGCCCTAACCAAGAGAAACAAATCTCCTACCAAGGTCCTCTCTGATCGCCTTCCTAAGGGATCTGACGACCAAATTAAACAACATAACCGCTTCGAATGTCTTGATGAAGACATGGAAGCGGACGACTCACCAGCAGAGTCAAATACTAATAAGCAAGGAAGAATCATCAAACTTAACAATAAAAGATGAATGAATACATAATTTCATTGCTCTGTGGTATCTTCTTTACTTTAAATTTAGCAATGAATAATAACATTCTGCAATGGAATTGTCGTAGTATTAAAGCCAACTTTGAGGAACTTAACCTGTTAGTAAATGAACAGAAACCAGTAGCAGTTTGTTTACAAGAGACATTTCTTAAAGACTTCGACACTCTTGTTACTTGAAAAACTTTAGTGGTAACGATAAAGCCTCAGGAGGTGTCGCCGTGATTGTGAACAACAATGTTCCACATCATCTCCTCAAGCTTGAAACTACTCTACAAGCTGTAGCGGTTAGCATTTCTCTCAATAAGACTATTACTTTATGTTCTAATTATCTTCCACCTAGCTCGCGAATTGATGTCAAGGAATTTGACGATCTTATAGGTCAGTTGCCAGAGCCTTTCATTCTGCTGGGAGACTTTAATTCCCATCATACATTATGGGGATGTATAGATACAAACGATATGGGTCGAACACTGAAGAATTTATTACGAAGCACGACCTTATTCTGCTAAATGATAAGTATTCAACCTATCTTCATCCTGCTACTGGTTCTTATTCATCTTTAGACTTAACTATTTGCAGCCCTGGAATTTCTCCAGATTTTAAATGGAAGGTTGATACTGACCTTCATGGAGGTGACCATTTCCCGATCCAATTGTCGGAAGTTGGACCTTCAATAGAAGAACGTCCACAACGTTGGAAGATTCACAAAGCAAATTGGAAAAAATTCAAAGTCTGCTGCGAACAAGCAATTGAACCCAATACTTTGCGTGATTGTGAAAATCCAGCAGAATTTTTCACTTCTTTACTGTACTCGGCTGCAGAGAAATCAATTCCTCGGACGTCGCCAATTCCAACTCACCCAAGCAAGCCATGGTTTAATGATGATTGAAAAAAGGCTATAGCTGAACGAAAATCTGTTCTCAGACAATTCAATCTGAGACCTACTCAAGAAATCTCACCAAGTTCAAAGTTACGCGTGCGAAAGCACGACGAACTATCAAACAGATTAAACGTAAGTCTTGGCAACAGTACGTATCTACATTGAACTCTAGACCGTCTGTCAAGAAGACCTGGGATATGATTCGTAAGATGAATGGAAAAGTCACATCATTAAATGTCGGTCATTTAAATGCTGATGCTGGTTTTATCACATTAAAAGCTGATATAGCTAATGTTTTGGCAGACACTTTTGCAGAGAAATCTTCTGCTGCTAACTACTCATCAACATTTCGAAAATTTCAGAACGTTAAAGAAAAAACTAAACTGAACTTTAATTCTAATAACAAGGAGTATTACAATAAAGACTTCACTTTGAAAGAATTAAAGAAGGCCTTAAAAAAATGTCATGATACTGCCGTCGGATGTGACGATATCCATTATCAATTTTTAAAACATTTGCCTTACAGATCCCTTGATTGTTTACTTGAAATATTTAATCAAGTCTGGCATACTGGTATCCTTCCATATTCCTGGAAGGAAGCTATAGTTATACCATTACCAAAACCAGGCAAAGATTCTACGATTCCTGCAAATTATCGTCCTATAGCCCTAACAAGTTGTATTTGCAAAACCATCGAAAGGGTGGTCAATGACCGACTTTTTTGGTTTTTAGAGAAAAATAAACTTATTGCTACCGCTCAAAGCGGATTTCGTAAACAAAGAGGCACTCTCGACCACTTAGTTCGCTTCGAAACTTTTATTCGCGAGGCTTTCATAAAAAAGGAGCATGTTGTTTCTGTGTTTTTCGATCTAGAAAGTGCTTATGATACCACATGGAAGTATGGAATCATGAACGACCTCCATGATTTCGGTATAAGAGGTCGCCTTGCTTATTTCATTTCGGCATTTTTAAATGAACGTCAGTTTAGAGTCCGGGTAGGAAATACTTACTCCAACCCCCATGAACAAGAAATGGGCGTTCCCCAGGGAAGAGCCCCGCCCGGGTGGCTCAGTGGTGAGCGTGTCGGACTCATGACTTGGTAGTTGTGAGTTCGATACCCGGTTGAGGCGAACTTTCTTTCCGGCGTATTTTCGCCTCTCACCTCTGCTGAAGCATGTGAGAAAAGTAGTCGGTGGCTTTGGAAAGAAAGTTGTGTTAGTACTGGTGTGAGTAAGCCAGGAAACACACGTGCGTCACCGACCGCCATGATATGACCTTAGCTGTTAAAGTGGCGTTAAACCCCAATTCAACTAACCAAATCCCCAGGGAAGCATTCTTTCCGTTACACTCTTCAGTGTCAAGATAAACAATATTGTTGAGTGTGTTTGTCCTGGCGTTTGTCCTGGCGTGGAATGTTTTTTGTATGTTGACGACTTTTGCATTTGCTATAGGTCTAAGCACATGCATACCATTGAACGGCAGTTGCAACAAGTTTTAAACAATTTAAGCAAATGGTCAGGGGAAAATGGTTTTAAATTTTCTAAGACCAAGACCAAATGCATGCATTTCTGCCAATTAAGAAAATTTCATCTAGACCCAGAACTTACGCTAGATGATGTACAAATTGAGGTCATGCAGTATTACTTAAAATTAAAATCCAATCCTAAAAATCCTACGCATAAGGTTGTTTTTGAACCGCTGTATAACGATAATTTTAAGAAGAAGGAAAAAGTTATACCTCCCTTCAGTATGCGCTGCAAAACCGATGTAGATCTGCTTGATTTCGATCTGGAGGATGTAGCTAAACATAAAATTTCAGATGTTCCTTTATGGACATCAAAAAGCCCAACCTTCTTGTATAATCTTACTGCCAAAAAAAAAGCTACAACAGTTCCCTTAGTATTTAAAAACCAATTTCTTGAGATTAAAGAGCAGTATTATAACTATGAACAGATTTATACCGATGGTTCTAAAGATGGAGAAAAAGTTGCCTCGGCTGCTTTTCTCGATGGTGAATTATACCAGTTTCGCCTACCAAATAATTCTTCCAGTTTTTCTGCGGATCTGAAGGCAATTGATCTTGCTCTTAATCATATAGAACAGGACGCAGGACGCCTACTGGCGATACATTATCTTCACTGACTCACTGTCCGCTATGCAAGCGCTCGAAAATGAGAGAACGGACAACCCGTTGATAGTTAATCTGCTTGAAAAGATTTCTAGAATCTGTGCTAATGCTGATCTTGTGTTTTGTTGGCTCCCTAGCCATATTGGTATAAGTGGCAATGAAGAGGCAGATAGAGCTGCTAAGGAGGCATTGTCACTTGATGTTTTACCTTTCAAAGTTCCTTTTAACGATTTTAAGCCGTTGATAAATCATTTTATTCAAAATATATGGCAGCAATCCCGGAATGATCGAGTTAACCAATCTAATAAGTTATTTGCAGTGAAGCAAACTCTTGGCGAGTGGCTTCCAGGGTTGCGGACAAGTCGCCGCGAGGAAATTATCTTGGCCCGTCTTCGTATTGGTCATACATATTTGACGCACTCATACCTCCTTAAAGGAGAGGAAGCACCCCAATGTATTTCATGCAATTTGTTTCTTACTGTCAAATATATCTTTGTAGGCTGTGTAGACTTTGCAACTACAAGCTGACAGTATGAACATTTTATTTAATACTGTAAAGTTGGAGTCTATTTTCCAGTTCCTGAAAGAGGTAAATCTCTAAAAAAAGATATAATTTTAGGTTCTATTGACCGTCTTTGTTTTTAGCTCACCTGAGCACGAAGTGCGTCGTCCGTCGTCCACAATTTCTTTAAACATCTTCTAAACCACTGGGCCAATCTTGATCAAACTTGGCAGGGATGTTCCTTGGGTGAAGCTCTACCAAAGTTGTTCAAGAGATTGAATTCCGCCCATAACTCTCGTTGCCATGGCAACCAAAAGGAAAAAAAATAGCAAAATCTTTGAAAATCTTCTCCTCTGAAAGTAGAAGGCGTAGAGCTTTGATATTTGGTATGTAGCATCTCCTAGTGGACCGCTACCAAGTTTGTTCGTATGATGCCCCTGGGGTCAAAACTGGACCCGTCCCGGGGGTCACAAGTTCGAACATAGGAACAAAGAAGGAAAACTAAAATTGGTATGTAGCATCTCCTAGTGGACCTCTATCAAGTTTGTTCATATGATGCCCCTGCGTTGAAAACTGGCCCCGCCCCGGGGGCCACAAGTTCGAACATACAAAGAAGGAAAACTTTAAAATTCTTCTTCTCTGAAACTGGGAGGCATAGAGCTTTATTATTTGGTATGTAACATCTGCTAGTTGACCTCTACCAAGTTTGTTCATATGATGTCCCTGGGGTCAAAACTGGCCCCACCCCGGGGGTCACAAGTTTGAACATAGGAACAAAAAAGGGAAAACTTTAAAATTCTTCTTCTTTGAAACTGGAAGGCTCAGAGCTTTGACATTTGGTATGTAGCATCTCCTAGTGGGCCTCTACCAAGTATGTTCATACGATGCCCCTGGGGTCAAAACTGGCCCCGCCCCGGGGGTCACAAGTTTAAACATAGGAACAAAGAAGGAAAACTTTAAAATTCTTCTTCTCTGAAACTGGTAGGCATAGAGCTTTGATATATGGTATGTGGCATCTCCTAGTGGACCTCTACCAAGTTTGTTCATATGATGCCCCTGGGGTCAAAACTGGCCCCACCCCGGGGGTCACAAGTTTGAACATAAGAACAAAAAAGGGAAAACTTTAAAATTCTTCTTCTGTGAAACTGGAAGGCTTGGAGCTTTGATATTTGGTATGTAGTGAACCTGTTCTAAGTTTGTTAGCCCACCTGATCACAACATGTTCAGTGAGTTAAAAATTGGGTCACCTGGGTCATAAACTAGGTTACTAGGTCAAATTAAAGAAATACCTTGTGGGCACTCTAGAGGCTACATTTATTGCTCAAATGACCTGAAATTTGGTCAGAATGTTTTACTTGATGAAATCTCGGATGAGTTCAAAATTGGGTCACCTGGGATCATAAACTAGGTCACTAGGTCAAATTAAAGAAATACCTTTAGGGCACTCGAGGCCACATTTTTTGCCCAATTGACTTGAAAATTGATCAGAATGTCATGATAAAATCTCACATGGGTCAACTGGGATCATAAACTAGGTCACTAGGTCAAATTGAAGAAATACCTCTAGGGCACTCTAGAGGCCACATTTATTGTTCAATTGATTTGAAAATCGGTTAAAATGTTCCTCTTGATGAAATCTAAGATGAGTCAAAATTGGGTCACCTGGGGTCATAATCTAGGTCACTAGGTCAAATTAAAGAAATACATTAAGGGCACTCTAGAGACCATATTTCTTGCCCAATTGACTTGAAAATTTGTCAGAATGTTTGTCTTGATGAAATCGCGGATGAGTTTGGATTTGGGTCACCTGGGATCATAAACTAGGTCACTAGGTCAAATTAAAGAAATACCTTTAGGGCACTAGAGGCCACATTTTTTGCTTAATCGACTTGAAAAGTGGTCAGAATGTTTGTCTTGATAAAATCTCACATGAATCTGAGTTTGGGTTAACTCGGGTCATAAACTAGGTCACTAGGTCAAATTAAATACCTTTAGGGCACTCAGGAGGCCACATTTTTGGCTCACTCAGGAGGCCACATTTTAGGCTCAATTGACTTGAAAATTGGTCAGAATATTTGTCTTGATCAATTCTTACATGAGTCTGAATATGGGTCAACTCGGGTCATAAAATAGGTCACTAGGTCAAATTAAAGAAATACCTTTAAGGCACTCTAGAGGCCACATTTATTGTTCAATTCATTTGAAAATTGGTCAAAATGTTTCTCTTGAAGAAATCTAAGATGAGTTCAAAATTGGGCCACCTGGAGTCATAATCTAGGTCACTAGGTCAAATTAAAGAAATACCCTTAGGGCACTCTAGAGGCCACATTTATTGCTCAATTGACTTGAAAATTGGTCAGAATGTTTGTCTTGATTAAATCTCACATGAGTCTGAATTTGGGTCAAGTGGGCTGATAAACTAGGTCACTAAGTCAAATTAAAGAAATACCTTTAGGGCACTGTAGAGGCCACATTTTTTTGCTCAATTGACTTGAAAAGTGGTTAAAATGTTTGTCTTGATAAAATATCACATTAGTGAATTTCTGTCAACTCAGGTCATAAACTAGGTCACTAAGTCAAATTAAAGAAATACCTTTAGGGCACTCTAGAGGCCACAGTTTTTGCTCAATTGACTTGAAAATTGGTCAGAATGTTTGTCTTGATTAAATCTCACATGAGTCTGAATTTGGGTCAACTGGACTCATAAACTAGGTCACTAGGTCAAATTAACCCTTTACCACACGACAAATTTTAGACCTGTCCGAATTGAAAGCATTTGCAGATGACAGTTTCAATGTGGCTCATATGAAATTATTTTTCTTTGATAGGGTAAAAAACATTGTGGGGTTACCAGCATTTTCTCCTTTTCCCACAGTGTTTTCAAAAGCCTTCTCTATCAGGATGTCGTCATTGTGTGGTAAAGGGTTAAAGAAATACCTTTAGGGCACTCTAGATGCCACATTTCTTGCTCAATTGATTTGAAAATTGGCTAAAATGTTTCTCTTGATGAAATCTAAGATGAGGTTAAAATTGGGTCCCCTGGGGTCATAATCTAGGTCACTAGGTCAAATTAAAGAAATACCTTAAGGGCACTCTAGAGGCCACATTTCTTGCTCAATTGACTTGAAAATTGGTCAGAATGTTTGTCTTTATCAAATATTGGATGAGTTTGAATTTGGGTCACTTGGGATCATAACCTAGGTCACTAGGCCAAATTAAAGAAATACCTTTATGGCACTCTACAGGCCACATTTATTTCTCAATTAACTTGAAAACTGTTCAGAATGTTTGTCTTGATAAATATTTTGGTGAGTTCTAAATTTGGTCATGTATGTTGATAAAGTAGGTCACTAGGTCAACTTACAGAAATTTCTTGTGGATGCTCTATATGCCACATTTTAAGCTCAATTGACCTGGCAATTGGTCAGAAATTTAATTTTGCGCGTGGAGTGAAATTTTGCCTATTGACTCAGGTGAAAGATCCAGGGCTATCATGGCCCTCTTGTTTAGACATGTAACCAGCTTCTTTGTCCTTTTAGTGTTTACACAGCTACGTTTTTTACCTTTGTTGTGCCCCCAGCCGGACGTGGGGTAGAATTCTCCGGCTGCCGTCCTGCAGAGTGGTAAAACCCCACCAATGGACCCGCCTGTTTGCCGTGGATGGAGACTCGTAAGCCGGAAAAAGAGGGTCCTGGCAGTTGAGGGGAGCCCAGGGATCTCCAGCTCTTCAACACACTGTTTCGACCTCGGCTTAGGTGTAAACGAGAGCCTAGATGGGCCCGGACTAGTGCAATCGGCTGGTCGCTTTTAGATTTTGGGCATTTTGAGTTTATTTCATATAGTTCTAACACTTTTACTGGTGTAAAAGAGAATCTTCTGTTTTGTCTGTATCACATTTGTTTTCTTGAAACCGCATGTATCTCCAACTTGTCTGACTATATACACGTATATATTTGCACAGCATCAATTTGTCCATTTTAACTGCCTCTTTTTTGCGTATTTTAGTCCCTAGTCTAATATAGGCTCATGGGCTAATTGGGCTATGTAGGTCTTTTGATTTGGCTTTGACTTGCGTGGGTGCATCCTGATCTGGGGATGTTGCCACGCATTTTCTGTGCCGGATTGTCTGATTTGTGTGGCCTAAGTATATCATTTGGGTAACCCTGACATGCAGAGCTGGATTCTCCGCTCTAATAGGCATGTTCCCTTTGTAGGACTCCATGGTGCGTGGGGGCCGCGAATGATGAACATTAAAACTACAACCATCGATAACCAAACAAAAAAAAAAAGAACACGGAGAGACTATGATAGTGAACAGGCTGAACCGGAATCGACTAGACCTTTTGCCCGCTTCTTGATAATCGAATCGTTGCAACCGGAAAAACCATTGGCAAAGCTGTCGCCATTTGTTATTGGAAAGGTACTTGTTTCTTTGGCAGGCTCCCCGAAGTCCGTCAAAAAGCTTAGAAACGGCACTTTGTTGGTGGAAGTTGAAAAGCCGCAACATTCGAAAAACCTTTTGGCATTGAAACGATTTTTCGAAATACCAGCAAAATGCACTGCGCATGGTACTCTGAACTCATCTAGAGGTATAATAAGGTGTCCAGACTTGGCTGGTGTTGAGGAAGAAGAAATTGTTTCCGAATTATCGACTCAGAATGTTATTGAGCCTAGACGTATTCGTGTTTTTCGGAATGGTATCCGGAAAGACACCAATACCATAGTTCTCAAATTTAAAACGGCTATCCTACCAAAAACACTTAAAGTCGGATACATGAAGGTTCCTGTTGATCTTTACATACCAAACCCACTCCAATGTTATAGATGTTTTAAGTTTGGCCACCATGAAAGGCAATGTGACGCTGATGATCACTGTAAAAGATGCGGAACCAATGAAGTTGAAACTTACCATACCGACCCTTGTGAAAAACCCTTGAAATGTTTGAATTGTGGTGAAGAACACTATTCCACATCCCGATCATGTAAAGTTTGGAAGAGGGAAAAAGAAATCATCACCATAAAATATCGAGAAAGCCTGTCGTTTTCGGAAGCTAGGAAAATTGTAGATACACGACAAGTACTTGGTGCCTCTTACTCTAGTGTGACCAAATCCATTGCTGCAAAATCAGTCACTTTAAAAGATGCTCAAACACAGACAACCAAGACCAAATCCAATGCTGCAAAATCAGTCACTTTAAAAGATGCTCAAACACAGACAACCAATGCCTCGATCCAAACAGATTCAACAGAGAAACAAACCTCCACAACAGCCAAACATCAGCAACCCGTAGTAAACACAAAACCAGAAAAGCCTGTTCCAAAAAGTCCTATTAAATCTCCAAAAAAGGTCCGCTCAGATCGCCTTCCAAAGGGATCTGACGACCAAATTCAACAACACAACCGCTTCCAATGTCTTGAAGAAGACATGGAAGCGGAAAACGGCCATGCAGAAACTAATACAAATAAGCAAGGTCGTATTATTAAATTAAATAATAAGAAATTAATCGGTACATACTTCCAGTGTTTTATGGTATCTTCCTTGCATTAACTTTAGTAATTACTAACACCATTCTGCAATGGAATTGTCGTAGCATTAAAGCTAACTTCGAGGAATTAAAACTTTTAATTAATGAACAGAAACCAGTTGCATTATCTTTGCAGGAGACATTTCTTAAAGACTCTGACAAATTATCCTTAAAATACCATTCTTGTTACTTCAAAAACTTAAGTGGTAACGATAAAGCTTCGGGGGGGAGTAGCCATAGTAGTGAATAACAGTGTTCCGCACCGTTTTATTAAGCTTGAAACTACACTATAAACAGTTGCGGTGAGCATTTCCCTCAATAAAACCACAACTTTGTGTTCTCTTTATCTTCCACCTAGCTCACCAATTGATATTAAGAAACTTGATGATGTTATCAATCAATTGCCCAAACCTTTCATTTTAACGGGAGATTTGAATTCTCATAATACATTATGGGGATGTACACATACAAATGATAAAGGCCGAATCATTGAAACTTTCATCACAGATCATAACCTCGTTTTGCTCAATGATAAATCTTCAACCTATCTACATCCTGCAACTGGTTCTTATTCATCTTTAGACTTAACGTTATGCAGTCCGGAAATTTTTACTGGCTTGAGTTGGAAGGTTGATGATGACCTTCACGGAAGTGATCATTTCCCGATCGTAATATCGGAGGTTGGACCATCTATACAACAACGTCCGGAGCGTTGGAAACTTCATAAGGTAAACTGGGAACAATTCAAAATTCATTGCGAACAATCAATTGACCTAAATGCTTTTGACGAATGTGAAAATCCAGCAGAACTGTTTACTTCCTTACTCTACTCGGCTGCAGAGAAATCAATTCCTCGGACATCGACAAAACCGAATCATCCAAGTAAACCATGATTTAATGATGAATGCTAGAAAGCTATAGCTGAGCGAAAATCTGTTCTTAGAAATTTCAATCTGAGACCTACTCAGGAGAATCTTGTAAGATTCAAAATCGCACGTGCGAGAGCACGGCGAACAATTAAGCAAAGTAAACGTGCGTCTTGGCGACAGTATGTATCTAGATTCAATTCTAAATCGTCTGTCAAAAAGACATGGGAAATGATACGGAAAATTAATGGTAAAAGTACTTCCCATAGTATTGGTCTAGATACTGATGAGGGGAATTTTTAATCCAAACATGACATTGCCAACGTGCTAGCTGATACATTTGCCAAAAAATCCTCTTCCATGAATTATTCATCTACGTTCCAAAAATTTCAGACCGAAAAAGAGAAATCCAAACTGAATTTTAAATCTGATAACATGGAATACTATAACAAAGACTTTACTATTAAAGAACTAAGAAAAGCCCTAAAAAAGTCTCATGACACTGCAGTTGGGTCTGATGGTATACATTATCAGTTCCTTAAACACTTACCGTATCGTTCCCTCCATTGTTTACTCCAAATTTTCAATAAAATCTGGAAGACAGGGGTTCTTCCAGACTCCTGGAAAGAAGCTATAGTTATACCTAAGCCTGGCAAAGATTCTACAAATCCTAACAATTACCGCCATATAGCCTTAACGAGTTGTATTTGTAAAACCATGGAAAGAATGGTGAATGACCGCCTTGTTTGGTTTTTAGAGAAAAAATCAAATCCACAAACCAGTGCGGATTTCATAAACAAAGAAGCACTCTTCATCACCTAGTTCGCTTCCAGACTTTCATACGCGAAGCTTTTATAAATAAAGAACATGTTGTTTCTGTCTTTTTTGTCCCCCAGCCGGACGGGGGAGTAGAATTCGCCGGCTGCCGTCCTGCAGAGTGGTAAGACCCCACCAATGGACCCGCCTGTTTTCCGTGGGTGGAGAATCGTAAGCCGGAAAAGAGGGTCCTGGCAGTTGAGGGGAGCCCAGGGATCTCCAGCTCTTCAACACACTGCTTCGGCCTCGGCTTCGGTGTAAACGAGAGCCTAGATGGGCCCGGACTAGTGCAATCGGCTGGTCGCTTTTAGATTTGGACATTACCTATTCACACCGAAACTTAGTTAATACCTTTACTGATTCCAAAATATAAGATGATTGCACGAACTTCAAAAGTTGTTGCATTACTGCATGTATCTTGTTTAGCCTTTATCTAAGTTTTCGCACATATTTATACCTCCCCTGTATGTTCAAATAACTTGTTTTTACTTTGCTTTATTTGTTTTAATCCCTAGTCTAATATAGGCTCATGGGCTAATTGGGTGGTATAGGTTTTGTTATTGAGGCAGCAGCTTCCATGGCTGTTCTCTGATTCCCAGGAATAGGCCATGTCTGCTGTATGTCACTTTTCTTTATCTGTAGTGCCCGAGTATATCATCTGGGTAACCCTGGCATGGGAAGCTGAATACTCCGCTCCATACTCCATGTCCCCCAGTTGGGCTCCGCGGTGGGCGGGGACCACGGATGATGAACATTGATAACTTAGATATGGATTACCAAAACAAAAAAAGAAACCGCGATCAACTAGATTCAGACCAGGAAAACGTTCAACCGAATAGCTCAGTCTTTCCTCGCTTCTTACTCATTGATTCTACCGTACCTGACCAGCCACTTTCAAAACTATCTCCATTTGTTATAGAAAAGGTATTAGTTGGACTTGTTGGAACTCCAAAGTCAGTGAAAAAACTAAGATCAGGAAGCCTTCTAATTGAAGTTGAAAAAGCTGTACATGCAAAAACTCTGATGAAAATTAAGCACTTCTTTAATATTCCAGCTAAGTGTGTTCCTCGTGGTAGTTTAAACGTGTCAAACGGGATCATTCGTTGCCCGGACCTCGCAGATATTTCTGAGATTACTACGGAACTGTCTGATCAAAATGTAACAGCTACAAGACGGATAACTGTTTTTAGAGACGGTGTAAGGCGACCCACCAATACTCTAGTGTTAACCTTTAACACGGCAATCTTGCCAAAATACTTAAAGGTAGGATATCTGAAAGTGGCTATTGGTGTATACATACCTAACCCACTACAATGCTACTACTGCTACAAGTTTGGGCATCATGAAAAAAAATGCAAGTTGAATCAAGGAGAACTGTGCCGTCGTTGTGGAAACTCTAACCTTGTCCATCACTTTGATGATAACTGTGATCTTGGAATCAGGTGTATTAATTGCAAGGGGGAGCACATTGCAACTTCTCGGTCTTGACCAGTGTGGAAAAAAGAAAAGGAGGTTTTACAGTAAAATACACTGAAGGCCTTTCTTTTCCTGAAGCGAGGAAGATTGTGGAAACGAGACATAACTTGAGTGTTTCATATGCTAAAGCGACTTCTGCAAAACTCATCCAGCGCAAAGATGCTCATACTCAAACAAGTGATACAGCTGTTCAAACAACACCTCAAGAAAAAATAGCAAATACCAAAATTACTGTTCAACAAAAGTCTAACTTCAAGCAAAAACGTTCAATGTTCTCAAAAAGATCATGTACCTACTGAATCTATCACAAGAAAAGTTAATGGCACTTCAGCACAGGCAAAGCCTCCAAGCAGTCTTAGCCAAAGGAGAAACAAATCTCCAAACAAGGTCATCTCGGATCACCTTCCAAAGGGATCCGATGACCAAATCTAGCAGCATAATCGCTTCCAGTGTCTTGATGAAGACATGGAAGCGGAAGATATACAAGCGGATCAAGGTGCGAATAGGCAAGGCCGAGTAATCAAACTCAATAACAAAAGGTGATTAAATACGTACTTCCATCATTCTGTGGTATTACCCTTACTCTTAATTTTATCATGAGTAATAATATTCTGCAATGGAACTGTCGAAGTATTAAAGCTAACTTTGAGGAATTAAATCTTCTAGTCAATGAACGGAAACCCGTGGCAGTTTGTTTACAGGAGACCTTTCTTGAAGACTCCGACAAATTTTCTTTAAAGTATCATTCTTGTTACTTCAAGAACTTTAGTTGTAATGATAAAGCCTCAGGAGGTGTTGCCGTAATTGTGAACAACGGTGTTCCACACCATGTTAGCAACCTTGAAACTACACTTCAAGCTGTTGCGGTGAATATTTCCTTTAATAAAACAATTTCTTTGTTTTCTTTTTATCTCCCACCGAGCTCGTCAATAGATGTCAAAAAACTTGATAATCTAGTTCGCCAATTACCGAAACCTTTCATTCTTATGGGAGATTTCAATTCCCACCACACGTTATGGGGATGTACGAATACAAAAGATAAAGGTCGAACTATGGAAGACTTTATTACGAAACGTGACCTCATTCTGCTAAATGATAAATCCTCAACCTATCTTCATCCTGCAACTGGTTCTTATTCATCTTTAGACTTAACTATATGCAGTACTGGAATTTTTGCAGACTTTAACTGGAAGGTTGATGATGACCTTCACGAAAGTGATCATTTCCCGATCCACGTATCGTAAGTTGGACCTTCAGTACAACAACGTCCAGAACGTTGGAAGCTCCATAAAGCAAAGTGGGAACAGTTCAAAGTTCACTGTGAACAATCAATTTACCCAAATGCTTTTGATGATTGTGTAAATCCTGCAGGTCTTTTCACTTCCTTACTTTACTCGACTGCAGAAAAATCAATTCCTCGAACATCGACAAATCCAAAATATCCAAGCAAGCCATGGTTTAATGAAGATTGCAAAAAGGCTATAGCAGAACGAAAATCAGTTCTCAGACAATTCAATACGAGACCTACCCAAGAAAATCTTACAAAGTCCACTGTGAGCAATCAATTTACCCAAATGCTTTTGATGATTGTGTAAATCCTGCAGGTCTTTTCACTTCCTTACTTTACTCGACTGCAGAAAAATCAATTCCTCGAACATCGACAAATCCAAAATATCCAAGCAAGCCATGGTTTAATGAAGATTGCAAAAAGTCTATAACAGAACGAAAATCAGTTCTCAGACAATTCAATACGAGACCTACCCAAGAAAATCTTACAAAGTCCACTGTGAACAATCAATTTACCCAAATGCTTTTGATGGTTGTGTAAATCCTGCAGGTCTTTTCACTTCCTTACTTTACTCGACTGCAGAAAAATCAATTCCTCGAACATCGACAAATCCAAAATATCCAAGCAAGCCATGGTTTAATGAAGATTGCAAAAAGGCTATAGCAGAACGAAAATCAGTTCTCAGACAATTCAATACGAGACCTACCCAAGAAAATCTTACAAAGTTAAAAATTGCTCGTGCTAAAGCACGACGAACTATCAACCAAAATAAACGCGCATCTTGGCGACAGTACGTGTGTAGATTAAATTCTAGATCGTCTGTCAAGAAGACAATGGAAATGATACGAAAATTTAATGGCAAATGTACCTCAAATAGTATTGGCCATCTTGTTACAGATGGAAAGATTTTACTTCTAAACACGACATTGCCGATGGGCTGGCTGATACATTTGCCAAGAAATCCTCTTCAACGAATTATTCACCCACGTTCCGAAAACTTCAGACCGTAAAACAGAAATCCAAATTGAATTTTAAATCCGATAACATGGAACATTATAACAAAGAATTTACTATTAAAGAGCTAAAAAAGGCCCTAAAAAAATCTCACGACACTGCAGTTGGGTCTAACGATATCCATTATCAGTTCGTTAAACACTTACCTTATCGTTCCCTCCATTGTTTACTCGAAATTTTTAATCAGATTTGGAAGACAGGTCTTCTTCCAGACTCTTGGAAAGAAGCTATAGTTATACCTATACCAAAGCCTGGCAAAGATTCTACAAATCCTAGTAACTACCGCCCTATAGCCTTAACGAGTTGTATTTGTACAACCATGGAAAGGATGGTAAATGACCGCCTAGTTTGGTGTTTGGTTTTTGGAAAAAAATAAACTAATTTCAAAAAACCAGCACCCCCAGCCGGACGGGGGGTAGAATTCGCCGGCTGCCGTCCTGCAGAATGGTAGGACCCCACCGATGGACCCGCCTGTTTGCCGTGGGTGGAGACTCTTAAGCAGAAAAAGAGGGTCCTGGCAGTTGAGGGGAGCCCAGGGATCTCCAGCTCTCTAACACACTGCTTTGACCTCGGCTTCTGTGTAAACGAGAGCCTAGATGGGCCCGGTCTAGTGCAATCGGCTGGTCGTTTTAAGATTGGGCGTATTTTATGTATAAATGTTTTGTGTTGAGGGAGCTGTACGGGGGGAGGACATCTGTATCCTGAGTATAGACGCCTCCTTCCTGCATGCGTCTCGATACACACTGAGACCAAAAATCTTTGATTCCGAAGCAAACTTGGAATATATGATACTTTTTCCTGTAGTATGAACATAATTCATGTACTCCATAATCTCCAAGGAATAATCTAAAATATGTTGTAAACCTATATCAAACGTTTGCTCGAAATGTGCCCATTTTAGCTTTTACTTTAGTATGTACTTTAAAGTCCTGGTTTTATGTAGGCTTATGGGCTAATTGGGTGATGTGGATTTTTCGTTGGGACTTTGACTGCCATGGTAAATCCCTGATCTGGGGGACTACCCATGTCCTTTCCTTGTCGCTCCGACTTATTCATGGCATCTGAGTATACCATCTGTGTAACCCTGGTATGCGGAGCTGGATACCCGCTCCATTAGCCATATCCCCTTGTTGGACTCCGCGGTGGGTGGGGTCATGGATGATGAACACTCGAACTATAATCATGGACCCCCAAAACAAAAAAAGAACACGTCCTCAACTTGACTCTGACTCAGAAAACGAAACTGGAAACGCCAATCTGTACCCTCGCTTTTTAATCATCGAATCAACTGATCCTAACAGACCACTATCAAAACTGTCTCCATTCGTCATTGAAAAATGTATTTCGTCGATTGCAACATCACCGAAATCCTGCCAAAAGTTGAAATCTGGTGCTCTTCTAGTCGAAATGACCAACAATGTACACGTAGAGTCACTTCTAAAGTTAAATACCTTTTTCTACATTCCGTCTAAATGTAAGCCACACGCCTCTTTAAACACATCACGGGGTATTATTAGATGTCCCGACCTTGCAGGAGTGTCCACAGAAGATATAATTGAGGGACTAGCAGACCAAAATGTTACTAATGCCCGAAGAATTACTGTATATAGAGATGGCGTCAAACGCGAAACCAACACGATCATACTAACATTTCAAACGGCAATCATTCCAAAATCTTTGAAGGTAGGCTATTTGAAAGTACCTGTAGACCTATACATTCCTAACCCGTTGCAGAGCTATACATGTTTTAAGTTTGGACATCATGAAAGCAAGTGTGGCTCTGGTGCTGACAGCAAATTATGTCGTCGCTGTGGTGAGCTTTTAAGTACTCATCCAGGTCCATGTGCAAATGCATAAGTTGTGGTGGCGAGCATATGGCAACTTCAAGATCATGTCCGGTCTGGCAGCGGGAGGAGATCGTCTCCGTTAAGTACAGAGAGGGTCTGTCTTTTCAGGATGCCAGAAGGGTAGTGAGTAGCAGAGTTGCACTTCCTGGTTCGTATGCTACGGCTAAAAAGGGTAAACACGCAAAAGTACCCGAGTTAAAAGATGCCCAGACACAAACTGATGTCGCAGTTCAAACGGAAACAAGCACACCTCTCCCTAAATCAAATACTACTAAGCCTTCTGTAAAACCAGTTCAGCCTTCAGTGTCGAGTCAAAAGAGTCCTGTGAAAAACAATAAAACTAAAAACAAAAAGCTTACTATGAAAGAATCCCAGTCGGACCGATTCCCTAAAGGATCCAACAACCCAATCCTTTTACACAATCGCTCCCAGTTCAGTGATGAACAGGAAGAGATTGATGTGGATGATCCCGTTGCGGAGTCAAGTAAGCAAGGTAAAATTATTAGAATACCTTTACAAAAATGAATACTTCCATACTTCAATTTCTGTGTTCTATCATACTCATCTGTACTTTACCGATGAGTAATACAATACTGCAATGGAATTGTCGTGGGTTAAATGCTAATATTGAGGAATTGTCCCTTTTAGTCAATGAACACAAACCAGTAGCGGTATGCTTACAAGAAACGTTTCTTAAAGAAGCTGATGTCTTTACATTCAAACATCATTCAAGTTATCGCACGGCATTGTCTGTTTGTCACCGTGCCAGTGGCGAAGTTGCCATTCTTGTAAACAACTCCGTACCTCATGAGTCTGTAGAAATTCATTCTTCACTTCAAGCTACTGCGGTAAAATTATCTTTGAACAAAACTATCACAATTTGTTCTGTCTACTTACCACCAAGTATGCCACTTGAAATTGACCAGCTCAGTAAGCTTGTCTCTCAACTTCCACAACCTTTTTTGATAGTTAGTGATTTCAATTCCCACAATAGTTTGTGGGGGTTGCAGACACTGACCGGAAAGGTCGGCAATTGGAAGAATTCATCTCTGAGCGTGATTGGTGCATTTTAAATGATAAATCGAACACCTACTTGCATCCCGCTACTGGTTCCCACTCAGCTTTAGACCTTGCTATTTGCAGTTCTTATTTCTTGATTTTACATGGAAGGTCTGTGATGACCTTCATGTTAGTGATCATTTCCCAATCACAATCACTGAAACTGGACCGTCTGTCCAGGAGTGTCCAAGACGGTGGAAACTTCACAAAGCCAATTGGAACCTGTTTCAGATCCGCTGTGAACAATCCATTATGCCGAAAGCTTTCGTAGATTGCGATGATCCTACTGAACTTTTCACTTCTTTGATTTATCAGGCTGCTAAGGAGGCAATTCCCCAAACTGCGACAAATCCAAAGCATCCAAACAAACCTTGGTTTGATGAGATATGTGAAACGGCTGTCAAAGATCGTAAGTCGGCACTCAGGGCTTACAACTTGAGACCGACAAGCGAAAACCATGTTAAGTTTAAAATTGCTCGAGCTAAAGCTCGCAGAACTATTAAACAAAGTAAACGATCGTCCTGGCAACGGTATGTATCTCGTTTAAATTCGAGATCAACTGTCAAAAAGACCTGGGATATGATAAGGAAAATTCAAGGTAAACAAACCTCAGTGTGTGTAGGTCATCTGAATGCACCAGAAGGTAAATCTACTTCAAAAGAAGATATTGCAAATTCATTAGCCGACACCTTCGCCAAAAAGTCTTCCTCTTCAAATTATTCTCCTTCATTTCAAAAGTTTAAGCAACAAAAGGAGAAAAGGAAACTTAATTTTAACTCCACAAATGAAGAGTCTTACAATAAACCTTTTACTTTAAAAGAATTAAAAGCGGCTCTTAAAAAGTGTCATGACACCGCTACAGGTTCAGATGATGTACATTATCAACTTATTAAGCATTTACCTTACCAGTCCTTATCTTGTTTACTTGATGTTTATAACAAGGTTTGGGAGACAGGAAATCTCCGAAAATCTTGGAAAGAGGCAATCGTCATTCCCATTCCGAAGCCTGGCAAGGATTCTATTAATCCAGGCAATTACAGACCCATAGCCTTAACCAGCTGCATCTGCAAAACTATGGAAAGAATGGTAAATGATAGACTCGTTTGGTTCCTTGAAAAGAACAAACTCATTACACCGTTTCAATCTGGCTTCCGTAAACACAGAGGCACAATTGATCATCTTGTTCGTTTTGAAACTTTTGTCCGGGAAGCTTTTATTAAAAAAGAACATGTTGTTTCTGTTTTCTTCGACTTAGAAAGTGCTTATGACACAACATGGAAGTATGGTATTTTGAACGACCTCTATGACTTTGGTATAAGAGGTCGCCTTGCTCACTTTATTTCTGCATTTTTAGATGATCGTCAGTTCAGGGTTCGTGTTGGTGATACTTACTCTATTCCTCACAAACAAGAGATGGGAGTCCCCCAAGGCTGCATCCTTTCTGTGACACTTTTCAGCGTCAAGATTAATAACATCATCAAGGCTGTTTGTCCTGGAGTGGAATGTTTTCTGTATGTTGATGACTTTTGTATTTCTTACAGATCCAAACATATGCATACAATAGAACGTAAATTGCAACAAGTTCTTAACAATCTTCAAAAATGGTCTGAAGAAAACGGCTTTAAATTTTCTAAAAGCAAGACCAAATGTATGCATTTTTGTCAACTTAGAAAACATCACCCTGATCCCGATTTAACATTAGACGGCATGCGCATTGAAGTTGTGCCACATTTCAAATTTCTAGGATTGTTGTTTGATCCTAAACTGACTTTCATTCCACACATAAATTATGTAAAGGATAAATGCCAGAAAGGTCTTAACTTGTTGCGTGTTGTGTCCCATATGGACTGGGGAGCGGACCGAAAAGTTCTCCTTCGTTTGTATCGGTCTCTTATCCGATCTAAACTAGATTACGGATGCATTGTTTATGGATCAGCTCGTAAGTCTTACTTGCGGAAACTTGATACAATTCACCATCAGGGATTACGCCTATCACTAGGAGCTTTTCGAACATCTCCCATTAGCAGTCTGTATATTAAAGCCAATGAACCTTCTTTGACCCTACGGAGGCAGAAACTAGGTACGCAATATTATCTCAAGTTAAAGTCAAATCCTGAAAACCCGACACATGGGGTTTTTTTTAATCCTATGTACAAGGAACTCTTTCTCAAGAAGTCACGAATAGTACCGCCTTTTAGCCTGCGGTTTGGCCCTGATGTTGCAAACCTCGATGTGGACCTCGATTCTGTAGCAACTCAAGAAGTTTCTGACACTCCACCATGGACTTTGAGGAGGCCTGTGTATCTTTTTGAATTGTTGTCTGACAAAAAGGCACTAACAGATCCAATGGTATTTAGAAATAAATTAAATGAAATTAAGGATCGATATTATTACTTTGAACCGATCTACACAGATGGGTCTAAAGATGGTAATAGAGCTGCTGCAGCAGCTATTCCTGATGGTGCATTTGTAACATATGAAGGTGACATTACATTTCGCTTGCCTAACAATGCATCTATATTTACTGCCGAGCTAAAGGCCATTGATCCTGCCATAGACCACATTGAATCTGAGAACTATTTCCGCTACATTATATTCACTGACTCGCTCTCTGCGATGCAGGCGCTCAGCAATGAAAAGTTAGAACACCCAGTGTTTAACAGATTGCTTACTAAACTTGATCGCATCTGTAGACACACCGAGGTTGTTTTCTGCTGGCTCCCATGTCATATTGGAATTCGCGGAAATGAGAAAGCTGATCAAGCTGCGAGGTCTGCTTTAAGTCAAGACATTTTACCTTTTGATATACCACAGTCAGATTTTAAACCCATAATAAATTCTTTTATTCTTAATGTTTGGCAGAACATGTGGGATGATCCTGGTAATTCCAATAACAAATTACGTTGTATAAAACCAGTTCTTGGTAACTGGATGCCAGGTTTTAGATTATCTCGTCGTGAAGAAATTGTACTCGCCCGCTTACGTATTGGACATACATATTTAACTCACTCGTACTTACTGAAGGGAGAGGAGGCCCCTCTTTGTGTGCCATGTTCGTCACCCCTTTCAGTGCATCATTTATTTATAGACTGTGTTGATGTTGCGCCAATACGTGACAAGTATTTCAATATTTCGAGTATAAAAGAGCTCTTTGAGTCTGTTGTGCCGGAAACAATTTTGATGTTTCTTAAAGAAATTAGAATTTTTACCAAAATTTTATTAGGTTTTAATTATTTTTTTCATTAACAAATTTGTTTTATAATTGGTACACTTTTTACTCTCTGTAATTGTCTTTCATCGTGTCTTCCACTCATTGTAAGTACTTCATCATGAAAATTGTTAGTGACTATATTATTTTATCTTAACGTTATTGTCATGGCTGTAGTACTGCTCCAAATAAGTTTTAGCGCCCAATATGACCTTTGATGTCGACGGGCCGTAAAACATCATTCATTCATTCAGAATGTTAAAGAAAAAACTAAACTGAATTTCAAATCCAATAATAAGGAGTATTACAATAAAGATTTCACTTTGAAAGAACTGAAAAAGGCTCTAAAGAGATGTCATGATACTACCGTTGGATGTGACGACATCCATTATCAGCTTTTAAAACATTTACCATTTACATCCCTTCAAAGTTTACTTCAAATATTCAATCAAGTCTGGCACACCGGAATTCTTCCAGATTCCTGGAAGGAAGCGATAGTTATTCCAATACCAAAGCCAGGCAAAGACTCTACGAACCCTGCAAATTATCGTCCTATAGCCTTAACAAGCTGTATTTGCAAAACCATGGAAAGAATAGTTAATGACCGTCTTGTTTGGTTTCTAGAGAAAAACAAACTTATTGCTACCGCCCAGTGCGGATTTCGTAAACAAAGAGGCACTCTCGACCACTTCCTTAGTTCGCTTCGAAGCTTTTATTAAAAAGGAACATGTTGTTTCAGTGTTTTTCGATTTGGAAAGTGCATATGACACCACATGGAAGTATGGAATCATGAACGACCTCTATGATTTCGGTATAAGAGGTCGCCTTGCTTATTTCATTTCGGCATTTCTGAATGAACGTCAGTTTAGAGTCCGGGTAGGAAATACTTACTCCGACCCCCATGAACAAGAAATGGGCGTTCCCCAGGGAAGCATTCTTTCCGTTACACTATTCAGTGTCAAGATAAACAATATTGTTAAGTGTTTTTGTCCTGGCGTGGAATGCTTTTTGTATGTTGACGGTTTTTGCATTTGCTATAGGACTAAGCATATGCATACCATTGAACGGCAGTTGCAACAAGTTTTAAACAATTTAAGCAAATGGTCAGGGGAAAATGTGTTTAAATTTTCTAAGACCAAGACCAAATGCATGCATTTCTGCCAGTTAAGAAAATTTCATAAAGATCCAGAACTTAAGCTAGATGGTATACAAATTGAGGTCGTCCCTGAATTTAAATTCTTAGGTCTTTTATTTGACTCTAAGCTGTCGTTCGTTCCACACATCAATTACCTGAGCAATAAATGCCAAAAAGCTCTTAATCTTTTACGTGTTGTCTCCAGCATGGACTGGGGAGCCGACAAGAAAGTCTTGTTGAGACTTTATAGATCACTTGTCCGTTCAAAGTTAGATTACGGCTGCGTTGTATATGGGTCTGCGCGACAATCATACCTTCGTAAACTAGATTCTATCCATAACCAAGGTTTACGCCTAGCACTTGGCGCCTTTAGAACATCCCCTGTCAATAGTCTGTATGCAGAGGCAAATGAACCATCTTTGAATTTACGTAGGAAGAAACTTTCCATGCAGTATTACTTAAAATTAAAATCCAATCCTAAAAATCCTACGCATAAGGTTGTTTTTGAACCGCTGTATAACGATAATTTTAAGAAGAAGGAAAAAGTTATACCTCCCTTCAGTATGCGCTGCAAAACCGATGTAGATCTGCTTGATTTTGATCTAGAGGATGTAGCTAAACATAAAATTGCAGATGTTCCTCTATGGATATCAAAAAGCCCAACCTTCTTATGTGGTCTTACTGCCAATAAAAAAGTTACAACAGATCCCTTAGTATTTAAAAACCAATTTCTTGAAATTAAAGAGCAGTATTACAGCTATGAACAGATTTATACCGATGGTTCAAAAGATGGAGAAAAAGTTGCCGCAGCTGCTGTACTCGATGGTGAATTATACCAGTTTCGCCTACCAAATAATTCTTCTAGTTTTTCTGCAGAATTAAAGGCAATAGAACTTGCTCTTAATCATATAGAACATGATGCCTACTGGCAATACATTATTTTCACTAATTCACTGTCCACTATGCAAGCGCTCGAAAATGAGAAAACGGACAACCCGTTGATAGTTGATCTGCTTGAAAAGATTTCTAGAATCTGTGATAATGCTGATCTTGTGTTTTGTTGGCTCCCTAGCCATATTGGTATAAGTGGTAATGAAGAGGCAGATAGAGCTGCTAAAGAGGCATTGTCACTTGATGTTTTACCTTTTAAAGTTCCTTTTAACGATTTTAAACCACTGATAAATGATTTTATTCAAAATGTATGGCAGCAATCCTGGAATGATCCTGTTAACCAATCCAATAAGTTATTTACGGTGAAGCCAAATCTGGGCGAGTGGCTTCCAGGATTGTGGACAAATCGCCGCGAGGAAATTATCTTGGCCCGTCTTCGTATTGGTCATACATATTTGACGCACTCATACCTCCTTAAAGGAGAAGAAGCACCCCAATGTATTTCATATGCAACGCGTTTCTTACTGTCAAACATATACTTGTAGACTGTGTAGACCTTGCACCTACAAGGGACAGATTTTTTCATGTTGACAGTATGGATAGTTTATTTGATACTGTAAAGTTGGAGTCTATTTTCCAGTTTTTGAAAGAGGTAAATCTCTATAAAAAGATATAATTTTAGGTTCTATTGACCGTCTTTGTTTTTAGTCAGTATGTAACCCCTTTTTTTGTTCTTTTAGTGTTTACACAGCTAAGTTTGTTACCTTTGTTGTAACATAACAGTATCATCAATTAAATGCATTTCATCAGTTGTAAGTGCGCCCAATATGACCTTTGATGTCGACGGGCCGTAAAACACCACTCATTCGTTCTTTTATTCATTTACCTTTGTTGTGACAGTACAGTATCATCAATTAAATGCATTTCATTAGTTATAAGTGCGCCGAATATGACCTTTGATGTCGACGGGCCATAAAACACCATTCATTCATTCATTCATTCCATCGCTTTAAAAACATAACTACCATATTTATCCTCCTTGAATGAGCCGATGTAACTAATCCGAGGGTGTTTAAATACAGGGGTGTCTGATAGAGCAACCACAATTTTGACTAGGTAGATACAGTACGGCTCTCACAAACATTGCAGCAAAAGGTCGCCTCCAACTCTCAAAAGCGAAGTTTGGAAGGGAATCTAGAAAATCGGTGTTGGTAAATTTCTATGGTGGATGTAGCTACATCCACATTAAAAATTTAAAAAACAACAAAGTGTGAGCTTAGGGATGGATGAGTTTGAGGAGCTGGCAGAGATTTTATGGATTCGTTGCAGAAGGTTGATGAGCGGTTAAGAAAAGAAGTAAGTACTTTTTTTTTTAACTCGACCTACTATATGACTGATTTTAATTTGAAATGATTGAATATTGAATACAAGATTATAGACATGTTGTAAATAGAGTAATTTGTTCTGGTTATTTCATTGCCTGATAATGTGTCCAAAAACTCTTTTTTGTCAGTGTCGAATTATTCAAGATTGCATAGTAATGTGTTAAAGGGTATCAGTAGTTGTGACTTAACTTCAACGGCGATAATATGTCACTTGTATACAAACAAAAAAACTCAATACAATTACGATATCTCCGGATATGTCGATATCGCCGGATATGTCTTCCTAACTAATTAGCGTATATTAGTCAGTTATTAAGCGTTCTAAACTGATAAGCTTTAAAACTTACATTTTTGACCTGCTTTACATGAGCGTAGACGCAATTCGGTCTTTATTGAGTGACACATTATTGCCGTTGATTTTCATTTTGTCAATTGAATACATATTCTTTTATGCTTATTGTTAGTATGAAGAGTAAAACAACGACAAGGAGAGGGCTCTCTCCCACCTTCAGGAGAAAAAAACCTGCTGAAGATAGTGATGTTGAAGACGGCGACGATGACAATGATGATAAAAAGAACACCTCCTCAGACGAGGAGGTGGTAAGGGCGCTAGCAATCAAGAAATGAAGAAAACGGATCAAGTCGTAATCCTAGAATCCGACGAAGAATCCAAGGCAGGGTCAAGGAAGGAAAAAGCGCGAGTAGTTAAACCGTTCTTATCAAAGTATCGTATGATTTTCATTTAATTGTACAAAGTAAGAAAGTGCATGTAAACATTATTGGAAAGGAAGAAGATGCTCGTGACTTACACTTTTTTGTTGTTGTTGTTGTTGTTGTTGTCTACAATGTTTTTTTATGTATGAGGGTCAAACTATAATCTATTTTTCTTTGTACTACCTCTGAATTACATGTTTAATTCATTTCTTTTTTATTTCAGGATTAAGAAGGACACGAAAGTAGGACGAAAGGTGCGCACCTAAGCCTGACATGACTCAATCAAAAGACAACATTGGGAACTCGGAAAAGTATCAACTCTGATCAGCGCAGGCTGAGCGGGACAGAAACTTTTCGGTTGTTTTTAGCTCCACTGGCCGAAGGCCAGCGGGCTTATGTCATGGCCCGGTGTCCGTCGTGCGTCTGTCCGTGCGTGCGTTAACTTTTATTTCAAACATCATCTTCTCTGAAAATAAACATCCAAATTTGATGAAACTTCACAGAAATGATCCTGCCATGGTCCCCTTTAGAATTTCTTGAAAGAATGTTGATTCTTTCAAAAACTTTGGTTGCCATGGCAACAAAAGCGAAAAAAATTGAAAATTTTTGAAAATCTTCTTGTCTGAAACCATTAGGCCCAGGGCTACCAAATTTGGCATGTAGCTTTATCTAATGGACCTCTAAAAAATGTCTACATATTATAGCCCTGGGGTCAAAATTGGCCCCGTGCCAGGGATCACAAGTTTAGCTTGGGCTTATGTATAGCGATTTTAATTTTAATAGGAATCAAAGGAAATAACTCCTGTTACAAGAGATAAAGTTTGTTACTATTTACCTCCCTTGATTATCAAACTGCAATGACACATGATTGATGTTGATGTTCAAGTTTTTTGGATAGAACATGTTCTGTTGTCAAGGAGAGTGATTTATTTTTATGCTAGTAGTTATGCTCACATCAGTGGAATATTAAACTTGAAGTAAGATTTTTGTCATTCAGTTTTCTTTCCAAATGTTACCTTCCATGCCAATGAATAAACCTGCTTGTATTCACTGTCACAATCTTTGCACTTAGGAATGTATGACTGCAGCCTTTTCATTAATATTCAAAGTAGAAGGCTGGGATGACAAAGTAGAAGGCTTTTGTAGTGGGGGGGTCTGGGGGGTCCTCCCCCAGCGGGGGTGCAAGTGGCAGCGCCCCCTGGGGGGGGCAAAGGCCCCCGGCCGAAATTTAATTTAGAGCTTTCCAGGGGTCAGAGATTAGCTCTCCTGGACTTAATTTATGCCTTCTAGAATGTAAGAAAATATTCAGAAAATCTCTGAAGTTACTTAAAATTTCAGGGAAAATACAGTAAAATTAAAAAATGTTATGAAACTGTATTTTGTTTTATGCCTTATATCCAACTTATACTTGGGAGCAGTTTGATCAAGGGTATACAGAACCTTTTGGATAAAATTCTGAAAAAAATCACATCGCTGGTTACAGCAATTTTTTTTTTTTTTTCATTTTCTTTGGCTCATTGACCAATCTTTTCTAGTTCTCAAATCTTTAATCATATTTTTGGAAACACTGTAGACCCATATCAGACTGCTTCCAAATAGGGTATGCGATGTGGCATCCATTCTGTTTCATGGTAAAATAAATCTTACCTTCATTTACAACAAAATTAATGCCTCTTTTTTTTAAAGTGTTCCGTCTAGCTTTTTAATTCAAGGGTACGCTTATCCCCTGAGCTGTAAATCTGGGGGTAAGATTCATATTAGAGGGTATGACAATAATGTTTCCCAACTAGACATAGAGCAATCCATATTGATGATTTGCAGCATAAAAGTCTGTTATGTTAAGATATTTATGTAAATTCACTGTTTTCCCCCAGCCGGACGGGGGATAGAATTCGCCGGCTGCCGTCCTGCAGAGTGGTAAGACCCCACCAATGGACCCGCCTGTTTGCCGTGGGTGGAGACTCGTAAGCCGGAAAAGAGGGTCCTGGCAGTTGAGGGGATTCCAGGGATCTCCAGCTCTTCAACACACTGCTTCGGCCTCGGCTTCGGTGTAAACGAGAGCCTAGATGGGCCCGGTCTAGTGCAATCGGCTGGTCGTTTTTAGATTTGGGCATTATAAGTTTATACCGAGACTTAGTTAATACCTCGAATGGTTTCAAAATATATGATCATTGCACGAACTTGAGAAGCTTTTTCTTGGTGCTGCATGTACACTTTATCTAAGTTATCGCATGTATTCATACACCGTCAATGTGTTCAAATTACCAGTTTTTACTTTGTTTAACATGTTTTAGTCCCTAGTCTAATATAGGCTCATGGGCTAATTGGGTGGTATGGGTTGCGTGATTGGGGCAGCAGCTTCCATGCCTGTTTTCTGATTCGCAGGAATTAGCCATGTCTGCTATTTGTCGCATTGCCTTATCCTTGCTGCCCGAGTATATCATCTGGGTAACCCTGGCATGGGGAGCCTGATACTCCGCTCCGTACTCCATGTCCCCTAGTTGGGCTCCGCGGTGGGCGGGGGCTACGGGTGATGAACATTATAAACCTAAACATGGATCACCAAAACAAAAGACGAAACCGTGACCAGCTAGATGCAGACGTGGACACTGAACAATCGACCAACACAGTTTTCCCTCGCTTTTTACTCATAGACTCGACTGTACCTGACCAGCCACTTTCTAAACTTTCACCTTTCGTGATTGAAAAAGTCTTAGTTGGACTTGCTGGAAGTCCAAAGTCAGTCAAAAAATTGAAATCGGGGAGCTTACTTGTTGAAGTTGAGAATGCTATTCATGCCAAAATTTTGTTGAAACTGAAGCACTTTTTCAATACTCCTGCAAAATGTTCTTACGAACGAAGTCCGTAACAAAGAAACAAATGAATAAATGCATGGCTGAAATACAAACCGCATATGGCGGGAATCGAACCCACGGCGGACAAGATCCTCGTTTTCCGAGGTTTAAAAGACCAATATCTTAACCACTGAGCTAGAGATATCTCCGTAACGCAGCTGTCAGGTATTGTATTTAAATCGGGACGGAGCCATGCATGAAGGAGTGGTCTCCCGTAACTCACCCTCTCTTAAAGTCATCATTTATTGATGACTCAAAGCCTTATTATACAGTAAGTCTATTATTTAGACAACAAATGTCCGTTTTTGGACAACAAATGGGATTAATGGCTCAATGGCCAATCCCGGACGAGCACCCATCTTACGAACGAAGTCCGTAACAAAGAAACAAATGAATAAATGCATGGCTGAAATACCATTGTGTAAAGCTTGAAACAACACTACAAGCAGTTGCGGTAAACATATCCCTAAATAAGACCATTACTTTATGTTCTATTTATCTTCATCCAAGCTCGCCAGTTGATGCTTCATTAAATGTTGGACATTTAAATGCTGGTGATGGTGTCGCCACCTCTAAAGCAGATATTGCAAATGTCTTGGCTGACACTTTTGCAGAGAAGTCCTCTTCTTCAAACTATTCGACATCATTTCGGAAATTTCAAAACACCAAAGAAAAAAGAAAACTGAATTTTAAGTCGAATAATAACGAATATTACAATAAAGATTTTACTTTAAAAGAATTGAAGAAAGCACTAAAGAAGTGCCATGACACTGCTGTGGGATGTGACGACATCCATTATCAGTTTTTAAAACATCTACCGTTTCGATCCCTTGAAAGTTTACTTCGTATTTTTAATCAAATCTGGCTCACAGGTATTCTTCCAGATTCCTGGAAAGAAGCTATTGTTATTCCAATACCAAAGCCAGGTAAAGATTCTACAGATGCAGCAAATTATCGCCCTATAGCCTTAACAAGTTGTATTTGCAAAACCATGGAAAGGATGGTCAATGACCGACTTGTTTGGTTTTTAGAGAAAAACAAACTAATAGCGAACGTCCAGAGTGGATTCCGTAAACAAAGAGGCACTCTCGATCATTTGGTTCGCTTTGAGACATTCATACGTGAAGGTTTTATCAAAAAAGAACATGTTGTTTCTGTATTTTTTGATCTTGAAAGTGCATATGATACCACATGAAAGTATGGAATTATGAATGACCTCCATGATTTCGGTATACGAGGTCGCCTTGCTTATTTCATTTCGACATTTCTCAGTGAACGTCAGTTTAGGGTCCGGGTTGGAAATACTTATTCCAACCCCCATGAACAAGAAATGGGCGTTCCTCAGGGAAGCATTCTTTCCGTTACACTCTTCAGTGTCAAGATAAACAATATTGTTAAGGCTGTTTGTCCTGGTGTGGAATGCTTTCTGTATGTTGACGACTTCTGCATTTGTTATAGGTCTAAGCATATGCATACCATTGAACGGCAGTTACAACAAGTTTTAAATAATTTAGGCAAATGGTCAGGGGAAAATGGTTTTAGATTTTCTAAGACCAAGACCAAATGCATGCATTTCTGCCAATCAAGAAAATTCCACTTAGATCCGGAACTTTCACTAGATGGAGTTCAAATTGAAGTCGTCCGCGAATTCAAATTTTTAGGTCTTTTATTTGACTCTAAGCTGTCGTTCATTCCTCACATCAATTACTTGAGCAATAAATGCCAGAAAGCTCTTAATCTTTTACGTGTTGTCTCCAGCATGGACTGGGGAGCCGACAGAAAAGTCTTGTTGAGACTTTGTAGATCACTTGTCCGTTCAAAGCTACATTACGGCTGCATTGTATATGGCTCAGCGCGACAATCGTATCTTCGTAAACTGGATTCTATCCATAACGAAGGTTTACGCCTAGCACTTGGCGCCTTCAGAACATCCCGTCAATAGTTTATATGCAGAGGCAAATGAACCATCTTTAAATTTACGCAGGAAGAAACTTTCAATGCAATATTATTTAAAGTTAAAATCCAATCCTGAAAATCCTACGCATAAGGTTGTTTTTGAACCGCTTTACAAAGATAATTTTAAGACAAAGGAAAAAGTTATTCCTCCGTTCAGTGTGCGCTGCGATGCTGATATAGATCTACTTGACTTCGATCTTGAGGATGTAGCTAAACATGAAATTTCAGATGTTCCTCTATGGACTTCAAAGAGTCCAACTTTCATATAGAATCTTACTGCTAACAAGAAAGCTACAACAGATCCCTTGGTTTTTAAAAATCTATATCTTGAGATAAAAGAGCAATATTACAACTTTGAAGAGATTTATACCGATAGTTCAAAAGATGAAGAGAGAGTTGCTGCGGCTGCCGTACTCGATAGTGAATTGTACCAGTTTCGCCTAACAAACAATTCTTCTAGTTTTTCTGCGGAACTGAAGGCAATAGACCTTGCCCTTAATCATATACAACAGGATGGCCTACTGGCGCTACATTATATTCACTGATTCACTATCAGCTATGCAAGCACTCGAAAATGAGAGAACGGACAATCCATTAGTAATTAACTTACTTGAAAAAATTTCTCAAATATGTGAAACTGCAGATCTTGTATTTTGTTGGCTCCCGAGCCATATTGGTATAAGCGGCAATGAAAAGGCAGACAGAGCTGCTAAGGAGGCATTGTCACTTGATGTTTTACCCTTTAAAGTTCCTTTTAATGATTTTAAACCATTGATTAATGATTTTATTTTGAATGTATGGCAGCAATCCTGGAACGACCCAATTAACCAAAATAACAAGTTGTTTACAGTGAAGCCAGCTCTTTGCGAGGGGCTTCCAGGGTTGCGGACAAGTCGCCGCGAGGAAATTATCTTGGCCCGTCTTCGCATTGGTCATACACATATGACGCACTCATACCTCGTGAAAGGAGAAGCAGCACCACAGTGTATTCCCTGCAATGAGCCTCTTACTGTCAAGCATATTTTTATAGATTGTTTAGACCTTGCACCTACAAGGGAAAGGTTTTTTCATGTTGACAGTATGGAAACTCTATTTGCTACTGTAAAGTTTGAATCTATTTTTGAGTTTTTGAAAGAGATAAATCTCTATAAAAAGATATAATTTTAGGTTCTATTGACCATCTGTATTTTTAGACTATACGTCATTTGCACCATTTGTTCTTTTAGTGTTTTCACGGTTATAATTTTAATTTTTGCATAGCATTACAGTATTACCAACTAAAAGTTTTAGCATTAGTTGTAAGTGCGCCCAATATGACCTTTGATGTCGACGGGCCTTAAGACTTCATACATTAATTCTTACTCATCTTTAGATCGAACTATATGCAGCCCTGAAATTTTTCCAGACTTAAACTGGAAGGTTGATGATGACCTTCATGGAAGTGATCACTTCCCTATCAAGGTCTCGGAAGTAGGACCTGCAATTCAACAACGTCCTGAACGTTGGAAAATACATAAAGCAAATTGGGAACAGTTCAAAGTCCACTGCAGATCTTTTCACTTCCTTACTTTTTTCGGCTGCTGGAAAATCAGTTCCTCGAACATCGACAAATCCGAAACATCCAAACAAGCCATGGCTAAATCATGATTGCAAAAAGGCTATAGCAGAGCGAAAATCAATTCTCAGACAATTTAATACGAGACCTACTCAGGAAAATCTTACAAAGTTCAAGATTGCTCGCGCTAAAACACGACGAACTATCAAACAAAGTAAACGCGCGTCTTGGCTACAGTACGTGTCTAGATTAAGTTTTAGATCCTCTGTCAAAGAGACATAGGATATGATTCGGAAAATTAATGGAAAAAGCTCCTCACTGAATTTCGGACATATAAATTCTGATAATGGTGTTGTCACATCTAAAGCAGATATTGCAAATGTTTTGGCAGAAACTTTTGCAGAGAAGTCATCTTTCTCAAACTATATGACAACATTTAAAAAATTTCAAGACATTAAAGAAAAAACAAAACTCAACTTCCGGTCAAATAATACAGAACATTACAATAAGGATTTTACTTTAAAAGAAATCAAAAAGGCTCTTAAGAAATGTCATGATACTGCTGTTGGATGTGATGACATCCATTATCGGTTTTTAAAACATTTGCCATTACGATCCCTTGAAAGTTTACTTTATATATTTAATCAAGTCTGGCATACTGGTTTTCTTCCAGATTCCTGGAAGGAAGCTATAGTAATTCCCATAGCAAAACCAAATAAAGATACAAATCCTGTCAATTATCGCCCTTAACAAGTTGTATTTGCAAAACCATGGAAAGGATGGTCAATGACCGGCTTCTTTCGTTTGTAGAGAAAAACAAACTTACTGCTACCGCCCAGTGCAGATTTTGTAAACAAAGAGGCACTCTCAATCATTTAGTTCGCTTCGAAACTTTAATTCGCGAAGCTTTCATTAAAAAGGAACATGTTGTGTCTGTACTTTTGGATCTGGAAAGTGCATATGATACCACATGGAAGTATGGAATCATGAACGACCTCCATGATTTCGGTGTAAGAGGTCGCCTTGCTTATTTCATTTCGGCATTTCTGAATGAACGTCAGTTTAGAGTCCGGGTAGGAAATACTTACTCCAACCCCCATGAACAAGAAATGGGCGTTCCCCAGGGAAGCATTCTTTCCGTTAGACTTTTCAGTGTCAAGATAAACAATATTATTAAGTCTGTTTGCCCTTGCGTGGAATGCTTTTTATATGTTGACGACTTTTGCATTTGCTATAGGTCTAAGCATATGCATACCATTGAACGGCAGTTGCAACAAGTTTTAAACGATTTGAGCAAATTTTCAGAGGAAAATGGTTTTAAATTTTCTAAACCCAGACTAAATGCATGCATTTCTGCCAATTAAGAAAATTTCATCTAGACCCAGAACTTACGCTAGATGATGAACAAACTGAGATCGTCCCTGAATATAAATTCTTAGGTCTTTTGTTTGACTCTAACCTGTCGTTTATTCCCCACATCAATTACCTGAGCAATAAATGCCAAAAAGCTCTTAATCTTTTACGTGTTGTCTCCAGCATGGACTGAGGAGCCGACAGGAATGTCTTGGTAAGACTATAGGTCACTTGTCCGTTCCAAGTTAGACTACGGCTGCGTTGTATATGGGTCAGCGCGACAATTATACCTTCGTAAACTGGATTCTATCCACAACAAAGGTTTACGCTTAGCACTTGGCGCCTATAGAACATCCCCTGTCAATAGTTTATATGCCCCCCAGTCGGACAGGGGGTAGAATTCGCCGGCTGCCGTACTGCAGAGTGGTAAGACCCCACCAATGGACCCGCCTGTTTGCCGTGGGTGGAGACTCGTAAGCAGGAAAAGAGGGTCCTGGCAGTTGAGGGGAGCCCAAGGATCTCCAGCTCTTCAACACACTGCTTCGGCCTCGGCTTCGGTGTAAACAAGAGCCTAGATGGGCCCTGTCTAGTGCAATCGGCTGGTCGTTTTTAGATTTTGGGCATTTCGAACAGTTTTAAAAGTCTCTAACATTCCCAATGCTATACAGAAATAAACCCATTTTTGTCTGTATCTCATTTGTTTTCTTGATACTGCATGAATCTCTTACCTATTCAGTGTTGTTCTAGCATATATACCTACTTCATCAGTATGTCCAATTTAATTGCCTTCCTTTATGTATTTTAGTCCCAAGTCTATTTTAGGCTCATGGGCTAATTGGGTTGTGCTGGATTGTTTGGTTTGGCTTTGACTTACGTGGCTGCATCCTGGTCCGGGGATGTTGGCACGCATCTTCTTCGTCGAATTTTGTGATTTGCATGGCCTGAGTATATCATTTGGGTAACCCTGACATGCAGAGCTGGATACTCCGCTCTATTAGTCATGTCCCCTTTGTTGGACTCCATGGTGGGTGGGGGCCGCAAGTGACGAATTTTAACTACTTAATCATGGATCCCCAAACAAAAAAACGAACACGCAAAGAATTTGATAACGAACAGGCTGAAGTTGAATCGACCGAACCTTTTGCACGCTTCTTGATCATTGAATCTTTATAACCTGAAAAACCATTGGCTAAGCTGTCACCATTCGTAATTGAAAAGGTACTTTTTTCTTTGGCAGGCTCCCCGAAGTCTGTCAAAAAACTGAAAAACGGCACTTTGCTTGTAGAGGTGGAAAGAGCGCAACATTCAAAAAACCTGCTAGGCTTGAAACGATTTTTCGAAATTCCCGCAAAATGCACTACTCACAACACTTTAAACTCTTCCAGAAGAATAATCGGATGTCCGGATTTGGCTGGGTAGATGAAGAAGAAATCGTTACAGAATTATCGACTTAGAATGTCATAGAGGCCAAACGTATTCGTGTCTTTCGTGATGGTGTCCGCAAGGACACGAATACCATAATTCTTAAGTTGAAAACGGCAATTTTACCGAGAACATTGAAAGTTGGATACATGAAAGTTCCTGTGGACCTCTATATTCCGAATCCTTTAGACTTGCTATAAATGTTTTAAATTCGGCCATCATGAGAGGCAGTGCAATGCTGATGATCATTGTAAACGATGCGGTACGAACGAAGTTGAAACATACCATACCTACCCTTGTGACAAACCGCAGAAATGTCTTAATTGCGGCGAAGAGCACTATTCGACATCCCGCTCATGTAAAGTATGGAAGAGGGAAAAAGAAATAACAATTAAGTATCATGAAAGCCTGTCATTTGCAGAAGCAAGGAAGATCGTGGATGCACGACAAGCATTGGGTGCATCTTATTCAAGCGTTACAAGGTCAAATACAGTCAAAACAGTTAATTTAAAAGATGCCCAGACGCAAACGAACGATGTGTCAGTGCAAACAGATTCAACAGACTTCACTATCTGTCAAACCACAAAAACCACTAACAAATAAAAAACCAGAAAAGCCTGTTCGAAAACCAAGTCCGAACAAATCTTCAGAAAAGGTCATCTCAGACCGCCTTCCGAAGGGGTCTGATGACCCAGTACAACAACACAACCGCTTCCAATGTCTTGAGGAAGACATGGACGCAGAAAATGACCATGCAGAAACAAACACAAACAAGCAAGGTCGTATTATCAAATTAAACAACAAGAAATGAATTTGCACATACTTCTAATTCTCAGTGGTATCTTATTTACTATAAATTTAGTAATGGATAATACCATTCTGCAATGGAATTGTCGTAGCATTAAAGCTAACTTGGGTTACCTAGAGTCATAAACTAGGTCACTAGGTCAACTTACAGAAATTCCGTATGGGCTCTAGAGGCAAAAAATCTTGTTCAATTGACCTGAAAATTGGTCAGCATGTTTGTCTTGATAAAATCTTAGATAAGATCAAAATTGGGTCACATGGGGTCATAAACTAGGTCACTAGGTCAACTTATGGAAGTTCCTTGAGGGCGCTTTAGAGGCCACATTTTATGCTCAATTGACCAGAGAATTAATTGGTCAGAGTTTCAATCATGACCCTGGAGTGAAATTTTGCCTTTTGACTCAGGTGAGCGATCCAGGGCCATCAGGCCCTCTTGTTCATTTTTAGAGGGCTGCAACTTGATGTTACTAGGTGTTTCAGATAATGCGCTCCTTTTCTTTCTGTTCTTTGTTACCTTGGAGGTCGGAAGGTTATCCGCCTTCTGTTGTATTTTTTCAAGCATTGGATAAAATGGAATTATTTCCGAGTTTTCTGAATCAGACGAACTTGTCCCATTAACGTAATCAGACTCTTTCAATGTAAAGTCTGGGTCATTGACATTATCATCATCCATTTCAAAATCCTCATCTCCATGAGTTAGGTCCTCAAATTGTAGCGGGGTTTCATTTGGTGTTGATTGTGTACTCCTACTGGCGCCTTTGTCTTCTGTGTTGACTGTAAACAAAAACAAGCACATTGTATTTTACCATCACTCTTAGCACTACCACCATACAACAAGTAGACGGACTATGCTACCCGAACAGGTCTCTTTTTAGGAAAGTGAAGGCTGTCGGTAAAATGGTTGGTCACAGGAGAGTAGGATGGGCGTGAAACAGACTACTTGTGTTTTGTCCAGTCAGCCAAACTGCAATTGCTAATGTTACCAGGGACTTCTTTTCAAGAAATGTTACAACCAGAATGATATTGACCTTTTATCAATACGTTGTGCTTAACATTAGCTGATACCAAAACAACACATTTTCAAATAATTAAATGAAGAAGGGACATAACTCTTGGAACAGTGGAGTAAAACTTCCTGTCAATGTGAACAATTTGTAAATCAAACATTACTGTGAAGTACTACAGACTATCAGCATCTAATAAGACGATGTTAACTCTTCAAATCCCTTTAATCAACTGATGAAAGCAATTTTACATGTAGCATTTTTTACAACGAAAGAAAATCCTGTGCAAGTTGAGCTTACCGGTGCTAAAGGTACTTTTTACTTCGCCATGAAATTGACTTGTACTAAATAACCCTTTAGAACACACTCCCCTCCTTAATAAGACAAAGTCTTATTAAAACTTCAACAAGACATGCCTTACTAAGCTATTCTACACTTGAAATACATATAAATGAAATTGTATTTTAACTAACCAATTAAATAAACCCTCTATACCCTACAAATTCAACATAAAACCTGTATATCTATGTTAAATTTGTTACTAATTCTATATCCCAATGTAATTGTATAACTTTTTTTTAAAAAACAATTTCTTCCTACATTTAATCAATTATTGGTTGCTTTATACAGACTTTTTTTTACTTTATAGTCAGTATGGACTATGATTAGACTGAACATGTGCAGAATGATCTTAGACTCAGACAGTCCATTAAAAAATTGACAGGCTGCTGTCAAAAACTATCAAAACTTGTTTTGCTTGGTTCTATCTCTATATATGGAAAAGTCCATTTATTCTACTCAGTCACCTTTGACTAATTATCTATACATGTACTTTTACATAATATAAGCTTGAGACTTTTTTTTTTATGCTCGATTCTTGTAATATGGCATATTATAATTTTTAGTGACACTATCCTTCTTACACTAAATATGATTCTATGCCATCTTACATTTCCTGACTATAAAACCAAACTTCAGATTTCGAGACTGAACACTAACAAATGTATCAAATTATACAATACAATATTGAATGACAATACAAAATTAATTCTCTTATACTGTATGTACTATTCACTATTCAGGTGAAACTTTCCAATTTACAGAATTACCTTGATTCTTGAAAATTTAGAAAGTGTCACTGGAAATTAGTTTCCATAATGAAATTAAGTCTTTCATGGACTCTTCTTTAAAGCTATACTATGTGCAACAATTCTTATCCAATGCATATAAAATGTGAAATGATATTTTTCACACACTGTTTTACTATTTATCTTAAGAGTTTTTTTCTTTTTTTTTTTTTTATGGGTCTATCTCGGAACTTTTTTTTTTTTACAAAACAGACGATTGGTACAATAGACATCATCTTCTTTTTTCTATCGATAGTCTGTCGATTGTCTTGCGATTGTCAATACTCTATATATAGTCAGCCTGTATAATGATGCCACCTTTGTAGAGTAGCCAACTTGTATTTTCTAACATATATTTCTAATACATTTTACTACTGTAATGATCTTTTCACTATGTATTTCTATATGAAATTGAATTCAACTAATATGGACTATACTTTGAAATGCAACTGGTTCGGGGATTATTGTGCCCCTTAAACACAGAACCAAAATGCATCACTAATTATTGACTCTCTGCTTAACACTGTAATGGACAGAGTCTTAAAATAGGTCTCTCAATCTCCTTTCCGTGAACTCTCACCAATGCTGATCGAATGAGACCATCATATCCTTGGAAAATCTTTACGATTCGTCCTAATGGCCACTGACCTCGTGGAGTGTCTGATGAGACGATCAAAACAATGTCACCCACCTTGAAATTTTGTTTTTCAACGGACCATTTTTTAACGCGACCCTATGCTTGGAAGCCATTCGTTTAACCAACGCTGCCAAAAGTGTCTCATAAGTTTCTGTACACGTCTCCATCTATTCTGTGGTTTAACAGATCTACTATCTACTGACTGAGGAGCGAATTCGCCACCACACTGTCCGAATAGAAAATGATTAGGGGTGATTTGTGTACAATCTGCTGGATTAGAGGTCTGATAAGTCAGAGGTCTTGAGTTCATTAATGATTCGGCTCCAGCAAAGGCAGTTACAAACTCTTCATCAGTTATATCCGCAGTATTCAACCCCCAGCCGGACGGGGGGTAGAATTCGCCGGCTGCCGTCCTGCAGAGTGGTAAGACACCACCAATGGACCCGCCTGTTTGCCGTGGGAGGAGACTCGTAAGCAGGAAAAGAGGGTCCTGGCAGTTGAGGGGAGCCCAGGGATCTCCAGCTCTTCAACACACTGCTTTGGTCTCGGCTTCAGTGTAAACGAGAGCCTAGATGGGCCCGGTCTAGTGCAATCGGCTGGTCGCTTTAAGATTTTGGGCATTTTGAGTTTATTTCATATAGTTCTAACACTGTTAGCCCCCAGCCGGACGGGGGTAGAATTCGCCGGCTGCCGTCCTGCAGAGTGGTAAGACCGCACCAATGGACCCGCCTGTTTGCCGTGGGTGGAGACTCGTAAGCTGGAAAAGAGGGTCCTGGTAGTTGAGGGGAGCCCAGGGATCTCTAGTTCTTCAACACACTGCTTTGGCCTCGGCTTCAGTGTAAACGAGAGCCTAGATGGGCCCTGTCTAGTGCAATCGGCTGGTCGTTTTAGGATTGGGCGTATTTTAAATGTAACTATTTTGTATTTAGGAAGTTGTACGGGGGGAGGACATCTGAGTGCAGATGCCTCCTTTCGGCATACGTCCTCCGACACACTTTAAAACCAAATTTCCGATTCTTTAGTCAAACTTGATGTATTTTTTCCTCTACTATTAACATAATTTATATGATCTTCATTCCCAAGGGAATAATCTTATACATGTGTTCAACCTATGCATTTCACATTTGCTTGAAAAGTGCCCTTTTATAGCTTTTATTTTGATAAATATGTACCTTTAAGTCCCGGTCTTTTATAGGCTTATGGGCTAATTGGGTGATATTGATTTTTCGTTGAGACTTTGACTGCCATGGCAAATCCCTGATCTGGGGGACTACCCATGTTCTTTTCCTTGTCACTGCGACTTATTCATGGCATCTGAGTATACCATCTGGGTAACCCTGGCGTGGCGAGCTGGTTTTCCGCTCCAAATACCATGCCCCCTAGTTGGGCTCCGAGGTGGGCGGGGGCCGCGGATGACGAAACTTTAAACCTTAACCATGGATCATCAAAATAAAAAACGAACACGTGACCAACTAGATGCTGACTCGGACAACTCTCAACCAACTTCGGCTTTTCCTCGCTTCCTATTGATAGAATCAACTGCTCCTGACCAGCCATTGAGTAAATTTTCTCCTTTCGTTATTGAAAAAGTCTTAGTTTTTAGTTGCTGGTTCGCCAAAATCAGTGAAAAAGTTAATTTCTGGTGCCCTTCTAGTAGAGGTTGAAAAACCAAAGCATGCAGAAAACCTTTTAAAGATTAGCAGTTTTTTTCCAAATACCAGCAAAATGCTCACCGCATACCACTTTAAATACCTCCAGGGGCATCATCCGTTGTCCAGATCTAGCAGGTGTTAGCGAACAGGAAATAGTACAGGAACAGGCGAAACAGAATGTGGCAGGTGCCAGACGTATCACTGTCTTCAGAGATGGGGTCAAGAGGGAAACAAACACAATAGTGCTCACTTTCAACTCTACCATTCTGCTTAAAACTCTTAAAGTTGGTTATTTGAATGTTGGAGTAGAGCTTTACATCCCCAACCCACTCCAATGTTACACATGTTTTAAATATGGCCACCATGAACGTAAATGCAAGAAGTCCACAATGGAAAGTTTATGTAAACATTGTGGAGAATTGGCAAATTCGCATGATTCCAACAATTGCAAGAATAAAATAAAATGTGTAAACTGCGACGGAGAACATGTTGCCACTTCACGAGTATGCCCAGTCTGGAAGCGAGAGAAGGAAATTGTATCAGTTAAATACAAAGAAAGTCTCTCGTTTCCAGAAGCCAGGGAAATAGTGAATAGCCGCCATGTTTTGATAAACTCCTATTCCACTGTTACTAAATCAAACATGAATACACAAAAACAGGTAAAAGACGCCTTTACACAGACTACCGATGTGGCCGTGCAAACGACAAGCCAAAGGAAACAAGACACGATCGTTGAACAATCTGTGAATAGTAAAGCAAATAAAAGTTCTTCATCTACACGTACACAGGCAAAGGCTCCAAGCAGCCCTAGCCAAAGGAGAAATAAGTCTCCAAATCAGGTCACCTCGGATCGCCTTCCAAAGGGATCCGATGACCCAGTTCAGCAGCATAATCGCTTCCAATTTCTTGATGATGACATGGAAGCGGAAGATATGCAAGCAGATCAAAATGCAAATAGGCAAGGCCGAATTATCAAACTCAACAAAAAATGATCAAATACACACTTCCATTATTCAGTGGTATTATCCTTACTCTTAACTTTATCATGAGTAACAATATTCTACAATGGAATTGTCAAAGTATTAAAGCTAACTTCGAGGAATTAGACCTTCTAGTTAATGAACATAAACCAGTAGCAGTTTGTTTACAAGAGACGTTTCTTAGAGACTCAGACAAGCTTACTTTGAAATATCACTCTTGTTATTTGAAAAACTTCAGTGGTAACGATAAAGCTTCCGGAGGTGTTGCCGTGATTGTGAACAACAATGTTCCACATCATTCTATCAAGCTTGACGCTACCCTTCAAGCTGTTGCGGTAAACATTTCTTTTAATAAGACCATTACTGTGTGTTCCATTTATCTTCCTCCTAGCTCGCCAATTGATGTAAAAAAGCTTGATCATCTTGTAGATCAACTGCCGAAGCCGTTCATTTTAATGGGAGATTTTAATTCTCACCATACGTTATGGGGATGTACAGGAACGAATGACAAGGGTAGAACCATTGAAGAGTTTATCACGCAACACGATCTTATTCTGCTGAATGACAAGTCTTCAGCTTATCTCCATCCTGCTACTGGCTCGTATTCATCTTTAGATCTTACTATATGCAGTCCTGGAATTTTTCCAGACTTAAACTGGAAAGTTATTGACGACCTTCACGGAAGTGATCACTTCCCGATCAAGGTATCGGAAGTAGGACCTTCAATTCAACAACGTCCTCAACGTTGGAAAATCCATAAAGCAAATTGGGAACAATTTAAAGTCCACTGTGAACAATCTATTTGTCACAGTGCTTTTGATAATTGCGAAAATCCTGCAGAGCTTTTCACTTCCTTACTTTATTCGGCTGCTGAAAAATCAGTTCCTCGAACAACGACCAATCCGAAACATCCAAACAAGCCACGGTTCAATGATCATTGCAAAAAGGCTATAGCGGAGCGAAAATCTGTACTCAGACAATTCAATACGAGACCTACTCAAGAAAATCTTACTAAGTTCAAAATTGCTCGTGCTAAAGCACGACGAACTATCAAACAAAGTAAACGTGCGTCTTGGCGACAGTACGTGTCTAGATTAAATTCTAGATCGTCTGTGAAAAAGACATGGGATATAATTCGGAAAATTAATGGAAAAGGCTCCTCATTAAATGTAGGACACTTAAATTCTGATGATGGTGTTGTCACATCTAAAGCAGATATTGCAAATGTCTTGGCAGAAACTTTTGCAGAGAAGTCGTCTTCCACAAACTATACGACAACATTTCGAAAATTCCAAGACATGAAAGAAAAAACCAAACTGAACTTCAGGTCAAATAATACAGAGGATTACAATAAGGATTTTACTTTGAAAAAACTCAAAAAGGCTCTAAAGAAATGTCATGATACTGCTGTGGGATGTGATGACATCCATTATCAGTTTTTAAAACATTTACCTTTACGATCCCTTGAAAGTTTACTTGGTATATATAATCAGGTCTGGCACAGTGGTATTCTTCCAGACTCCTGGAAGGAAGCTATAGTAATTCCCATACCAAAACCAGGTAAAGGCTCTACGAATCCAGCCAATTATCGCCCTATAGCCTTAACAAGTTGTATTTGCAAAACCATGGAAAGGATGGTCAATGACCGACTTGTTTGGTTTTTAGAGAAAAACAATCTTTTACCTACCGTCCAGTGCGGATTTCGTAAACAAAGAGGCACTATCGACCACTTAGTTCGATTCGAAACTTTTATTCGAGAAGCTTTCATTAAAAAGGAACATGTTGTTTATGTGTTTTTCGATCTCGAAAGTGCTTATGACACCACATGGAAGTATGGAATCATGAATTACCTCCATGATTTCGGTATAAGAGGTCGCCTTGCTTATTTCATTTCGGCATTTCTGAATGAAGGTCAGTTTAGAGTCCGGGTAGGAAATACTTACTCCAACCCGCATGAACAAGAAATGGGCGTTCCCCAGGGAAGCATTCTTTCCGTTACACTCTTCAGTGTCAAGATAAACAATATTGTTAAGTCTGTTTGCCCTGGCGTGGAATGCTTTTTATACCATTGAACGACAGTTGCAACAAGTTTTAAACAATTTGAGCAAATGGTCAGGGGAAAATGGTTTTAAATTTTCTAAGACCAAGACCAAATGCATGCATTTCTGCCAATTAAGAAAATTTCATCTAGACCCAGAACTTACGCTAGATGATGTACAAATTGAGGTCGTCCCTGAATTTAAATTCTTAGGTCTTTTATTTGACTCTAAGCTGTCGTTTATTCCTCACATCAATTACCTGAGTAATAAATGCCAAAAAGCTCTTAATCTTTTACGTGTTGTCTCCAGCATGGACTGGGGAGTCGACAAGAAAGTCTTGTTAAGACTTTATAGATCACTTGTCCGTTCCAAGTTAGATACGGCTGCGTTGTTTATGGGTCAGCGCGACAATCATACCTACTTAAACTGGATTCTATCCATAACAAAGGTTTACGCTTAGCACTTGGTGCATTTAGAACATCCCCTGTCAATAGTTTATATGCAGAGGCAAATGAACCATCTTTGAATTTACGTAGGAAGAAACTTTCTATACAATATTACTTAAAATTAAAATCCAATCTTCAAAATTCTACACATAAGGTTGTTTTTGAACCGCTGTATAAAGATATTTTCAAGAAGAAGGAAAAAGTTATACCTCCCTTCAGTATGCGCTGCGAAGCCGATGTAGGTTTACTTGATTTTGACCTGGAGGATGTAGCTAATCATAAAATTTCAGATGTTCCTCTCTGGACATCAAAAAGCCCAACCTTCTTATATAATCTTGCTGCGAATAAAAAAGCTACAACAAATCCTTTAGTATTTAAAAACCAATTTCTTGAGATTAAAGAGCAGTATTACAACTATGAACAGATTTATACCGACGGTTCTAAAGATGGAGAAAAAGTTGCTTCAGCTATCGTACTCGATGGTGAATTATACCAGTGTCGCCTACCAAATAATTCTTCCAGTTTTTCTGCGGAACTAAAAGCAATAGATCTTGCTCTGAATCATATAGAACAGGATGCTTACTGGTGCTACATTATTTTCACTGATTCACTGTCCACTATGCAAGCGCTCGAAAATGAGAGAACGGACAACCCGTTGATAGTTAATCTGCTTGAAAAGATTTCTCGAATCTGTGATAATGCTGATCTGGTGTTTTGTTGGCTCCCTAGCCATATTGGTATAAGTGGCAATGAAGAGGCAGATAGAGCTGCTAAGGAGGCATTGTCACTTGATGTTTTACCTTTTAAAGTTCCTTTTAACGATTTTAAGCCATTGATCAATGATTTTATTTTGAATGTGTGGCAGCAATCCTGGAACGACCCAATTAACCGAAATAACAAGTTGTTTACAGTGAAGCCAGCTCTTGGCGAGTGGCTTCCAGGGTTGCGGACCAGTCGCCGCGAGGAAATTATCTTGGCCCGTCAGTAGTATAGGAGGAGAGTCTATACCCCTGCCAGGCCAGGGGCAGGGGTCTAGACTCTCCTCCCTGAGTGGGCTACATCACCACCCCTGAAAGAAATTTGTCCCTATTCTGCCCTCCTGAAAGAATTTGCATTTTTTATATTCCCTATTCTACCCTCCCTGAGTGGATTTTTTCTGCAGTTAAAGGCAAAGGGACCGGCCAAAAATGACACATCTTCGAGTGCTCTATAGTGATCTGACAGGTTGGTCACTGAGTTGGACTTAGTTTTTTACCCATATGCTATTAGGATTGCTTTATTGTTTTACTTCTATCCATTACTTGGCCTTTAAGTGGTTTCTCTCTAAAAGCCTGACCATTGAGTTGGACTTAGACTTTTTTCTGCATCTCTATGAATGATTTCTCTGTTCTAAAAGGAATTTATCCCTATATCACTGAGTTGGACTTAGCTTTTTTCATTCTATGAATGAATTCTCTTTTCTAAATGCCTAACCATTGAGTTGAACTTAGACTTTTTTTAACCCTATGAATGATTTTCTTTCTAAAAGCCTGATCACCGAGTTGGACTTAGTCTTTTTCTGCAATTATGGATGATTTCTCTTTCTAAATGTCTGAACATTGAGTTGAACTTAGACTTTTTTTACCCTATGAATGATTTTCTTTCTAAAAGCCTGATCACTGAGTTGGACTTAGTCTTTTTCTGCAATTATGAATGATTTCTCTAAAAGACTGAGCACTGAGTTGGACTTAGTTTTTTTACCCATATGCTATTAGGATTGCTTTATTGTTTACTTCTATCCACTTCTTGGCCTTTAAGTGGTTTCTCTCTAAAAGCCTGGACATTGAGTTGGACTTAGTTTTTTTCACCCTATGGATGATTTTTTCTCTTTCTAAATGACTGGACATTGAGTTGGACTTAGTTTTTTTCACCCTATGGATGATTTTTTCTCTTTCTAAATGCCTGGACATTGAGTTGGACTTAGTTTTTTCACCCTATGGATGATTTTTTTCTCTTTCTAATTGCCTGACCATTGAGTTGGACTTAGTTTTTTTTTACCCTATGAATGATTTTTTTCTCTAATTGCCTGACCATTGAGTTGGACTTAGTTTTTTTTTACCCTATGAATGATTTTTTCTTTCTAAAAGACTGAGCACTGGGTTGGACTTAGTCTTTTTCTGAGTTTTTTTTTACTCTTTGCAGTATAACTCTCTGGAGTATAACTCTTTTGGAGTGCATCTCTTCTAAAAGAAGTTTGACAATTTGAAGAAATAAGAATTTTGAAGAAAGATAGAACTTTCGTGGTAATGGTTAGTCCTGAAAAGGACTGCTGGGTTAGCTCTGAAAAGAGCTGTGACAATTTGAAGAAATGACAACTTGAAGATAGAACTTTCGTCTGACAGCCTGAAGGTAGAACTTTCGTCTGACATCTTGAAGATAGATCTTTCGTGGTAATGGTTAGTCCTGAAAAGGACTGTTGAGTTAGCTCTGAAAAGAGCTGTGACAATTTGAAGAAATGACAACTTGAAGATGGAACTTTCGTCTGACATCTTGAAGATAGATCTTTCGTGGTAGATGGTTAGTCCTGAAAAGGACTGTTGGGTTAGCTCTGAAAAGAGCTGTGACAATTTGAAGAAATGACAACTTGAAGATAGAACTTTCGTCTAACAGCTTGAAGGTAGAACTTTCGTCTGACAATTTGAAGAAATGACAATTTGAAGAAAAGATAGAACTTACGTCTGACAATTTGAAGAAAGGTAGATCTTCCGTGGTAGATGGTTAGTCCTGAAAAGGACTGTTGAGTTAGCTCTGAAAAGAGCTGTGACAATTTGAAGAAATGACAACTTGAAGATGGAACTTTCGTCTGACAGCTTGAAGATAGAACTTTCGTCTGACATCTTGAAGATAGATCTTTCGTGGTAGATGGTTAGTCCTGAAAAGGACTGTTGGGTTAGCTCTGAAAAGAGCTCTGACAATTTGAAGAAATGACAACTTGAAGATAGAACTTTCGTCTAACAGCTTGAAGGTAGAACTTTCGTCTGACAATTTGAAGAAATGACAATTTGAAGAAAAGATAGAACTTACGTCTGACAATTTGAAGAAAGGTAGATCTTCCGTGGTAGATGGTTAGCCCTGAAAAGGGCTGTTGGGGTGGTCCTAAAAAAGGGCCTGGTTTGGAGATTGTGTTTTTAAGCACAACCTCCAACCTTTCTGCAGGCTGGGCAGCTACTTGCTGCCCGCCTCTTTAGCCTCTTCAACTGTTGTTCATCCAGCCCAAAGTCCAACGAGAACGAAGGCTCAGCGTCATCGTTCCAATCTTCTGTCGATGGTACGACAAACTCCTTCTTCTTGGCGTCCATCTTTTTTTTGGATGACAGCTGCGCAAGCTCGCTGAAGCTCATATCTCTCAAAGCACACTCCATATTGCAGTAAATTGAAGAGAATGAACGATGTGTGGGAAATGACGCTGGGTTTTATAGCTTTTCAGACGGATTGAACTAGTTGACCCATGACGTCATTTTCTCCTATGTTTTTCCCGCGTCAGCGTTTCATGCTGTTTTGGGCTCCAAATTAATGTTATCCAATCAGAATCAGCGTTTTATTTCTAATACTAAATGTTTTATTGTTGACCAATCCGCAGCTTTGTTGCATTTTTTCTTGTTCGGGATAGAAAAAACTAGAGTTTGACTAATCTATGACTTTTTTGATTGTGAATCTTTTGAGTTTTTGACAATTTTGAAGAAAGATAGAACTTTCGTGGTAGATGGGTAGCCCTGAAAAGGGCTGTTTTGTTTTTTTGGAGGCTATGTTTTTTTCCACTTCTAATGACAACATCCGAAATTCGCTTGGTAAATGGCTAAGATGATGTCAGACGTTGTCTTTAAAAATAGTTGAAGTAATCTTTCGCCGAGATCTTTGTAGAGCTGTGTTATAGGTTGTAGTTGGTTTTATTTCTCCTCTCCTATAAAGTGAGTGTTTAGTTGTAATAACTGATGACCTGCATTTAGATATTCTTGGAGAGCCTCATGTAGTTGATAATTTATCTCCCCCATATTGATACTGCTTCCGAATATTGATACTGCTTCCGAAGTGATCGTTAGCTGAGAGCCAAAAATGGTGAAATGTGTGAAAATAACGCTGGGCTTTATACGTTTAAGGAGGATTGAAATTTTTTAAAGAGCTCGGACCTGGCAGAAAGCACACATTTTTTCCATGCTACGTTTCATGCTAATATAGCAAAAAAGTTATGAGACGTTGTATGGAAAAATGTAGACAGAACAAGTCTTTGGGGAAAAACAGAATGAAGAACTCTATTGTTTTTTGAACTTTTATTTATTGAACTTTTATTTACTGAACAAAACTAAACATTGAAACATTTTTTACAATGCATCATAAAAAAATTTCTTGACAATGAAAAAATTTCTTGACAATGAAAAAAAATCACAAGGAAACATTTTTACAATACAGCATAAAAAACATTTTCTTAACAATGAAAAAATCACACTGAAAAAAATTCTTAACAATGAATTATTCACAATGAATTAATCGCAATGAATTAATCACAATGAATTATTTTTTCGCAATGAATTATTTTTCGCAATGAATTATTTGTAAAAACAGTATATAACAAATTTTATGCAATGCAAATTCGCAAACACCACGAGTTTCATATTTGTTTTCATATTCCTACCGTTTTGTTTTTTTTTTCTTGGTTGTTTTCGCTCTGTCTTTGGTTTTTTCGGGATCTTGAAATCAACGTGATTGTCAATGTTTTTCCCGTATTTGCCCTGACCTGTCAATATTGGTGTAGTTGATTTTTGATCAACTCGCTGCTTCTTGTGGAGATGGTTAGCATCTTCCTCAGATTTCCGCTTTGTTGTTTTTCTTGGTTGTTTTTCCTCTGGTTGTTTTTTCTTTGGTTGATTTTTCTTCACAACACTTACGATAGAGTCCACTAAGTTGTGAAGATTGGATTTATCAAACTCGAACTCCACAGGAATCTTCACAGGAGTTGTTGAAATGCACTGATCCTGTTGGCGTAGTACCTCGATATTTCTACTGAGCTGATCAGTACTTGCGCTTAAAGTTTTAATTTCCTCCAAATGTGTGTTTAAAGTCTCCAGCTGATCTATGATCCGGGTCATCATGCTATCTTGCTTCAAATTTAGCTGCTTTACCTCTTCATAGATGTTGTCAAACACCGTCGCTGGAATGATGGTTGTCGAATTTAACTCCGGTGGTGGATTGATGATTGTCGAATTTATAACTGATGAAAGAACGTCTCCATTGTTTTCCACTGGTAGAAAATCGTCCAAGTTGATTTCATCTAAGTTGTGCTTCATATTGAAACTGCTTCTGAATATTGATACTGCTTCCAAAGTGATCGTTAGCTGAGAATCAAAGAAATGGTGAATGTATGAAAATAACGCCGAGCTTTATACGTTTACAGAGGATTGAAATTTTTAAAGAGTGCGGACCTGGTGGAAAACACCGGGATTGTACTGTGTGACATCGAAATGGGAGTGGTGAAAAAACACCGATATAACCGTCGATTTGAATGCACAATGTTAATGAAACGCCGACGCGGGAAAAAACATAGGAGAAAATGACGTCATGGGTCATCTAGTTCAATCCTCCTGTAAAGCTATAAAGCCCTGTGATATTTTACATAAAATCATATTTGTTCCAGAATGGTTCGAATTCTTGTGTGCCCTCACTGTGCAAGCAGATGTCTGATAGAGTGTGGGAAATGTTTTACCATACTTGAGTATCTTGGTCAGAAGCATAACTGTCCAGATACAGATGAAGGATTTTACGATGATGATGAAGGTTCGACGATTTGCTGTGAACACTGTGGGTGTGAAATCATCCCAGTGGATCGGGCGGAAGAATCGTAGAGCTGGATGTCAATGTGAGATCCTTCAAAAAAAAAGCCCTTTTCAGGGCTAACCATTTAGTACGAAAGATCTTTCTTCTCAAATTCTCAAAAGTAAAAAGACTTACAGTCACAACTAGAAAAAGTCAAAAGTAAGAAGTAATTATTTTATATTTTTTTATTTTAAAAAGAACTTATGTACAATGAAAAAAATAAAATCATGAACTGTAAAAACAAAAAAATGAATGAACTGTAAAGACAAAAAAATGAATGAAAAAAATCAAGTCAAGTCTTTTTTTGTTTATATTCAATATTGTATTGAAATCTTTTTTTCACTCAGTATGTTTTTCTTTTTTTCTTTGGAATGTCAGATTCACATCTGGTTTTACGTTTTCTTTTCCTTTCGTTGGTTTTTAATTCCACATCTGGACAGATTTTGTCCTCGTGTTTTGTTGATTTGCAAAAGAAATAGTTCTTTGTTACTCGTTTTTTCTTCTTTTCGATGTTTTGCTGTTTTTCCTTTCCGTACGAGCAACCCGGTTCTGCAGAAAATTCGTTTTTTAGATCCAAAGTTTGTTGTTTTCTTAGATCCAAAGTTTGTTGATTTCTTAGATTTTTTCGTAATGTCTCTAAATCATCTGTTATTTTGCAGATTTCTGAATCGCTGATAGCCGTTGTGTCGCTCTGCATGTCTACGATCTGAGTTTCAACCGATGAGGATGTAGCTTGTGGTGAACTTTTTTTCCATGTATTTTCACTACAGAATGAATTTAGTGTGCCGACGAATTTTATATCTTTGAGACCATCAACGTTGTAAAACGATGGTAAAATCTCAATGTCGTGACTGTGTGGATTCACGTAGACAAAAACAATTGTTCCTAGCTGATTTTCTTTTTCTGGACATTCTTTGGCCCAATGTCCTGCTTCGTTGCATGTGAAACAAATATTTGTTCTCACACCATTCGCACCATATCGTTTGTCAATCATCGCTTGATCCAAAACTCTGTAGCCGGTAGTACGGTAAACATCTTTTTCTTCTAAATGTTGCTGGGATAAAAATGATCCCACATAGTTTCCGATATGTTTAACATCATACTTTGATGGTATATTGGTGATCTCATAATCGTGGGTGTATGGATTAACATACAGATACACCCTCTTTCTAAGTGGTGATGTATTTTGCAGCTTTAACTCGCTCATATTTTTTATCAGCTGTACTGTCTGAGATCGAGTAGGAGAATGAATAGATTTTCACAACTATCGTCTCTATTTATACACTGTTACAACGGAGAGGCTATATAAATTGTTAGTTTTTTCTCACTTCTGCATTATTGTCTTTTCACTCAGAGCTAAAACGATGGGTAAAAGAAAAAGAATAATAACCTATTCAGACAGTGAAAGTGACGATGAGGTGTTTCCACCAACAAAAAAGAAAAAAACTAGACCATTGAAAGAAGAAAGTGACGATGAGGTGTTTCCACCAATAAAAAAGAAAAAAACTAAACCGTTGAAAGAAGAAAATGACAGCGACGATGAAAGTATCAACTCTAACTTAGACATGAAAAGTCTATATGATTTAACAGAAAAGGGTAATAAGAAGTCAAGAAAATTTAAAACAGAATCACATGTGCTGATGCTGAGTTTTAAGAAATTTGAAGAATTAACACCTCAGAGACTACTTGGATTATTTGACGATGTTACCCGTGAAATCATTCGTAAGTTAAATGCTAACCCTACGGACATGATTAGAATTACCATCAATCATCCTTCGTTGGAAATAGGAATCCATATTCCTTTTTTAGCTGCAGACCAGTTACAAGGTGAAACTATGCTGAATGAAATTGAACGAGTTTTACAATCGAATACAGATTTCGTCTTGAACGATGGATTCATGACATTTGACATTACACATACAACACCACCAAGTGGTAGCGGAAAACCCAAATATAGATCGTCAGAATTAGATTCAAAGTTTTTTGCCCAGAAGAAGCAATCTATTATTCAAATTGGCAATCATGACCAACTATGTTTTGCAAGAGCTGTTGTTGTGGGAATTTGCTACAGTGAACGTGAAAACACCGAAGTATGGAATAGAAAATGGCGTCGTATTTGTCGTTCAAAACGCCTTCTTCAAAAGACTGAAGCTGAGAAATTGTTACATGAAGCTGGAGTTTCACCAACACAGTCTGTAGGAATTGATGAATACAAAAAAATTCAAACAATCTTGTATGAAAAAGGCTATGTCATTAAAGTTCACCAGCAGCATTCAAAAGTGGAAAAAATATTTAAACATCCAAAAGTGAAAGCCAATAGTAAGATCATACATTTGTACTTTCATCAAAACCATTATGACTACATCAAATCTATCAAAGGTTTTCTTAGTTGTGGATATTATTGTGAGTTCTGTGATGTGGGTTACAATAACCGGGAAGGTCATACTTGTTCAAATATCTGTAAAGGTTGTTACCGCAAAGGAAAATGTCCATCAGAATCAAAAGAATATGTTTGCAGTGTTTGCAGTAGACGATTTTTTAGTGCTGAATGCTTTGAAAATCACAGAAATGTTCAAGGTAAAGAAAAGAAATCCATTTGTGAATTAGTGAAACTCTGCTCGAAATGCGGTGCACAATATTATGTCAGAAAGAAAAATCATGTTTGCAATGGAAAGAAAAGATGTCATATCTGTAAGAGAATTGTTAACTTTTCTCATCAATGCTATATTCAACCTTACCAAAGTAAGTTGAACCATGACAGCGATGACGAGACGAGTTCTTCTGTAGTCAAAAAACCACAGTTTATTTTCTTTGATTTTTAATGCAAACAAGACACAGGCGTACACATCCCGAATTATTGTATCGCACACAGAGCGTGTGATGTATGTATCGATAAATCACTTGATTTTCATTGTTCTACATGCAGCGAATTTGAAGAGGGTAGGGAAGTTATTTTTCAAGGTGAAGAAACTTTGAGTCAATTTTGCAACTGGCTCTTTTCAAAACATCATAAAGGGGTTACGGCTATTGCCCATAATTTCAAAGGCTATGACGGTCAGTTCATTCTTAACTATATTGTCAAAGTTGGGTTAAAACTTCCAAAATTGATCATGAATGGAAACAATATTATGAAGTTAGAACTGAATGGTGTACGTCTGATCGATTCTTTCAATTTCATGAGTTTTGGTTTGGCAAAATTTCCAACCACCTTTGATCTTCAAGAAATGAAAAAAGGTTACTTTCCTCACTGGGCAAATACAGATGAATTTTGGAGTTACATTGGACCCTACTTGGATATGTCTTATTACAAACCCGACTCAATGTCTGAAGAGGCTAGGTCAAAATTCATAGTTTGGTATAATGACAAAGTTCGAAATGGTGAGGAATTCAATTTTCATCAGGAGATGGAATTGTACTGTAGGTCAGATGTTGATATACTCAGACGAGGATGTGCTGAATTCAGAAAGCTGTTTATCGAACAGGGTGGTATTTGTCCATTTTTAGAGGCGATTACCATCGCAGATGCCTGTAACAAGGTGTGGCGAAGCAAATATTTACCAGAAAATCAAATAGCTATCATTTCAAGTAAAGACTCATCCAGACGTCGGTTTTCTATGAAAGCGATACGATGGGTTCAAAGCGTTGCTCAGGAAAAAGGTATTATTATTCAGCATGCAAAAAATAGTGGTGAAGCTCAAATCGGGAAATATAGTGTAGATGGTTTTCACCGTCAATCAAACACTGTTTATGAATTTCTTGGGGATTTGTATCATGGTTGTCCTGTATGCTATACAGATCGAAATCAGATCAATCCTATTAATGGAAAACGCATGTCTGAATTGTACGAACGTACTTTTAAACGTATAGCAGATATCAAAGAAATGGGATATAATGTAGTGTACATTTGGGAACACGAATTTGATGCTAAGATGAAGGATAAAGAGTACAAAAAACTCATTGAAAAGTTATATCCACATTGGGACCCTATCGATCCGAGGGATGGTTTGTCCGGGGGAAGATGTAATGCAATAAAAATTGGATATGATGTTGATGAAAAAAGCAAAAAGGAAATCAAGTACATCGATATCTGTTCTCTATACCCTTACGTTTGTAAACACAAATCCTACCCTGTAGGTCAGCCAAAAATTTTGTCTACTGAGAATATTGATATGAACAATATTCGCCAATATGAGGGATTAATCAAGTGTAAAGTTTTACCTCCAACTGATTTGTTTCACCCCGTTCTCCCAGTTCACTGTAACAACAAAATGATGTTTCCACTCTGTATGAAATGTGCAGAAGAAAGCTCAAACATTTGTAGACATGGTAAAGAAGAGAGGGCTTTGGTCGGAGTTTGGGTTACTTTTGAATTATCCAAGGCTCTTGACTGCGGTTATCGATTATTGCAAGTGTATGAAATTTGGCATTTCAATTCTGTGTCAGATCAGTTCTTTAAACATTATGTGGACAATTTCTTGAAAATTAAGCAAGAAGCCAGTGCTTATCCAGGTTGGTGTCAATCAGACTCAGAAAAAGATCAGTTCGTTTGTGAATATGAGAAGGCGGAAGGTGTTCGTCTTGATCCAAGTTGTATTCAAAGAAATCCTGGGAGAAGATCATTTGCTAAGATTATGTTGAACTGTCTTTGGGGAAAATTAGCACAGCGTGAAAAAATGACCCAGACGGAATACATCAGTGAACCGTCTAAATATTTTGAATTAGTCACCGATCCCAATTTCATTGTAAAGCATGTAGAAATCTTTGACGAGGACTGTTCATTCATCTTGGTTAACTATGAATCAAAGTTGGAGCATATTGACACCCACGCTACAGCCAATGTGGTAGTAGGATCTTACGTAACAGCTTGTGCAAGATTGGAATTGTACAGCGTTCTTGAAAAGTTAAAAGATAGAGTTCTGTATTTCGATACAGATAGTTGTATGTACATTCACGACCCTGAATTATGGAATCCTTCTATTATTAACAGCCGACTAGGAAAATGGACTGATGAAGAACCTGATTGTAAAATTACTCAATTCAGAGGGCTTGGGCCTAAGAATTATGCTTACAAAATGAAAACAAAAGATGGAGAAGAGATAAGCAAATGTAAAGTAAAGGGGATTACTCTGGATTACAATACAAAACAGGTGGTGAATTTTGATACATATTCGAAATGTGCTTTAGATCGCACAGTAGAAATCAAAATTCAGTATGATTGTAAAATTAAAAGACACAGAGATAGAACGGTTACCAGTGAACCACAAACAAAAACATTTCGCTCTGTATACACCAAGAGAGTTATTGTAAATGGTACTGACACTGTACCCTATGGTTATAAAAGTTTGAGAAAATAATTCTATATCACATTGTTGTGTAAAAATCAGTCAGAGTAAGTCGAGAAAAAATATTAGCCGTTGGTCAAAAATAACAATCATGTTACCGTTACCAATAGAACTACGTGAAAAAATTTATGGAGAATTTGTTCAGCAGCATACGCTTGATAAACGAACACAGCTTAATATTAAATTTTTCTGTATGAAAATTTGGATCAAAAAAATGTTTAAATGGGCTGCAAAAGGAGAAAAGTCATACAAAGTGTATGGCATATGCAACTTTATAGCGATGATGGTGGACGATTCGGGTTTTGATCTCGATCTCAAGACTCATTTAGCAGATAGCTGCTTGAAAGACAATGTTATTAGTAAACTGTTTCGATCCACAAGTCGATGGACATTTTTTATCATAGGAAGAACAGAAGAAAGTTTTCTTAACGTTGTGAAAATGAAATCAGTTCTATTTGACTTTTACTTACGGTACAAAAAAGGATCTGTTCATGATTCCTACGGAGAAACAATGGAAACCATGTCAGGGTATATTCTATTTGATAGAGATGTTACAGAAGAAGTAGTGAATTCAGCTCTTTCAACAAAAGACGCTTATAGACATGTTGCTCCATTCATAGGACTACGAGTTTTCGACGATATGGACAGTGAGTATACAATGTTTTTAGGGTATGACCAATTGCATAAAGACATTACGGAATATGAAAACAAATGTGAAACTCGTGGTATTTGCGAATTTGCATTGTAAAAAAATTTGTTATATACTGTTTTTGCGAATAATTCATTGCGAAAAATAATTCATTGCGAAAAAATAATTCATTGTGATTAATTAATTGCGATTAATTCATTGTGAATAATTCATTAAGAAATTTTTTCAGTGTGATTTTTTCATTGTTAAGAAAATGTTTTTTATGCTGTATTGTAAAAATGTTTCCTTGTGATTTTTTTTCATTGTCAAGAAATTTTTTCATTCTCAAGAAATTTTTTATAATGCATTGCAAAAAAATGTTTCAATGTTTAGTTCTGTTCAGTAAATAAAAGTTCAATAAATAAAAGTTCAAAAAACAATAGAGTTCTTCATTCTGTTTTTTCCCCAAAGACTTGTTCTGTCTACATTTTTCTATACAACGTCTTTTTTGCTATATTAGCATGAAACGTAGCATGGAAAAAATGTATGTGCTTTCTGCCAGGTCCGAGCTCTTTAAAAAATTTCAATCCTCCTTAAACGTATAAAGCCCACGCGTTATTTTCATACAATCACCATTTCTTGATTCTCAGCTAACGATCACTTCGAAAGCAGTGTCAATATTCGGAAGCAATATCAATATGGAGGAGGTAAATCATCAACTACGTGAGGCTCTCCAAGAGTATCTAAATGCCGGGCAGCAGTTATTGCAACTAACCACACATCTCGTAGGAGATGAGGAACAAAACCAACTACAACGTATAACACAGCCATACAAAGATCTCGGCGAAAGATTAGTTCAACTATTATTAAAGACAACACCGGATATCATTTCGGTTGATATCGAATTTGGGAGGAAGATTACAGCATGCCCCATTTGCCAAGCGAATTTCGGGTGCTGCCATTAGAAGTGGAAAAAACACAGCCTCCAAAAAAAAAACAAAACAGCCCTTTTCAGGGCTACCCATCTACCACGAAAGTTCTATCTTTTTTAAAATTGTCATTTCTTCAAACTATCAAAACTCAAAAGATTTACAATCAAAAAAAGTCATAGATTAGTCAAACTCTAGTTTTTTTCTAACCCCGAACAAGAAAAAATGCAACAAAGCTGCGGATTGGTCAACAATAAAACATTTAGTATTAGAAATGAAACGTTGATTCTGATTGGACAACATTAATTTTGGTGCCAAAACAGCATGAAACGCCGACGCGGGAAAAAACATAGGAGAAAATGACGTCATGGGTCAACTAGTTCAATCCGTCTGAAAAACTATAAATCACGGCGATTTATTTTCCATACATTTCATTTTCACAATGGCTTCAAGACCATCACTCCTCGTCACTTGGATGGATGCCGAGCGAAAGTTAACAAGAGCAAGGAGACAAATCGTCTTACTTAAACAGCGCTTAGTTGGAGTGAGAAGACGATACGAGAGGGCTGAGCTTGCTAATAACAGGGTGTTCTGTTATAACCTTCGGATGAAGGAACTCATTATTGAGGGCATGCTTGAAATGTATTTTCAGTATGTTATTTCAAAAACAGAGGAGGTAGACCGTCTTTTCCGCGCGCAAATCGCCGCTGAAAGGAGTGAGTCAGACAGCGAATCGACTGATGCTGATACTGAATAAACATTTTCAAAAATCGGCTCTTCTCAAAAACAGCCCTTTTCAGGGCTAACCATCTACCACGAAAGATCTATCTTTCTTCAAATTGTCATTTCTTCAAATTGTCATTTCTTCAAATTGTCAAACTTCTTTCTTTTAGAAGAGTTACACTCCAAAGAGTTACACTCCAAAGAGTAAGAATCATTCATAGATGCAGAAAAAAGACTAATCCCAACTCAATGATTAGGCAAATAGAAAAGAGAATTCATTCATAGAATGAAAAAAAGCTAAGTCCAACCCAGTGCTCAGTCTTTTAGAGAAAAAATCATTCATAGATGCAAAAAAGACTAAGTCCAACTCAATGGTCAGGCTTTTAGAAAGAAAATTCATTCATAGGGTAAAAAAAAAGTCTAAGTTCAACTCAGTGCTCAGACATTTAGAAATCATTCATAATTGCAGAAAAAACTAAGTTCAACTCAGCGATATAGGGACAAATTCCATTTAGAGAGAAAAAATCATTCATAGGATGAAAAACTAAAAAGTGATCCATTACATATATAAAACACTAAACTCTTGATTATTTTTCTCATTTACCATTAACTTTTCGTAAAACCTGAACCAGTATCGCACAATGTTTGGATTAACATTTTTTCTCTCATTGCTCTTCTGGTTAGAAGAAAGAGAACGTTTCAGATATATCAGACATGAAATTGAGTATCTGATGCAAATGCTAGATAAAATGGAATCAATCAAAAGAAAGAGAGGGGGATAAAAAAGTGCATTCTGTACAAAAAAAGCAACTCTTTTCAGGGCTAGCTATCTTAAATAAACATCTTTCTTTTCATTTTGTCAGAAGACTCATAATCAAAAAAAGTCATAGGTTAGTTAAACTCTAGTTTTTTCTAGCCCGAACAAGAAAATGTAACAAACCCACGGATTGGCCAACAATAAAACATTTAGTATTAGAAATAAAACGCTGATTCTGATTGGATAACATTAATTTGGAGCCAAAACAGCATGAAACGCCGACGCGGGAAAAACATAGGAGAAAATGACGTCATGGGTCAACTGGTTCAATCCGTCTGAAAAGCTATAAAACCCAGCGTCATTTCCCGCACATCGTTCATTCTCTTCAATTTACTGCAATATGGAGTGTGCTTTGAGAGATATGAGCTTCAGCGAGCTTGCGCAGCTGTCATCCAAAAAAAAGATGGACGCCAAGAAGAAGGAGTTTGTCGTACCATCGACAGAAGATTGGAACGATGACGCTGAGCCTTCGTTCTCGTTGGACTTTGGGCTGGATGAACAACAGTTGAAGAGGCTAAAGAGGCGGGCAGCAAGTAGCTGCCCAGCCTGCAGAAAAGTTGGAGGTTGTGCTTAAAAACACAATCTCCAAACCAGGCCCTTTTTTAGGACCACCCCAACAGCCCTTTTCAGGGCTAACCATCTACCACGGAAGATCTACCTTTCTTCAAATTGTCAGACGTAAGTTCTATCTTTTCTTCAAATTGTCATTTCTTCAAATTGTCAGACGAAAGTTCTACCTTCAAGCTGTTAGACGAAAGTTCTATCTTCAAGTTGTCATTTCTTCAAATTGTCACAGCTCTTTTCAGAGCTAACCCAACAGTCCTTTTCAGGACTAACCATCTACCACGAAAGATCTATCTTCAAGATGTCAGACGAAAGTTCTATCTTCAAGCTGTCAGACGAAAGTTCTATCTTCAAGTTGTCATTTCTTCAAATTGTCACAGCTCTTTTCAGAGCTAACTCAACAGTCCTTTTCAGGACTAACCATTACCACGAAAGATCTATCTTCAAGATGTCAGACGAAAGTTCTACCTTCAGGCTGTCAGACGAAAGTTCTATCTTCAAGTTGTCATTTCTTCAAATTGTCACAGCTCTTTTCAGAGCTAACCCAGCAGTCCTTTTCAGGACTAACCATTACCACGAAAGTTCTATCTTTCTTCAAAATTGTCATTTCTTCAAATTGTCAAACTTCTTTTAGAAGAGATGCACTCCAAAAGAGTTATACTCCAGAGAGTTATACTGCAAAGAGTAAAAAAAAACTCAGAAAAAGACTAAGTCCAACCCAGTGCTCCGTCTTTTAGAAAGAAAAAATCATTCATAGGGTAAAAAAAAAACTAAGTCCAACTCAATGGTCAGGCAATTAGAAAGAGAAAAAAATCATTCATAAGGTAAAAAAAACTAAGTCCAACTCAATGGTCAGGCAATTAGAAAGAGAAAAAAATCATCCATAGGGTGAAAAAACTAAGTCCAACTCAATGTCCAGGCATTTAGAAAGAGAAAAAATCATCCATAGGGTGAAAAAAACTAAGTCCAACTCAATGTCCAGTCATTTAGAAAGAGAAAAAATCATCCATAGGGTGAAAAAAACTAAGTCCAACTCAATGTCCAGGCTTTTAGAGAGAAACCACTTAAAGGCCAAGTAGTGGATAGAAGTAAACAATAAAGCAATCCTAATAGCATATGGGTAAAAAAACTAAGTCCAACTCAGTGCTCAGTCTTTTAGAGAAATCATTCATAATTGGAGAAAAAGACTAAGTCCAACTCAGTGATCAGGCTTTTAGAAAGAAAATCATTCATAGGGTAAAAAAAGTCTAAGTTCAACTCAATGTTCAGACATTTAGAAAGAGAAATCATCCATAATTGCAGAAAAAGACTAAGTCCAACTCGGTGATCAGGCTTTTAGAAAGAAAACCATTCATAGGGTAAAAAAAGTCTAAGTTCAACTCAATGGTTAGGCATTTAGAAAAGAGAATTCATTCATAGAATGAAAAAAGCTAAGTCCAACTCAGTGATATAGGGATAAATTCCTTTTAGAAAAGAGAAATCATTCATAGAGATGCAGAAAAAAGTCTAAGTCCAACTCAATGGTCAGGCTTTTAGAGAGAAACCACTTAAAGGCCAAGTAATGGATAGAAGTAAAACAATAAAGCAATCCTAATAGCATATGGGTAAAAAACTAAGTCCAACTCAGTGACCAACCTGTCAGATCACTATAGAGCACTCGAAGATGTGTCATTTTTGGCCGGCCCCTTTGCCTTTAACTGCAGAAAAAATCCACTCAGGGAGGGTAGAATAGGTAAGAATAGGGAATATAAAAAATGCAAATTCTTTCAGGAGGGTAGAATAGGGACAAATTTCTTTCAGGGGTGGTGATGTAGCCCACTCAGGGAGGAGAGTCTAGACCCCTGCCCCTGGCCTGGCAGGGGTATAGACTCTCCTCCTATACTACTCCCGTCTTCTTATTGGTCATACATATTTAACGCACTCATACCTCCTTAAGGGAGAAGAAGCACCCCAATGTATTTCATGCAATGCGTTTCTTACTGTCAAACATATACTTGTAGACTGTGTAGACCTTGCATCCACAAGGGACAGATTTTTTCATGCTGACAGTATGAACATTTTATTTGATACTGTAAAGTTGGAGTCTATTTTCCAGTTTTTGAAAGAGGTAAATCTCTATAAAAAGATATAATTTTAGGTTCTATTGACCGTCTTTGTTTTTAGACAGTATGTAACCAGTTTTTTGTTCTTTTAGTCTTTACACAGCTTAATTTTATACCTTTCCTGTAACATAACAGTATCATCAATTAAATGCATTTCATTAGCTGTAAGTGCGCCCAACATGACCTTTGATGTCGACGGGCCGTAAAACACCATTCATTCACAAGTCTGAAAACTGTGATTTCGAGATAAGATGCATCAACTGCAAAGGCGAACATGTTGCAACTTCGCGATCCTGTCCAGTTTGAAAAAAAAGAAAAAGAAGTTGTAACTGTGAAATATACAGAAGGTCTTTCCTTCACTGAAGCAAGGAAGATTGTAGAAGCCCGACATAACTTGGGTGTTTCATATGCATCTAAAGTGAATGCCCATCAGCATGTTCAACGTAAGGACGCTCAGACCCAAACAGTTGACGCTGCTGTACAAACAGACAGCCTAGAAAACGATAACACAAAAGTACAACAGAAGTCCACGAATTCTAGCAAAAACAACCAGAAAAGTACTGCATCTAGCCAACCTGTTGCAAAAAAGCAAAATAGTACACAAGGACAGCCAAAAGCTCCAAGTAGTCCTAGCCAAAGGAGAAATAAATCTCCTACTAAGGTCCTCTCGGATCGCCTGCAAAAGGGCTCCGATGACTAAATTATACAATTCAACCGCTTCGGTTGTCTAGATGACGACATGGAAGCGGAAGACTCACAAGCAGAGTCAAATACAAATAGGCAAGGCCGAATGATCAAACTAAATAATAAAAAATGAACATATACATACTTCCAATACTCTGTGGTATTTTCCTTACTTTTAATTTTCTCATGACGAATAATATTCTGCAATGGAACTGTCGCAGCATTAAGGCTAACGCAGAGGAATTGAATCTTTTAGTAAACGAACAAAAATCAGTAGCAGTTTGTTTACAGGAGACATTTCTTAAAGACTCCGACAAGTTTACTTTAAAATTTCATTCTTGTTACTTTAAACACTTTTATGGTAATGATAAAGCTTCCGGAGGTGTTGCCGTAATTATGAACAACAGTGTTCCACGACATTGTGTAAAGCTTGAAACAACACTACAAGCAGTTGCGGTAAACATATCCCTAAATAAGACCATTACTCTATGTTCTATTTATCTTCCTCCTAGCTCGCCAGTTGATGCTAGGAAACTTGATGATCTTGTAGAGCAATTGCCGAAGCCTTTCATTTTAATGGGAGACTTTAATTCCCACCATACCTTATGGGGATGTTCAGACACTAATGACAAGGGTCGAATTATTGAGGATTTTATTACGAAGCACGACCTTGTTCTGCTAAATGATAAGTCTTCAACCCATCTTCATCCTGCTACTGGTTCTTATTAATCTTTAGACCTTGCTATATGCAGTCCTGGAATTTATCCAGACTTTAACTGGAAGGTTGATGATGACCTTCATTGAAGTGATCACTTCCCGATCAAGGTATCGGAAGTGGGACCTTCGATTCAACAACGTCCTGAACGTTGGAAACTCCATAAGGCAAACTGGGAACAGTTCAAAATCCACTGCGAACAATCAATTTATCCAAATGTTTTTGATGACTGCGAAAATCTTGCAGAGCTTTTCACTTCCTTACTGTATTCGGCTGCTGAAAAATCGATTCCTCGGACAAGACAAATCCGAAAAACCCAGGCAAGCCATGGTTTAACGATAATTGCAAAAAGGCTATAGCTGAAAGAAAGTCTGTTCTCAGACAATTTAATCTTAGACTGACCCAGGAAAATCTTTCGAAGTTTAAAATTGCACGTGCAAAAGCACGAAGAACTATCAAACACAGTAAACGTGCGTCTTGGCGACAGTACGTATCTAGATTAAATTCTAGATCGTCTGTCAAAAAGACATGGGACATGATTCGAAAAATTAACGGAAAGACCTCTTCATTAAATGTTGGACATTTGAATGCTGGTGATGGTGTCGTCACCTCTAAAGCAGATATTGCAAATGTCTTGGCTGACACTTTTGCAGAGAAGTCCTCTTCTTCAAACTATTCGACATCATTTCGGAAATTTCAGAGCACCAAAGAAAAAAGAAAACTGAATTTTAAGTCGGATAATAACGAACATTACAATAAAGATTTTACTTTAAAAGAATTGAAGAAAGCACTAAAGAAGTGCCATGACACTGCTGTGGGATGTGACGACATCCATTATCAGTTTTTAAAACATCTACCGTTTCGATCCCTTGAAAGTTTACTTCGTATTTTTAATCAAATCTGGCTCACAGGTATTCTTCCAGATTCCTGGAAAGAAGCTATTGTTATTCCAATACCAAAGCCAGGTAAAGATTCTACAGATGCAGCAAATTATCGCCCTATAGCCTTAACAAGTTGTATTTGCAAAACCATGGAAAGGATGGTCAATGACCGACTTGTTTGGTTTTTAGAGAAAAACAAACTAATAGCGAACGTCCAGAGTGGATTCCGTAAACAAAGAGGCACTCTCGATCATTTGGTTCGCTTTGAGACATTCATACGTGAAGGTTTTATCAAAAAAGAACATGTTGTTTCTGTATTTTTTGATCTTGAAAGTGCATATGATACCACATGAAAGTATGGAATTATGAATGACCTCCATGATTTCGGTATACGAGGTCGCCTTGCTTATTTCATTTCGACATTTCTCAGTGAACGTCAGTTTAGGGTCCGGGTTGGAAATACTTATTCCAACCCCCATGAACAAGAAATGGGCGTTCCTCAGGGAAGCATTATTTCCGTTACACTCTTCAGTGTCAAGATAAACAATATTGTTAAGGCTGTTTGTCCTGGTGTGGAATGCTTTCTGTATGTTGACGACTTCTGCATTTGTTATAGGTCTAAGCATATGCATACCATTGAACGGCAGTTACAACAAGTTTTAAATAATTTAGGCAAATGGTCAGGGGAAAATGGTTTTAGATTTTCTAAGACCAAGACCAAATGCATGCATTTCTGCCAATCAAGAAAATTCCACTTAGATCCGGAACTTTCACTAGATGGAGTTCAAATTGAAGTCGTCCGCGAATTCAAATTTTTAGGTCTTTTATTTGACTCTAAGCTGTCGTTCATTCCTCACATCAATTACTTGAGCAATAAATGCCAGAAAGCTCTTAATCTTTTACGTGTTGTCTCCAGCATGGACTGGGGAGCCGACAGAAAAGTCTTGTTGAGACTTTGTAGATCACTTGTCCGTTCAAAGCTAGATTACGGCTGCATTGTATATGGCTCAGCGCGACAATCGTATCTTCGTAAACTGGATTCTATCCATAACCAAGGTTTACGCCTAGCACTTGGCGCCTTCAGAACATCCCCTATCAATAGTTTATATGCAGAGGCAAATGAACCATCTTTAAATTTACGTAGGAAGAAACTTTCAATGCAATATTATTTAAAGTTAAAATCCAATCCTGAAAATCCTACGCATAAGGTTGTTTTTGAACCGCTTTACAAAGATAATTTTAAGACAAAGGAAAAAGTTATTCCTCCGTTCAGTATGCACTGCGATGCTGATATAGATCTACTTGACTTCGATTTTGAGGATGTAGCTAAACATGAAATTTCAGATGTTCCTCTATGGACTTCAAAGAGTCCAACTTTCATATATAATCTTACTGCTAACAAGAAAGCTACAACAGATCCCTTGGTTTTTAAAAATCTATATCTTGAGATAAAAGAGCAATATTACAACTTTGAAGAGATTTATACCGATGGTTCAAAAGATGGAGAGAGGGTTGCTGAGGCTGCCGTACTCGATGGTGAATTATACCAGTTTCGCCTGCCAAATAATTCTTCTAGTTTTTCTGCGGAACTGAAGGCAATAGACCTTGCCCTTAATCATATACAACAGAATGCCTACTGGCGCTACATTATATTCACTGATTCACTATCAGCTATGCAAGCACTCGAAAATGAGAGAACGGACAATCCATTAGTAATTAATTTACTTGAAAAAATTTCTCAAATATGTGAAACTGCAGATCTTGTATTTTGTTGGCTCCCGAGCCATATTGGTATAAGTGGCAATGAAGAGGCAGACAGAGCTGCTAAGGAGGCATTGTCACTTGATGTTTTACCCTTTAAAGTTCCTTTTAATGATTTTAAACCATTGATTAATGATTTTTTTTTTTTTTTTTAATGTATGGCAGCAATCCTGGAACGACCCAATTAACCAAAATAACAAGTTGTTTACAGTGAAGCCAGCTCTTTGCGAGTGGCTTCCAGGGTTGCGGACAAGTCGCCGCGAGGAAATTATCTTGGCCCGTCTTCGCATTGGTCATACGCATATGACGCACTCATACCTCCTGAAAGGAGAAGAAGCACCACAGTGTATTCCCTGCAATGAGCCTCTTACTGTCAAGCATATTTTTATAGATTGTTTAGACCTTGCACCTACAAGGGAAAGGTTTTTTCATGTTGACAGTATGGAAACTCTATCAGCTACTGCAAAGTTTGAATCTATTTTTGAGTTTTTGAAAGAGATAAATCTCTATAAAAAGATATAATTTTAGGTTCTATTGACCATCTGTATTTTTAGACTATACGTCATTTGCACCATTTGTTCTTTTAGTGTTTTCACGGTTATAATTTTAATTTTTGCATAGCATTACAGTATGACCAACTAAAAGTTTTAGCATTAGTTGTAAGTGCGCCCAATATGACTTTTGATGTCGACGGGCCTTAAAACTTCATACATTCATTCATTCAGGAGAAGTAGCCCTCATCGTGAATAACAGTGTTCCGCATCATGCGGTCAATATTGACACTACATTACAAACTGTTGCGGTAAACATTTCTCTAAATAAGACCATGACACTATGCTCTATTTATCTTCCACCTAATTCGCTAGTTGATGTCAGGAAACTGGATGAACTTGTAGATCAACTGCCGAAACCTTACATTTTAATGGGGGATTTGAATTCCCATCACAAATTATGGGGATGTACAGATACAAATGATAAAGGTGGAATCATTGAAAGTTTTATCACAGAGCACAATCTTGTTCTGCTAAATGATAAGTCTTCGACATATCTTCATCCTGAAACTGGTTCCTATTCTTCCTTAGACTTGAATTTATGTAGTCCAGAGATTTTCACTGACTTGAATTGGAAGATCGATGATGACCTCCATGGTAGTGATCATTTTCCGATCCTGGTAACGGAGGCTGGACCATCTATACAACAACGTCCAGAGCGTTGGAGGCTGCATAAAGCAAATTGGGAATAATTAAAAATTCACTGTGAACAGTCAATTTATCCCAATGCCTTTGAAAAATGTGAAAACACTGCAGAATTGTTCTCTACATTACTTTACTCAGCTGCAGAGAAATCAATTCCTCGTACGTCGACAAAACCAAAGCATCCAAGCAAACCATGGTTTAATGATGATTGTAAAAAGGCTATAGCTGAGCGGAAATCTGTTCTCAGACAATTCAATCTGAGACCTACACAGGACAATCTTGCAAAGTTCAAAATTGCACGTGCGAGAGCACGACGAACTGTCAAACAAAGTAAACGTGCTTCTGGGCGACAGTACGTATCTAGACTTAATTCTAGATCGTCTGTCAAGAAGACATGGAAAATGATACGAAAAATTAATGGCAAATGTACCTCAAATAGTATTGGCCATCTTGTTGCAGATGAAAAGAATTTTACTTCTAAACACGACATTGCCGATGTGCTGGCTGATACATTTGCCAAGAAATCCTCTTCAACGAATTATTCATCCACGTTCCGAAAACTTCAGGCCGTAAAAGAGAAATCCAAATTGAATTTTAAATCCGATAACATGGAACATTATAACAAAGAATTCACTATTAAAGAGCTAAAAAAGGCCCTTAAAAAATCTCATGACACTGCAGTTGGGTCTGATGATATCCATTATCAGTTCCTTAAACATTTACCGTATCGTTCCCTCCATTGTTTACTCCAAATTTTTAATCAGATTTGGAAAACAGGTGTTCTTCGAGACTCTTGGAAAGAAGCTAGTTATACCTATACCTATACCAAAGCCTGGCAAAGATTCTACAAATCCTAGTAACTACCGCCCTATAGCCTTAACGAGTTGTATTTGTAAAACCATGGAAAGAATGGTAAATGACTGCCTAGTTTGGTTTTGGGAGAAAAATAAACTAATTTCGAAAAACCAGTGCGGGTTTCGTAAACATAGAAACACTCTTGATCACTTACTTCGCTTCGAGACTTTCATACGAGAAGCTTTTATAAAGAAAGAACATGTTGTTTCTGTCTTTTTTTATTTAGAAAGTGCTTACGATACAACCTGGAAGTATGGAATTATGAACGACCTGTATGATTTCGGTATTCGAGGTCGCCTTGCTTATTTCATTTCTGCTTTTTTAGATGAACGTCAGTTTAAAGTCCGGGTTGGAAATACATTTCCCAGTCCACACGAACAGGAAATGGGCGTTCCCCAGGGAAGCATACTCTCAGTTACACTTTTTAGTGTTGAAATTAACAATATTGTTAAATCTGCTTGCCCTGGAGTAGAATGCTTTCTCTATGTGGACGACTTCTGTATTTGCTACCGATCGAAACGTATGCATACAATTGAAAGACAACTTCAACCGGTCTTAAATAATTTGAATAAATGGTCAAACGAAAACGGTTTCAAATTTTCGAAAACCAAGACAAAATGTATGCATTTCTGTCAGTCGAGGAAACTTCACCTCGACCCGGACCTGACACTAGATGGTGTCCGTATTGAGGTCGTTCCATAATTCAATTTTTTAGGTCTTTTGTTTGACTCTAAACTCACGTTCATCCCACATATAAACTATCTGAGCAACAAATGTCAAAAAGCTCTGAATCTTTTACGTGTCGTTTCCAGTATGGACTGGGGAGCAGATAAAAAAGTATTATTAAGACTTTATAGGTCATTAGTAAGATCTAAACTTGACTACGGTTGCGCAGTATACGGGTCAGCACGTCAGTCATATTTACGCAAACTTGATACTATTCATAATCAAGGCTTGCGCCTTGCATTAGGTGTATTTAAGACTTCTCCAATTAATAGTCTGTATGCTGAAGCAAATGAACCTTCTTTAAACCTAAGACGAAAGAAACTTTTCGTGCAGTACTATCTAAAATTGAAGTCGAACGCTGAGAACCCAACTCATAAGGTTGTTTTTGAACCTTTGTATAAAGACGAATTTTTAAAGAAAGAAAAGGTCATCCCTCCTTTCAGTCTTCGTTGCAATGCAGACATACGAAGTCTTGAATTTGATTAAGATGATATCGAGGAAAATAAAATAATAGACGTTCCTCTGTGGACCTCAAATGGTCCCACATTCGTATATGATCTGGCATCACACCAAAAAGCCACTACAGATCCCATGATTTTTAAAAGCAAATATCTTGAAATAAAAAGGCAATACTATAATTATGAGCCTATTTATACAGACGATTCAAAAGATGGTGATAGGGTTGCCGCATCTGCCGTGCTTGACGGTGAATCATATCAGTTCCGTCTTCCAGATAAATCTTCCATTTTTTTAGCAGAGCTAAAGGCAATAGACGTTGGTCTTGACCATATAAAAGACGACGGTTACTGGCGTTATATTATTTTTAATGATTTGCTCTGCGCAATGCAAGCACTAGAACATGAGAAAACAGACAACCCGCTAATTACTAATCTCTTAGATAAGTTATCCAGCATCTGTGAAACGGATGATGTTGTGTTCTGCTGGCTTCCCAGTCATATTGGCATTCGTGGTAATGAAGAGGCAGACAAAGCTGCCAAGAATGCATTATCACTCGATGTTTTACCTTTCAAAGTACCTTTTAACGATTTTAAACCTCTTATTCATAATTTTATTCAAAATGTCTGGCAAAGATCTTGGAGTGATCCGATAAATCAGCACAATAGATTATTTGCTATAAAGCAGAATACAGGTGAATGGCTCCCAGGCACACGATCAAACCGCCGAGAAGAAGTTGTTTTGGCCCGCCTACGAATAGGTCATACACGTTTGACGCATTCATACCTTCTCAAAGGAGAGGAAGCGCCTCAGTGTATCCCATGCAACACCATTATCACTGTCAAGCATTTACTGATAGAGTGCACAGACTTTGCACCTATCAGGGACAGGTACTTTCAGGTTGACAATTTAAAAACACTGTTTGAAACAGTGAAGTTGGAATCACTATTTGAATTATTGAAGGAAGGTAACGTTTTTAAGAAGATTTAGTCTTACGTTTCTTGACTTTTCTTTTAACAACACTCTTTACACAAATTGTATTGGCGCTTTAGTGGGGAGATTATTACGCCACTAGAGGTTGTCTTGTTTTAAAATTGATAAGATTTTAGGGCTGATTGACCTATACAAAGTTTCCTTTTTAATTATTCAAACAAGGTTGCTACCTCATTGTTACTGTTTTATACATATAGTTCCAACGTTTCAAAGTATTATCTGAAGCAAAGGCATTAGTCAACGGTAAAACAATATACCTCCGATCTACCGATGTGGGGGCATACAAATGAACTATTTCGGCCTTTACTGGCTTCGACAATTTTTTAAACATGCCGTTTACGAAGATCTTAGAATGTTGCTATGGGCGTGACCAGTAACAAGCAATAATGAATCTTTTCAAGTCAGCCTTGTTTGCACCTTCACTCCATTGAACCTGCACTTCAATTACCTCAAAGTAAGTGTATTTAAGACATAAACACAGCAGTAAGATAACCGATTTCCAAAAAGGAAGTGTCTAGGGGTACGGATCCGTACCTCTAGCCTCGGAGGCTAGAGATATGGATCCGTACCCCTAGCCTATCAGGCTTGGGGTACGGATCCGTGTGTCTAGCATTTCCAATTGGGCCAGGCTAGAGGTACAGTTATAACAAGGTTTGACCAAATCTTGATTTAATCATCCTGATTATTGTTTATAAATATGAAACAGAAATTATTGTTGTACAAAATTGAGACCGGTCATATATTCCACGCGATTTGCAAAGTGGAATTTAACTCTGTCAAGGAAAGTAGCCACTACAGGGAATACGAATTCTGACTAGATGGGAAATGACAACGTTATCTTACCTGATAAATATACACTGTATAAGTCAAGCTGTGGGAAAAGGGGGTTTAATCTATCTCCGTAATGCAGTGTAACAAGGTATTTATGCAGTATTCATGCACTTGACAATTTTTACACCAAATACACGTATTTCACATTCGTCTCTATTTCAACCGTGTAATTCCAGGCTTATTTTTGTAAATGTTTGTCCGCTGTGGAGACACAATCACAAAAATGACATCAGTGTGAACCACAAACAGGGATCTTGTGTATGTAAGATCCCTGCCACAAAGCAGATTGCATTAGTAACCTCCTCTAATGTAACCAAGACTTTATGTTCGATTATAAGCGGCCATCAACCAATGCAATTTTCTTTGGGCCAAACATTCATCAGTACCACTAATGTTAGTGTATTTGACAAATTGTTTTCACACGATGACTATTTTCATTCTCATAGTAAAATGATTCATCAATTTACTCTCTTTAGTCTCGGAAGGAAACATCTGGCATATAGCTGAGACCCATGAGGTTAATTCTTAGGGCGCTGAATACACCCAACAAACATTTTCACTCTCTAAATAAGACCTAAATAATCATTGTTACGTACAAGTACAGAATGTCTCAACCAGGGAACAATGTACATCAAAGATCAGACTGCAACTTTTGTGCTGTCCGATCTTGATCTAACGGCTGGCCGTAAAATGCTAGTTTATCATCCAATTCCATATTCTTATGACCGAAAGACGCTTTTTCGTAGGTAAACCTTTGCCAGAATACAAAATTTAAGACTGGTCCATTTCGGAAACATTTGCTGACTAACAATCAAAGTTTCTACAAAATGATGGGTTTTGTCTTTGACATGGTAGAAAACAATGCAGAAAAAAGAAATTCAGTGCATGCTACCAGCACTTGAAATTCTCTTACCATGATATTTCCTTAAGCCATATAAAATCATTAGGACTCGAGAAAGTTTGGTTAAATTATTTGACAGGTTAGGAAAATTCTTGTTACTAGTAATTTTACATTTTATTACAGTATTTCCACAAGATCCAATGATGTAGGGTTGTTAATTCAGACGTTGGTAAAGGCTTGATACAGGATAGATATCTGATACGTGTACATACTTGTTTGTTTTATGGACAATAGCAGTCATTTTAGTTTAACTTCAGTGACACGAGTGTGGATTGAGATTGGCGTGACATGCTGTTACTTCTAAGAGTTAACAAGAGAATATATAGTAATCAATTTTGTCATGAAAATTTGAAAAAAAAAAAAAAATGTATGAACGAATGAATGAATGAACAAACCAGCAAACAAACAAAGGAACAAATTGTACTTTAAATTTGTTGTCTGTGGTTGCTGTTTCCTTTTCGGGAAACATTGTGTGAAAAGTTGAAATGCTGGTCACCAGCATCATCTCCTTTTATCACAATGCTTTCGAAAGCTTTCTTTCTCTTCGTCATTAAGATTTGGGGTTGATAGGGTTAAATGGAAGTTTTAGCAGTAGATAATGTGAATATTGTACTACACAGGGAGGCTTTTGGTCGAGTCGAATAAATTATCAAGTAGGGCAACAATATGGATCTTACCCTTTGCTGGTATTACTTAGCGGAAAGGATGATAAAAGATCAGTACGCACGTAGGGGTAGTCTAATCTTGAAATACGCCGTTGCAAATCGGATGCTTTAAGTCATACTATTTGAGGAAAATGATGTAAACTTTAACGAGAATTCCCCTTATGCTGGTCATTGTTGATGACACCAATGAAATATAACATTTTCTATGAAGAACTTCTGAAAAAAAAAAAAAAAAAAAAAACATACAAGACCAAACAATTAATTTGCATAAAATATACGGAAACGGTTTAGGTGAACGTTTGAACCAATTCGGAATGGACTTGTGGGTCGCTTCAACTCTTTACCAAACGACAAAATTTTAGACTGGGCCGGTCCAAATTGAAAGTATTTGCAGAAGACAAATCAACTGTGGCTCAAAAATTGAAGTTTGTTTTGGAAAGGGTAGAAAACATTGTAGGAAAAGGAAAAAATGCTGGTTACCAGCATTTTCTCCTTTTCCCGCAATGATTTCAAAAGGCTTCTTTCACAGGGTCGTTAAAAGTCGGGATTGTGTGGTAAAGGGTTAACCAAAAGTCTGATGTTATGACTGTGGGACATTTTAACTGGAAAACGTTGTAATGCATCACGGAGATGCATTAAATCCCCTTTTGCCAGAGAACGGCTCAGGTCTAATTGGGATGAGACACGCTATATAAAAGTTATTCGAAAAACTATTCTAACTCTATTTGGGAGGGTGGCACAGCTGATGTCATTTTAGTAATTTTAGTAATTTCAGTAATTGTGTCTCCACAGCTGAGAAACAATAACAAAGATAAGAGCTACCGTTCAAAAAGAGAAGCAAATGAAAGACAGGTATTTGGTGTAAAAATCAAGTGCATCGATACTGCTGATTACCTTGTCACAATGCATTACGGAGATAGATTAAACCCCCTTTTGCCACAGCTTGACTCATATATTTATCAAGTAACATAATGCTGCCCTTTCCCATCTATCAATATTCGTATTCTACTTTATAGACATGTAGAGTTAAATTCCACTTTGTAAATTGCGTGGAATACATGACAGGTCTCAATTTTGTACAACTTTTTTTTTGTATTTATAAACAATAATCAGGATGATTAAATCAAGATTTGGTCAAACCTTGTTATAACTGTACCTCTAGCCTGGCCCAGTCGGATACGCTAGGGATACGGATCCGTATCCCAAGCCTGCCAGGCTAGGGGTGCGGATCCGTATCTCTAGCCTCCGAGGCTAGAGGTACGGATCCGTACCCCTAGACACTTCCTTCCAAAACAAAAGGTTATTATTTCTCTTGCCACGACGTTAAAGAAGGCGCCCAAGACTTGATTTTACATAAAAATCGTATTTCTAAAGATATGACTGTGCTATTCTTTAGTGCTGCTTTCCATAGTTTAGCGCCGAGACCCTATAGCTCAGTTCGTAACGTTGTTGGCTGTTAATCCAGCGATAGGCAGTTCGCGATGGTACGAATCCTGGCTCAGCCAACATCCTTTCCGACATATGACAAAAGTCACTGTGATAAGTGTCATTTGTCCTTCACCTATGGGTGAATGATAAATAGTTCGTCTACGTGATATGAGCATCTGGTGGCTCGGATTGGATGTTGTGTTTGTACTGGTGTGAGAAAAGACAGGAAACATGGTTCGGTGCACCAGCTACCGGAATATAACAGAAGAATTGTTGTAAACGCCATTATACCCCATACAACCTACCACAGTTTTATGGACATTAGGTAGAAATAAAAACCAAACTGTTTTATCCCCGCAACTTTGTATTTATGTTAATCAATGAGTCTGACATAAAAGGCTGTATACAACCACACTTTATCAATACTAATCACCCATATCCTAAAACATCTGCTTTTGCTGCAAGTCTAGACACAAGATCATCATAAACATCCAGAAATCTCAATCCTGTCGACTATTTCTGCTTTTTTTGATAATTAAATGAAATATAAAATAGTAATGATGACAACGAGTCAATCAGAACTGTGATACCAAACTAAGAAAGATATTATTTCCAATGGAATCCTGTTCCCGCCATCCACTTTTCGACCAGAGCGGAACTCGAAAATTAGCAATTAGACACACTAACTTCCACCTTTAGAGGAAAACATTTCCACGAAAAGTAAAAGAAAATGAAGTTTTTGATCTGACAATTGTAAAATAGATTTTGACTTTTCGACCTGGGGTTTACCCAGAAAAGTAGAAATTAGTAGTTCCTAATTTCGACTTTCGGAGTACTAGCTCGGTCGTAAAGTTGGAGTTTTTCCCTTGACAATTGTCAAAAACCTTAGACTTTTCAAGATAAAGGCTACCTCGAAAAGTCGAAATAAGAACGTATCAAATTCCACTTCTCTAGTTGGGGTGATTTATAAGGTGTTGTGATGATAACGCACCGGACATTGTGATGGTAAAAAATACAGTGTCACCGAGTTTTACATTCGCGCTGAAACACAGTTTTATTACTCGTATAAACATGTTTTGGGATCCAGCTTGACCAAGTTGGAATGGTGAATTCCCGGCTTTCCGACCTGTGCTACAATACCCAAACACCGTATAAATCACCCGAAAAGTGGAAGTTGGTGCTTTCTCATTTTGGCTTTTCTAGCTAAAACTGTTTTTGAAAATCCAAAAGCTTTTTGACAATACTCAGGTCAAAAACAAAAACTTCAACTTTTCGACCTTTCGACCCGGAAAGATACATCGAACAGTCGAAATAAACGTCTGCATACTTCGACTTTTCTAGGTAAACTCCGGGTCGAAAAGTCAAAATTTATTTCACAATTGTCAGGTCAAAAACTTCGACTTTTTGTAGAAAAAAAATAACCTTAAAAAGTGGAAGTTATTGGGGTTTTTTTTCTACTCTTCGAGTTCTGTTCAGGTTGAAAAGCGGATGGCGGGAACAGGATTCGGTAATTCCAGCATAGTTCTAGTGTACGAGGCAACGTTTCAGTGCCTACGTCCGTAAGTGTTTCAATATATGTTCACTTCAACAAAGTTTGATTTGGAATGTACATACATTAGCGTTGTCTGAAAAAGGACTTAGTTAAAACAAAACAAACAACACACTACAAAAAAAAAATAAAGCATCTCGATTTGATTACAACAAAAATAAATTGACCTGAGAGTCTTTTCAATATTCAGTATATTCAAACACGTCATACATAATGGTAGAAAAGATAGATAATGCTTATTTAGACAGATAAGTCCCGAACACTGCCAGCCTTCGTGGACAGCGCAGGAAAAGTAGGGCCAATATTCATTGCGGGTGAATTAAACTCTCTTTTCTCAAGGTTGGAAATTTTTATCACCCAGAGACAACTGTTAAAAATTGCGTGGCAAAAGAAATTCTAGATTGAAGTGTTTTTGTTATAAAAGAGCTTTCCTTTTTTTGACACTATTTTGTTTCTAATACAGTCTTTTATATTTCTCCAAGAGCGTGTCTGTAAAACCTCGTTTTTTCTCAAACACTCATCAATATCTCTTTTCCCAGGTAGTTTACACCTAATTATGTTGTCTTCAAAAAACTCAAAAACGACTCGTTTCTCCTCTTCTGTCCAGGGCCTTTTCTGCAGTTTTCTGTTTCCCCCTGCAAAAATAATAATGGTTAAATTATATAAAAGTGAGGAACACAACGAAACAAAGCAGCTCTTTTGTGAGGAGATGGTGGAGGTCAAGGGATGGGTTGCATTAAAGCGGCTACTCAACAGATTTGACAAGAATATTTTCTGTTTCCAGATTTAAAAAAAATCTTTACTTTGCTAACTTCAAATGTTTCAAATAATGAGGTTGACATGCCCTGACAATGAAAGTACCTTACGGTTTAATGAAAACTAACTTTTGAAATGGTGAAAATTTACCCCGACTACTAAACAGGGTACATTATATAAATGTCCAAACTTCATACCTGGTTTTGAAGTAGTTAGAGCTCATAAACCTACAAATGTATGTTCTATACCGAATGTAATAACAAAAAGTGAATAAAATCTTTGTTTTTAAGAATTTTGATTTTTTGACTGAAATCTGTACAATAGCCGCTTTAAGGCTCGTTTTGGGGTTACTAGCCAATTTTCTTTAAATTTGATGGTAGGGTTAGTTTTATCTTTAATTTGTGTGTAACAGTTGTTTAGGCCTATTTTGTAGGGTATGGGTACACAAGGTCGGTGGGGTATGGAAGTTGATGTGAAAAGCAGGGCATATCGGTCTAAATAGCATTACTGTTTAAAATCAACATCATATCTCATAAAAACGTTGTATGTGCATGCCGCATTCAAAGTGTATTTGATATATCTAATGCAATATTTCACGTTTTTACTTATAAGCGTTTCTCTATTAATTCTTCTCTGACACTCAGATCTTGGTTGTTTTGGTTGTTTGACTTTACTCAGTTTGCCTAAAGGCTTTTGCTTTAGCTTTTGATTCACCCGCAATTTTGTAACCTGATCATGAATGCAACTTTTTGGTAACTTTGAAAGAAATGGAAAAATGATGTCCAATTATATTTGACCTTGGTTTTCAACATTTTTTTTAAACATTCAATGTTTAACTCTTTCTAGAATTAATTTAATGGTAAAATCTCAACACAATGTCAGTTTTCGGAAATACATCCAGCAAGGGTTACATCTTAATCCTCTTCAAATTAAATGCAAATAAATTGTTGTGACTTTGACCCTGGTGGAACCAAAACATTGGAACTCCTTTGCATCAATATGTTTTCCTTTTAGCAATGCGTCACATCTATATCCCGTCTTTAAAAGAGTTATATATCAATTTGATATTCCTACATCCAAAGAGAAAAGCATGTAAAGTAAACACTGTCTCTTTGTTTTTGGTCTATCTGACTGTCTGTGTGTCTGTCACTCTGCATGTCTGACTTGAAAACTAAATATTTGCCTGTAATTTTTAAAACAAAAATATTCAAGATATAATATTCATCTTTGTTTTGACGTTACTTTAAATGGATAAGCACTTGATGGCGACTTCCAGGATGAAGGTCAGTATTTCAAAGAGAATGCCAAGGCTATGCGTAAAAAAAGAAATATGAATAATTTGAGTAAATTCCCCAAAACTCAACAACAATTGCACAAAAAAGTATTATTGATGTATAAAATAATTTAAGTTGTAAATAGGTAAAATCGTTCATAAATCATTGTATTGTCACCCCCTTCATGCTTGACATAGGTAATAAATTTAGAAATCGTGACCCTATTTCATTACCTTAACCTAGTCATGTGACCTTAAAAGTGTCATGTTGTACTTTATTAAAAGGTAACATTAGACCAAAATTAATATAAACATTATAACTTCGATACTTTGAAATTTAGGTGTAAGGACTGACAGACAGGCAATCAGACGGAGGACCACAGTTGGTAAATTGATATGCCCGTATCGTTCGATGTAGGGTCTTCAAATTGAAATATAATTCCTATGAAGATGGAACTCCTTGATCTCTCAACTCTCAGCATGATAAAAGAAAAATATTGTTAGAAAGCAATTCTAATGTTAATGTTCCGCCCAGGTCAAGGTTCATTTGCACTGAATTTGTGGAAGACAGATGTGAAACCCGTGATTATGGGTGTACCTCTTTAAATTTACTTTGTGTGGACAGTTTTACCATTAATGTCAGTGTAGGAAGGTTAAACATCGATTTTTTTAAAAATAAATTTTAAAGGTCAATAAGTCGGATATCATTTGTCCAACTTATTAAAATCTATCAAAGATTTACCTTTATGATCAAGTTATTTGGCTACATAATATCACGTGAATCAATACCATAGCAAAAGTCACTAGTCAAGATTATCAAAAGTAGCCAAATCTGAGATTGAGAGAAGAATAAGTAGAGAAAAAGCTTGTAAAATAAAACCAGGAGAGTTTGATGTATGTTTTTTTCACTTTGAGTATTTATACACGTACAAAGTATGAGATATGATGATTATTACAAAAATATAATTCAGAACGACCTATCTCACTTTCCATATCATCTTTCTCCACCAACCTTGTGAATTCAAATGAATGGGAATATATAGGCTTTTCCTTCAACACAAAATATGAAGAAAATTCTGTGGTCAGCCCCAAAACGGCCCTTGTTGCACCCCCCCCCCGAAAAAAGCATTGCCGGAGAAAGAAAGTGGTAATTTTGGACAGCACTGCTGGTGAAAGAATGGTAATTTTCGGTACAAAGTACCATGAAAACAGTAAACATTTTGTATGTGGCGTATGGAAAGACAATTCATATGAATTCCGTACTCATGATGAATAAATCAAATAATGATGCCTTGATTAATTGCTACGTTTCCTTCTCCAACAAACATTTTTAACAGATAGCAAGACTTTTACAGACATCGATAAATAGGGATTCGTGAAAAAAAGAGAAGCGTGAAGTTTCCACTTCCCCACAATGTTATCTACCCTACTTACCACAATAAACCAAACCTATCACACAGTGAATGGCCGTCTACGACAGGGGACTGTTTGTCGTATTTATAACCGGCTCGGTCAATATCTTTTTTCGAAATTTGACAAAAGACTACATGACGGGCGTCGTTTGTCGTTTATCAATAGGCAAATGTAATACAGATCGTCTACACTTTGTCAGCAGCTTCACCAGGGCCCTGTTTTACTAACATTTATGTAAGTTTTTTCGTAAGTTTTCACATACGCAAAAGTTACGAAATTCTTACGTGCGTTTTACAAAGCTTGCGTAAGTATTTTTGTAAACTTTTCATAGCTCTCCAGTTGGAGGTATATAAATCAGACAATCTGAGTTCTCGCTAGGAATGAAATTTTATCAAAAGCTGAAGATACAGCGCGTAAAATGACTTGATAATGGAATATTAATGTCTGTATTTCAGTAGCGATATAGATGCATGTATGGAAATACTGTAAAGAAAGCCCGTTTTCCCGTCGCTTGCCTCGTCCTCTCACATCACTTTTCGTCCGGGGATTTTTCGCTCTTTTGTTATGACGTGTAAACACATCAGTCAAGTAGCTACCATGTAATGACTGTAGAATTATGAATTTTGTTCCAAGATAGTAAATACTATTGCAGAAGTAACCGCAATTTGAGAAAGATTTTAAACACACACATAAATACGACACAGACAATACAGGATACGATTCCAATACAGATCAGTATGAAAACTGACACTTCAATAACAGGATTATATTTTGATTTAGGTCCATCGACCAATTTCAAATAGACACTCAGTCTTAACCCCTTTACGACACAACCCTGAGTTTTAACGACCCTGAGATAGAGGTCTTTTGAAAACATTGTGGGAAAAGTAGAAAAGGCTGGTAATCAACATTATCTACTTTTTCCACAATGTTTTCTACCCTGGCAAATAACGTCAGTTCATTTGTTCCACTTCCAGATTTGTCACCTGCAGATGCTTTCAATTTGATAGAGCCTAAAATTTGTCGGTTAAAGTATAAAGTCTACATTCAGGTCTGATTGAAGAACGACGTTTCCAATTTGTGCCTTACTACATAGCTTGCGAAGAAAATAAAAACCGATGTTACCGAATTTTACCATTAGACTTAGCGATTTACTAAATATTTTTTTTTAAATCAAGCAGCAAAAACCAGACTATTGCGAGCTTAAATATCCCAATGTTACGTTATAAAGGTTTTCACGACGAAGAAATCTTGCAATGTCGGACAGAGTTGATCAAAGATCAGACTGCACGTACTCAATTACCAGTCGAAGGCTATAGGTGATCATGATAGTGTACTGACATTGTTTGATAGTGTAAATATATATTTCACTTGTCGGTATGGAACACAGGTTACAATAGACAGTGCACTCATATATATATCCTGAAGAAATGGATGGGAGAGAAGGCGTTATTTTATAGAGTACTCCAAATATGCTATGGTCCTTGGCTGCGTGACTAGGTGGTGGACTGTAGAGCTCGTGGCCTGGAATTTCCGAGTTCGATCCTCACTCAAAACACTGTGTCTTTCGAGGGAGTATCCTTGGGCAAGACATTTCAGAGCCCTAGCCTAGTACCGGTGAAACCCTGGACATACGTGGGTATGATATGACTGAAATAATGTTGAAGCGCTGTACAACACCGTTCAATCAATCAATCAATCAGCCAGCCAGCCAGCCAGTCATTCATTCATTCAGTCAGTCAGTCTAAGTGTGTTCTGTATACTTCTAGCGATATACATGTATCTCCTGTAAATATGTGAAGATAATTCCGGAATACGAATGACCATCTGTATCACTAGTCCTTTCTTTAACCCTTATCCTGCTAAATAGCTGTAGTGAAACTTTAAGGCTGATTGTAAGAACCGAAACGTTGTTATTTTCATAGTAACTTAGGAAGATATTTCCTTATCGGACAATGTAGGTCCCGATCAGACTACACGTTCTGTGAGGTCTAATCTTGATCTAGACTGAGCCGCGCTTACAGCCTAAAGGTTAACTCAAGGCTCACTTGGTCGTATCTAATTAGTGATATACAGCAATAGAGGACAGATGTAACGTAAAAATGTTATTTGTTATCTCTTAAAATGATAAAATTGTTGAATACCAACATCTGCAGGGGTCGTCCGAGGCTCGGTGCTCATGTATTGTTGGATTCCTTTTTTAATTAAGAGATCCTGGGTTCGATCTTCAGTGGAATCACCGTTAACATGAAATTTTTACTTACGCAAGGCATTGTTGGGCTTTAACTTAGTGCTGGCGAAACACATGAAACAATCGCAAAAGTGTGCCGTGACCTTCATGCAACATTGAGAAAATTGTTTTCACAAACTGCAGCAATCGCCTTATTTAGATTGAGATGTCATCCAGGATGGTCTAATTCAACCGAACTGTGTACTTTGCCAATCCATATTTTTATTCCAATTGTTTCTCGCTTAATTATTCTAACTAGTTCGAACCCCGCTGATATTCGGCAACACTTACGTAAAAGTTAAGGCAGGTTTTTTTCTTCGTAAAGTTACGCAAAAACTTACGCTTGAATCAGTTACGAACTTTTTTAGTAAAACGCACTTACGCATTTTCTTTAGAGTTACGTAAAAACTTACGAAAATTTTGTGCGTAACTACCTTAGTAAAACGGGCCCCAGATGTATTGTAACATTGAAAACGGCGTCCGTTGTCCATACTTGAGGAATAGGAAAAAATAGTCACACCCATACTAAACATTTTTTGTTAATATGGTAAAAAGTACGTGAAAATATTTTCATGTAACTAATTGTGGTACATTTATAGCGAACAGGGATGAGTAACCGTTAATGTTTTTGGTAATAGAAATATAGATAATATGGTAAATTGCAAATGCTGTTTTCCTTGTAATATATTATACAGTTCTGTGCCAATAGTAACAAAGCGGGCAACACATTAAAAAAAAAAAAAACAATATCTTTTTGGGAGCAAATTTGAAAAGAGGTATTTAATATAGAATAAAATATTGTGGGAAAATGAAGCTGATTGTGACTAGCAATTTCTTCATTTCCGACAATGTTTTTATTGATATTGCACCACGGGGTCGTGAAAACAAGGAATTGTTTAGCATAGAGTAATTCAAATCTGCTTCTTGATCTTAAAAATGATTTAAGAATTGAACAGTTTGCGATGATTAAAAAAATAATAGGTCATAGACGGCACATCCATTATCGCGGAATGATAACTTGATTCATTAACCTATTACCAGACCACAAAATTTTAGACTGGTCCAGATTGAAAGCTGTTGTAGACAAAAAATGATTATGGCTAAAACAATGAAATTTGAGTTTGAAAGGATGGAAAAAGGAATGTGAGAAAAGAAGTAAAAAATGGTTAACAGCATCTTCTTTTCCTACATTTTTTTCCAAAACTTTTTTTCAACGGGCGTTAAAATTCGGGATTTTGTGGTAATGGGTTAGTACTACAATCGTCACTCTTTCCACAAACGTTTGGTAGATTTATTTCGTGTTCATATGTAACCCTTTTCAAAACAACATGTATATCTGAAAAGGTAAACCCGACACGTCGGGCAAATAGAGACCTTCTCGGAAATCCGTAAACCAGGGAACTGAAAAAGAGACGTAAACAAATACAGGTTGATCCGCCCTATAAGTTTGTAAACGACTATATAGTAAGGTAGAATGACTATTCAGAGTTCAGAAAATATCTCAAGATCAAAAAGTTTCGACCCTGGTCAAATCGCGCAATCCACGCAGTCTGATGACGGTCGATACTTTTCGGAGCCACAAGGTCCCTTTCTGCGTGACCAGTCACATATGTCGTAAAATAAAGTGGAAAACACACATATCTCAAAAATCCCAAAAGTAGCTATCTTACCTTCTTTTACTGGTCCTTGCCTTCTTACAACGACTGGCGCCTTTCTTACTACCATCGCTGGAAAATGAAATAAAATATGTTGCGGAACAACTGGAAAGATAACTATTTACATTTTATGATTTATGCAAGATTTTGATAGGCTCATTTCATCGACCTTATTTGGAAAAGGACCATTATCGTGTATTACTTTATGACATATGATTAGTTTAAAACATTTAAGTATTAAAATATTAATACGCATTACTTTGATTTTAAATTTACACGTAAATTGATAAAACGATCCAGATAGGTAGGAACTTAATCATGTATCTTACACTAGTGGCATTTAGTTCGAGGGGAGGGGGAAAATATCTGTCATTCCCCCTCCTTTTTCGCTGTATTATTGCATGAAGTCTAGTAGAAAATTGCCATTTAAAGGTATCTAAAGACGAGTCAGTGAATCTTCTTTTTCAATTTTGACTTTATCAGTGGTTTATTCTTTCTCAATTTGGTTAAGAGAGGATAAAATACTTGCAGCTTCATTCACTTGAATAACTGCCAAAAACTACCTGTACGATAACAAGTTGTTCATGTCATTATCTTCTTATTAACATACCGTTGAATGAGCCATCGTCTTCGTTACATTGATTATCATCACTAACATCATCAACTTCATCCTCCTCTTCATCATCGTAAATGTCCATATCAATCTCTGCCATATAAACATGATTTCATATTTAATCATCCGATAATTCAGTTTTTTTTTTTTCTTTTTTTGTTACATGTAGTTATATATGTATCTTTATATACATTGCAACTTAACAAAAACTAAAAAATTTAAAGTCAGGTCCCTTTTGTAATATATAGGATTTTCATGGTTTGAATTCAAAGCATTGTGGGCGGAAAAAAACGTAGTTTAAATTGACTTTCCCATCCTCAAAAGGTACATGTACCTATCCCGACAAAGACGCCGATAGGGTCAAATTCCAGTAATTGATAATTGGTTTTGAAGTAAATGATAATCTTACAGAAATTTCTAGTCTTATCATGGTGACCGGTGGATCTAATTTTTCCTGCATTTTTCTTTTTGGAGATGTATAATAACATATCGTCTAACACAATCAGGCAACCATTCTTTCGGCCTTTAAAGAGCGACAAATAAAAACTGTGCTAAAAGTTTGAAGTTTACAGACAAGAAAAAAAATCGACAGGTTCCATTTTAAAGCATTTGCATACTAGAAGGTTAGTTAAGTTAAAATGGTATAATTTCTATTGGAAGGGTAGATTACGAGAAACGATGATTACTAGCGTGTTTTTCTTTTTCAAAAATGTTTTTAACTCTTTACCAAACAACAAAATTCTGGACTCAACCAAACTGAAAGCAGTAGAGACCACAAGTTAAGCGTTACTCAAAATACGAAATTGTCTTTCATAAAGTAGAAAACATTGTAGGAAAAAGAGAAAATGCTGGTTACCAGCATTTTATCTTTTTCCCACAATGATTTCAAAAGGCGTACATACCAGGGTCGTTAAAGCTCGGGTTACCAGCATTTTATCCTTTTTCTACAATGTTTTCAAAAGGCTTACATATCAGGGTCGTTAAAGCTCGGGATTATGTGGTGAAGAGTTAAAGCTTCCTTTGTCAAGGTCTGTAAAACTCCTGTATAAGATTAACTTAAAGGAAAGATCAAAAACCTAAGTGTTGCCAATAGATTTCCTGAGGTCGACAGGTAAGTCAATATCCAGATCAGGGGCCATACAAATACCTGATAAAGCTTAAAAAGTAAACTGTTTACCTTCATCAGCATCAAATGTGATTTCATCTAAATTCTTTCCGGCTTGTTTCGTAATCTCTCCACTCTCCATAGCCATCAATAGCTTAGAAATCTTTGCAACTTGTAGAGTGTGTTCAGGAAGGCGATAGAATTCACGGTGTACTCTAATGTCGTGACCGAGAAAGTCTGCAAGAAGATCTAGTTCGTGGTCCTTCAGGTTTAGAATTTGCGACATAGTGGCTATCTGAAAACGAAGTTTTGTTGAACGAAGCAGATTTGGACGTTCTGCTCCACAATCTTCGCTGTATTCTCGTATGCAATCGCTTCCTCTGATGTGGCCTTTTGAACCATAGTATGGTCTTGCAAATAAGAACTTGTTTTCTTTGTCTACTCCAACATCATCCCTAGTTCTGACCAGCAGATCGATCCATTTCTTAATTTCATTTGTAAAAATGACCGGGACAGTTCTGCCTCGTTTACCTACAATTTCAATCCGTTGAAAAACTTCACACAATTTTTGTTCGAATGTTGACAGTGTTCGACTTATGTCATCTTCACTGGCACTATGTTGTTCTATAAAATCAGCCACTGTCATCTTCGAGACTTCACCTTGGCGCCTGCGATTGAAAAGAATGATCTGTGATAATGTTACTTTGGCAAGATCAAACCAAGCTTGTATACTTGAGTGGCATACTTCAAGTGTCTCATATGCATCTCTCACGTTTGCCTTTAGATGTTCGTTCATCAATTTCACGTCGTTTGTTAGAGGAAGAAGTTTCACTTTGTTTCTGTTTCTTTCTGAGAGAGTCCGTAGCGCATGTGCAGAAACTTCATCGGTCCAGTTCATATCAAGTAGCTTTGAAAAGCCAGTGGCTCTTTTAATAATCTCCTCATCACCCTTTTCAATGGCTTCACTTTCCACAATCTTGCAACATTTTTTCAGCGAATGTCCAATTTTTAACGCAAGGGAAGGTGTGTTATAAATGTTGCTTTTTAGTGAGAACCCTGATATGGTCTTCGTAGCCTCCACAACAGTCTGGAATTGGGTTGGATCAATGAAGCTGTCCAGCGTTTTATTTTGTGATTCTGATGCGATTCTAAGCTGTCTCAACAAGCGCCCAAGCTCTCTCAATGAATTGCGTAGCGTATCGTACTGCTCCCTATCATGCCCATGTCTTTTAGATATCTTCTCGCCAAATTTAAGAATCAATGCGTCGCTTTTGATAATTCGCGAAACCTCATCAGAATTAAGGGTTTCCAGCAGATCTTTAAGGCCAGCTGATGACTCATGAGCTATTGGAAGAAGAAAGCGACTTGTTGCTAGTACCCGTCTTGACTTTTGAGTATTACTGGTTGGAGCTAGCGTACATCTTCTTACATGTTTCCAAAGTTCAACATTCTTGTAGTATCCGTAACAATACTCACACGGAAGATACTCGTCCGTTTCGTTCACTGTAGAAGGCCTGTATTTTACAATCAACGATCCTTTCTTCTCTCGAAGAACTTTTGCATTATGCTGGTAATTACCCAAATTTCTTAGCCGTGTCATCAGTTTGCTTTTCAATTTCGGATTTTTCTCTTGTAGATATTCTTGGACGTCCTTTTCATCCGTGTGTTGAGTTGTTAAATGTCGAGGTAATTTGCTTTGCGGTACATTGCAAAAAAGGCAGTTGAATTTTTTGTCGTAGACCCTAACATTGGTATTTTTTGTAGGTAAGACAGTGTATGATTTTGAAACCGGATCTGTAGCAGCATCTATATCTCTTTCCGGGACTAAGTTTGGAATTGCTGATGAGGAAACATTTTCTATTGTTGAAGTTGAAATAACATCATCAACATGTGTTTCTATCTGCCTCTGTAAAAGATAGTTTAAGCCATCTTCATTTTCATTTTCATGCGTTTCATCTGATCCAGATCCTGGGACGTAGTCTGAATCGACGTCAGAGGAAGGGTATAGATATTCATCAGAACTGGCAGAGTCGTCAGGATGTGTAGAGGTACTTGGTAATATTTTCTTGGAATTTTTTCGCGAACAGAGCTCTTGTATTACTGCAATTTATAACAAAGTAAGTAATTGAAAACATCCTTATACATGTACTTCCATAAGCCTCGTTAATACATACATATTCAGTTTCATAATTACGAAAAATGTCTCAATGAGTTTTAGATTACAATCAAAGAAAATGAGGCCAATTTGAAAGAATTTATTAGAAATTTAACAAATTTATCAGAATAATGATGGGGGAATATCTGTCAAAACAAAGGTCCTGCAAGGTCATCAATTTCGCTTTTTCTCTCGCTTGATACCCGTGTGAGTTCAAAGCGCAGTAACCTTTAACTAGTTTATAAACATTACGCGTGAAATGCACAAAAAGTTAATGCTGATTTCCCCTATTTTTTCGCCAACTTAAACGCGGTATACTTTTGAAATCAAAATTTACTTCATTCAGTTGTTAGGATCGATTTGATTCGGAAAATTTTGTATACACCGGTCCGCGTTGCACAATTTAACGCCTTTTGAATTAACTCCACTTAATAAGATTTACGGGTTTTGTCAGTTGCTCTTTGAAAAAGGACGTTTTTAGGTAACCCTTGATCGGATGCTTTGATGTCCCAGCCGGACGGGGGATAGAATTCGCCGGCTGCCGTCCTGCAGAGTGGTAAGACCCCACCAATGGACCCGCCTGTTTGCCGTGGGTGGAGACTCGTAAGCCGGAAAAGAGGGTCCTGGCAGTTGAGGGGAGCCCAGGGATCTCCAGCTCTTCAACACACTGCTTTGGCCTCGGCTTCGGTGTAAACGAGAGCCTAGATGGGCCCGGTCTAGTGCAATCGGCTGGTCGCTTTTAGATTTTGGGCATTTTGAATTTTTTTCAATATTGTAACAACTTTCACTAGTGTTGAAAAATAAACATCTTTTTCTGTTTGCATTACATTTTGCTTTTCTGAAACTGCATGTAGTACCATCTTTCTTGATTATATACTTGCATGTATTCGTACAGCATCAATTTGTCCATTTTAACTGCATATTTTCGTGTGTTTTAGTCCCTGGTCTAATATAGGCTCATGGGCTAATTGGGTTGTGTAGACTGATTAATTGGGTTTTGACTTGCGTGGGTGCTTCCTCACCTGGGGTTGTTGCCACGCATTTTCTTTGCCACATTGTTTAGTTTGCATTGCTCAAGTATATCATTTGGGTAACCCTGACATGCAGAGCTGGATACTCCGCTCTATTTGCCATGTCCCCTTTGTCGGACTCCATGGTGGGTGGGGGCCGCAAATGATGAATCTTAAACAATAAAACATGGAAAACCAAACTAAAAAACGAACACGGACAGAACTTGACGAAAACGAACAGGCAAAAGTTGAATCGACTGAACCGTTTGCACGCTTTCTGATCATCGAATCGTTAAATTCAGAAAAACCACTTTCAAAGTTGTCACCATTTGTAATAGAAAAAGTACTTGTTTCTCTGGCAGGCTCTCCAAAGTCTGTCAAAAAGCTGAAAAATGGCACTTTGTTAGTTGAAGTGGAAAAGGCACAACACTCCAAAAATCTACAAAGCTTAAAACGATTCTTTGACATTCCTGCTAAATGCACCGCACATGGAACATTAAACTCGTCAAGAGGCATTATCAGATGTCCTGATTTGGCTGGTATTGAGGAAGAAGAAATTGTGAACGAACTAGCGGCACAGAATGTTATTGAGGCTAGGCGTATTCGTGTTTTTCGGGATGGCATTCGGAAAGACACGAATACAATAGTTCTGAAATTCAAAACGGCAATACTACCGAAAACATTAAAAGTCGGGTACTTGAAGGTTCCTGTGGATACTTATATCCCAAACCCTCTCCAGTGCTACAGGTGTTTCAAGTTCGGACACCACGAAAGGCAATGCAATGCTGATGACCATTGCAAACAATGTGGAACTAACGAAGTAGAAACTTACCACACATACCCCTGTAACAAACCCTCCAAATGTTTGAACTGCGGTGAAGAGCACTTTTCTACATCCCGATCTTGTAAGGTTTGGAAGAGGGAAAAAGAAATAATTACAATTAAATACCGCGAAAGCCTTTCTTTCACTGAAGCACGAAAAATCGTAGATGTACGACAAGCCTTGGGTACATCTTATTCAAGCATTACGAAATCAAATACAGCAAAAACACTCAATTTGAAAGACGCCCAGACGCAAACGAATGATGCCTCAGTGCAAACGGATAAAGTTCAGCAAAATACTCCTACAAGTACCAAGCCACAGAAACCTTTAGTAAACAAGAAACCGGAAAAGCCTGTTCGAAACAAAAGTCCAAACAAATCTCCAAAAAAGGTCCTGTCAGATCGCCTTCCAAAGGGTTCTGAGGACCAAATCCAACATCACAACCGCTTCCAGTGCCTTGATGAAGACATGGAAGCGGAAAACGACCATGCAGAAACCAATAAGCAAGGTCGTATTATCAAGTTAAACAAAAAAAGATGAATCAGTACATACTTCCAGTTTTCTATGGTATCTGCCTAACTCTAACTTTAATTATGAATAACACCATTCTGCAATGGAATTGTCGTAGCATTAAAGCAAACTTCGAGGAATTAAAACTTTTAATTGATGAACAGAAACCAGTTGCAGTATCTCTGCAGGAGACATTTCTTAAAGACTCCAACAAATTATCCATAAAATACCACTCTTGTTATTCAAAAAGCTTTAGTGGTAATGATAAAGCTTCGGGGGGAGTAGCCATACTTGTGAATAACAGTGTTCCGCACCATTTTGTCAAGCTTGAAACTACACTACAAGCAGTTGCGGTAAACATTTCACTCAATAAAACAATAACTTTGTGTTCTCTTTATCTTCCACCTAGCTCACCAATTGATGTTACGAAACTTGATGATCTTATAGATCAATTGCCCACACTTTTTATTTTAATGGGAGATTTCAATTCCCATCATACATTATGGGGATGTACACATACCAATGAAAAAGGTCGAACCATAGAGAGTTTTATCACGGAGCATAACCTTGTCTTGCTCAATGATAAATCTTCAACTTATCTTCATCCTGCAACTGGTTCTTATTCGTCTTTAGACTTAACCTTATGCAGTCCGGAGATTTTTACTGATTTAAGTTGGAAGGTCGATGATGACCTTCATGGAAGTGACCACTTTCCGATTGTAGTATCGGAAGTTCGACCATGTACACAACAACGTACAGAACGTTGGAAAATTCATAAAGCAAACTGGGAAACATTTAAAATTCGCTGTGAACAGTCAATTTATCCCAATGCTTTTGATGAATGTGAAAATCCCGCAGAATTGTTTACTTGCTTACTTTACTCGGCTGCAGAGAAATCAATTCCTCGGACATCGACAACACCAAAACATCCCAGCAAACCATGGTTTAACGATGACTGCAAAAAAGCTATAGCTGAGCGAAAATCTGTTCTCCGAACTTTCAATCTGAGACCTACTCAAGAGAATCTTGCAAAGTTCAAAATCGCGCGTGCGAGAGCACGACGAACAATTAAACGTGCGTCTTGGCGACAGTACGTATCTAGACTTAATTCTAGATCGTCAGTCAAAAAGACGTGGGAAATGATTCGAAAGATTAAAGGTACAAGTACTTCTCATAGTATTGGTCATCTTGACACTGATGACGGGAATGTTACTTCTAAACTCGACATCGCCAACGTGCTGGCAAATACATTTGCCAAGAAATCCTCTTCCACAAATTATTCACCCACGTTCCAAAAATTTCAGGCCGTAAAAGAAAAATCCAAATTGAATTTTAAATCCGATAACATGGAACACTATAACAAAGATTTTACTATTAAAGAACTTAGAAAAGCCCTGAAGAAATGTCATGACACTGCAGTTGGATCTGACGATATCCATTACCAGTTCCTTAAACACTTACCGTATCGTTCCCTCCATTGTTTACTCCAACTTTTTAATCAAATCTGGAGGACAGGTGTTCTTCCAGACTCTTGGAGAGAAGCTATAGTTATTCCTATTCCTAAGCCGAACAAAGATACTACAAATCCTAGCAACTACCGCCCTATAGCCTTAACAAGTTGTATTTGTAAAACCATGGAAAGAATGGTAAATGACCGCCTAGTTTGGTTCTTAGAAAAACATAAACTTATTTCTACAAACCAGTGCGGATTTCGTAAACAGAGAAGCACACTAGATCACTTAGTTCGCTTCGAGACTTTTATACGTGAAGCCTTTATAAAGAAGGAACATGTTGTTTCTGTCTTTTTTGATTTAGAAAGTGCTTACGATACCACCTGGAAGTATGGTATTATGAAAGACCTCTATGATTTCGGTATTCGAGGTCGCCTTGCTTTTTTCATTTCTGCTTTTTTAGATGAACGTCAGTTCAGAGTCCGGGTTGGAAATACATTTTCCAGTCCACATGAGCAAGAAATGGGCGTCCCCCAGGGAAGCATCCTCTCAGTTACACTGTTTAGTGTTAAAATTAACAATATTGTTAAATCTGTTTGCTCTGGAGTAGAATGCTTTCTCTATGTTGACGACTTCTGCATTTGCTATCGGTCGAAACATATGCACACGATCGAAAGACAACTTCAACAGGTCTTAAATAACTTAAGCAAATGGTCAAACGAAAACGGTTTCAAATTTTCAAAAACCAAGACCAAATGTATGCATTTTTGTCAGTCGAGGAAACTTCATCTCGATCCGGAGCTGACACTAGATGGTGTTCACATTGAAGTCGTTCCAGAATTCAAATTTTTGGGTCTTTTATTCGACTCTAAACTTACGTTCATTCCACATATTAATTATCTTAGTAACAAATGCCAAAACGCTCTGAATCTTTTACGTGTTGTTTCCAGTATGGACTGGGGAGCAGATAAAAAAGTACTATTAAGATTGTATAGGTCACTAGTAAGATCTAAATTAGACTACGATTGCGCCGTATACGGGTCAGCACGTCAATCATATTTACGCAAACTTGATACTAATCATAATCAAGGCTTGCGTATTGCATTAGGTGCATTTAAAACTTCTCCAATTAATAGTCTGTATGTTGAAGCAAATGAACCTTCGTTAAATCTTAGGCGAAAGAAACTTTCCATGCAGTACTATCTAAAATTGAAGTCAAATCCAAAAAGCCCAACTCATTAAGCTGTTTTTGAACCACTGTACAAAGACGAATTTTTAAAGAAGGAAAAGATCATCCCTCCTTTTAGTCTTCGTTGCGATGCCGACATACAAATTCTTGATTTTGATCTCGATGACATCGAGGAAAATAAAGTAACAGACGTGCCTTTATGGACTTCTAACAGTCCCACATTCGTATATGATGTAGCATCATACCAAAAAGCCACTACAGATCCTATGATTTTTAAAAGCAAATATCTTGAAATAAAAAGGCAATACTATAATTATGAACCCATTTATACAGATGGTTCAAAAGATGGTGACAGGGTTGCTGCATCTGCCGTACTAGACGGTGAATTATATCAATTCCGTCTTACAAATAAATCTTCCATTTTTTCTGCAGAGCTAAAGGCAATAGACCTTGCTCTTAATCATATAAAAGATGACGGTTACTGGCGTTATATTATTTTTACTGATTCGCTCTCTGCAATGCAAGCACTTGAACACGAGAAAATAGACAACCCGCTCATTACTAATCTTTTAGATAAGTTATCAAACATCTGTGAAACGGATGATGTTGTGTTCTGCTGGCTTCCCAGTCATATTGGCATTCGTGGTAATGAGGAGGCAGACAAAGCTGCCAAGGATGCATTATCACTCGATGTTTTACCTTTCAAAGTACCTTTTAACGATTTTAAACCTCTTATTCATACTTTTATTCAAAATGTCTGGCAAAGGTCTTGGAGTGATCCGATAAATCAGCACAATAAATTATTTTCTATAAAGCCGAGTACAGGTGAATGGCTCCCAGGCACGCGGTCAAACCGCCGAGAAGAAGTTGTTTTGGCCCGTCTACGAATAGGTCATACACACTTGACGCATTCATACCTTCTCAAAGGAGAGGAAAGTCCTCGATGTATCCCATGCAACACCATTATCACTGTCAAGCATTTACTGATAGAATGCACAGACTTTGCACCTTTCAGGGACAGGTACTTTAAGGTTGACAGTTTAAAAACACTTTTTGATACTGTGAAGATGGAATCACTATTCGAATTTTTGAAAGAAGTTAACCTTTTTAAGAAGATTTAGTCTTACGTTTCTTGGCTTTTCTTTTAACGGCACTCTTTGCATACATTGTTTTGCCTCTTAAATGGGGAGTTTTTTACTCCATTGGAGGTTGTTTTGTTTTAAAATGGCTAAGATTTTAGGGCCTATTGGCCTATGCAAAGTTTTCTTTTTTTAATTATTCAACCAAGGTTGCTACCTCATTGTAACTGTTTTAAACATCAGGTTCCAACATTTCACAGTATCATCTGAAGTAAAGGCATACTTAAATTTGTAATTGCGCCCAATATGACCTGAGCTGTCGACGGGCCTTAAAACACTACTTATTCATTCTACTTATTCATTCGGATGCTTTGAGATCTAAGTAGCCAGTGTAACGAAAGTGAAATCGAACAGTCTTAATTATAATCATGCAAGGTGTGTTCAAATAATAATTGGTAAATATTACCCTAAAATATGTGTTAGATAAATGTCATATGTGTCATCGTTTGAGAACAAACCTTATCCGGATCAGACGGATTAGAGAATTGATCAGTTTACCAATAATTTCAATTAGTGTTACTATTTTGTATAACTTTGTCCTCAACAACACGGAAGTGAAATCTGTTTTCCAATATTGACGAATTTCTGTTTCTTCCATCATTAACCCGAACTTTTTAAAAATAAACACTGAAAATGCCGTATGAACGTACTGGTGGAAAGCAATGTGTGGTAATAGGATGTACAAATAGCCAGAAAAAGGTTTATGACTGGAAGAACTCGTTGTGTCTGGAACATAATGTGCAGCAGAAAGATTGTCCTTGTTTACCACCTTTCAAGTTTCATTGTATTCCTGCCAACGATGAAAAACGACGACTTTGGATTAAGTCCTTGAACAGAAAAGACTTTAATCCTGCTTCAAAATCGCTGGTAAGTTAACTTGAATTGTCAAATTAATGTCGTATCTCGATCGGATAATAGTCACATTTAATGATCAGCAATGTAGCCGACTCTGGGAATGTGTTATACCGACATTTGTTACACTGGAATGCTCAGCTACCTACAGTTTATTAGAGTTGAACTTATAGTCTGATTTTTAAAATATATATATTTTGCATTTGTTGTTTTGAAAATGATGCAACAAAAAATAAAACTCTTCCTTTAAACCAATTTCACCTTCTTCACATCTGGTAGAATAAGACATCATAACAAGTGTCAAAAGATTTGTTCAAATACCAAATCAAATACAGGAATAAAATAATTCGAAACAAATCTGTCTACCATTTAGGTACTGAACTGTCTACCTTTCTTTAACAGGTATGTTCGACACATTTTGTGGATGGATAGCCAACAAAGGAAAACCCGATACCTACTCTCAATATGGGCTATACAGTGACAACGAACACACCAGCAAGACGTCCTCTTATTAGAAGATCCCTGAACTTGACGCTAAAAGTTAAAGATTCTAAAGCAACCTGCTCAACAGTGGGTTCACTATTATCTGATGATCTAGGCATGGAAGAACTAATTCCACTCCTCTTTATAGTGAACTTGATCACTCAGTACAAGGTATGTGTGACACTGAGTGCTGCAAAATATATCCTACGCTTTGTCGGAATAAAGTACAATTAGTAGATGCTAGCACACAGACCGTGGATGTTGTTGCTCTAGATCATTGTTATTAATATAGTAAACGCACGAGGAATGCTTCATGTGAGCAAAGAGTCGCAGAGTTTTCGATTGAAAATGTGGCCTCAGATATTGATGCTCGATTTTATACAGGGCTGACCTTGGTAGTACTTTGTTCACTTATTGACACTTTAAAAGAATATGGAAAGAAACTACCATATAAGCTTAATGTAGGGGATCAGATACTTGCTGTTCTAGTTCGCCTTAGACTTGGGTTAACATTTCATGACCTAGGAAGAAGGTTGAATGTCTCAACACAGCTTATGAGTTGTATATTTCACTCTTGGATAGACATTATGGCTAAACATTTATATTCTAATTGTGTTATTTGGCTGCCAAGGGAAACCATCAGAAGGACTTTACCATCTTCTTTTAAAGATACATACCCAAATACAACTTGTATAATTGACTGCTCAGAAATCTTCATTCAGAGACCATTTCAGCTTAAAGCCAGAGCTCAAACATGGAGCACTTACAAGAATAGTAATACTGCCAAATTTTTAATTGCAATAGCTCCAAATGGATTTATAATGTTTGTCTCTCCACTATATGGGGGTAGAGCTAGTGATAATTATATAGCAAAAAATTGTGGATTCTTAAAATATCTCCTTCCGGGTGATGAAGTGATGGCTGATCGTGGCTTTACAATCAGTCAAGAACTTTGTGCTGGTAGAATCAAGTTGAACATTCCTGCGTTCATGAAGGGGAGAAGCCAGTTATCCGAGCAAGAAGTAATAGATACAAGAAGAATAGCGGCCAACAGAATTCATGTTGAGAGAGCAATTATGCGCATGAAATCCTATCGCATATTGAACACAAAAATGTCTCAAAAGTCACTGAAGAAAGCAAATAAGACAGTTGCTGTAGTTGCTGCTCTTTGTAATTTGAGAGACCAGTTAATAAAAGATGAAATGGACAGTGAATGATAGATTGGTCAAAGTCTGAAATATATCAGACTTATTTATGGTTAATTTTAAATTCATGCATTGTTTAGAGTTAAGACGTGTAAAATTACTTACATAGGCTGTGGAAAAGGCCTTTGAAAACATTGTGGGAAAAGGAGAAAACACTTGTAACAAGCATTTTCTCCTTTTCAAACAATGTTTTCTTTCTTTTCAAAGGCAAATTTCATTTATTGAATCATGTTTGTCATCTACAAGTGCTTTCAATTTGGACCAGTGTATAATTTTGTTGTTTGGAAAAGAGTTCATTACTACTATGTGAATAAAAAGTCACTTTACTCAGCTTTATTTGGTTTTTGCCAGAAATAAAGTCCAAAATTATACAGTAGACTTGTGCAGTCTGATCTTGGTCTTTACATCTCCTGTTGCAGTCAAATGCTTTCAGAATCATTTTGTGGCTGAATTTTGAGCATGACTAATCATGGTCAGAGTGTGATGAGCAATTACCATGTAGTAAACATTAATCAACGGCAACTGCACATATTATCCATGGCAAACTTCTTCAAAATGTTTTCAGGTTGCATGAATTACTTCAAAACTAAAGAAATCAAAGGATAAAATAATATATTCTAACAATCTAGTCGAATACAAAATTCAGTACTTCTCAAATTCAAATGAATTTGCTGATGAAAAGATTACTTTGGCTCATATTATGGCTTTTACTACTGGCAAGTGCAGAAAACATTGAGGGAAAAGGAGAAAATGCAGGTTACCATCATTTCTCCTTTTGTCACATGGTTTTCCAAAGCATCCTGTCTCAGGGTTAATAACCTGGGGTTGTTTTGAAAAGGGTTTAGGTTTTTTGAGTTTGTCTTCAAAGGACAGCAAATATGGCAGAATAGAATGGACAAAAATAAAACAAAACAATTAATTTCAGCAGTCATCTGTCATGTTCAACACTTTACCACACAGTCTGGACTTTTAATGACCCTAAGGAAGAAGCCTTCTGAAAACATTGCTAGAAAAGGAGAAAATGCTGGTAACCAGCATTTTCTCCTGTTCCAAAAATGTTTTCTGCTCTATCAAGGAAAAATTGTCATTTTTGCCACATTTAATTTGTTGTCAGCAATTGCTTTCAATTTGGGCAAGTCCAAAATTTTGTCGTTTGGTAACGAGTTAAAACAAAAAAGACTTTAGTGGTAATGGTTTAATGAATTTTTCTCACAATTAAAGACAAAAGTTGTTGGATGAACTTTGTGTTTATTGATTGACCTCAACCCTTACAGCCCCATTGTCAAAATAGGCAACTTTTAACAATTACATAGATCAAGATCAGGATGCACAAAACATGCAGTCCAAACCTAGATCTACACCATAATTCTGTAATGTAGCATGGGTGTACAGCAAGAAAATAAGAGTATGTCTAAAAAAATAGAGGGATCTTATAAGTTATAACATCACTCCTTGCTCAAGAATATTCAGCTATAAACACAAACATAAGAACTATCCACATTTTTTTTCTGGTGATTTTTTTTTTAACCCTTTTCCAAAGACAAATTTTGAATTGTCCCAGGTTGAAATCATTTTGCAGAGAACACTTCAAAGTGTGATGAAATTGAAATACTCTGTTAGGGTTGATGACATTGTGGGAAAAGGAGAAATTGCTTGTAACAATTTCTCTCTTCCCCACAATGTTTTATAGAGATTCCTAACTTGGGTGATAGACCATGTGATTATTTGTTAAAGGCCCAGTAAAGGCCATAATATCAAAGCAAGTGTCATAATACATTTAAATTTAAATCATACCATTGAAAAGTATGAAAATTATTGCGGAGATGACAGTCTGTTATCATGTGGTCAGGCCATATGTTAGTCGCCGGCAGAAAATAGAATGTTAAAATCAGGCAAAAAGTAAACAAAAGACACAGCTACCTGGCAGGTTTTAACCTAGTACTGAAATTAATTTCTCTGTCAGCAACTAACACTTGGACCAACTGTACAATGACAGATTGCTATCTTCACGATAATTTCCGTACTTTTAAATGGTATGCTATAAATTCAAATGCATATAAACACCCGCTTTGTTTACTTTTGGACTTTATTGTTTACTTTAAAGATTTAATAATTTCAGTTTCTGGTTTGAAAACAAAGTGCTGAAAGTGAAATTGCTCATTATGAGCAATTTGATCTTTTGTCACATTGTTTCCATTGCACAACACATCTGATTCATGTCAACCACTTCAGTTTATAAAAGATCAGCACAATTTCTTGTATTCTCTAGAGAGCTGCAGGCGACCAAAATGGTTCTCATCTGTCAATCTTGGGAGCAAATGTTGAAAGTAAAACTTTCTAATTTTGGGAAGTTCATTTGAAACATAATTTTCATCATATGGAATGTCAAGAATTAATTGTTCTTCTGCTGTCCAAACCACAAATTTACATATGGAAGACTTTGTGCAAAACATGGTCATTTGCACTTGGGAATAATACCCACTTTTACCCTTAGGACTTAGGAAAAGCTCTCCACTTGGACTTTTCTGTATATCATATTTATCCGTGTTGCTGCAGATCCTTTGAACCTATTGTAAATATGGTTTGTCACATACTTGTCTGGATTAGCTCGTTTGGTCTTTGGAAGACTGGACACCTTACTAGCAGTTAATCTTATCTTTCTACTTTCCATCCACAGCGATGAGGACTGTTGTTTGGTTTGTCGTTCTAGACATTCTGCGCTAGCTTTGCTAATTTTTATGAACTTATCAAAAAAGTGCTGGCATGAAGCACAGGGAATTTCTGTTACTGGCAAGTTCCAGTCAGCATCGTGACAACCATGAACAAGGGGTACTTTTTCTTCAAATGTTTTAGCTGGGGCAAACAGTATTTTATGTAAAATAGTGCCTTTACAATTCCATAGTGGTTTCATTTTACTGTGTGAAACAAAAGTCTGTAGTTCATGGTGGTCTAAAAACTGGATTGGTTTAGAGACTTTGTCATCACACTTTACTTTCTTATTCACAGTTCCATCCAAAATTTCAGAGAAAGTATCATTCGATGCTAGAACTCTGGTGGCTCCTTTTCCCCATACTTGTAATCTGTCGGTGCAAGTTTCCCCTGCAACACCGTGCTCCCATGATAATATTACTGCATACAGTAGAGCGGCTATATGACTGCATGTCTTCCCAGCTCCTGCAGGACATGAACAGTTACCCGTTAAAACACTTGAGTCAAGGACAGCAACCCAAACATCATAATCATCGACCAATACCGGGTTGGCTTGGTGATATTGCAGCCTTCATATAATGTGCATCTTCTGCTTTACAGTCATATATATCTCCCAGCCATTCACTCTCTACATAGTTCTTAGCATATAGTGAACGAAATGCTTTCATCTCTTTACCATCATATGCTTTACGGTGTATAAGGTAGTCAACTAAATCCTCATATAGAAGACGGGGCCATTTTTTGTGGTTGTTTTTAGTCCATCCTGCATCTTTTTTTGGTAATTCTGAAAAAGGAAGAAAAAAAAAAAAAAAAAAGAGATCAACACTAACGCATACCAGTCATAGTACCAAAACTTACACGAAATTTAAGCCTCAGAACCGCTTTTTGTTCATTGCATAACCAACCATTCATTGCTGCCCTGATTCCGTACTTGTCTTTTACATTTCGAACACTTTCAATGAGTAAGCCAAGATTTAACAAGCTCAACACTGAAGGATATGTTTGCCTGGATTAACGTTTAATAAGTTCATTTAAAAATGATCGTGTGTATGTTTACATACATTTCAATTAAGCAACTGTTAACCATTCACCTTTAAAAGGAAACTTGGATCGAAACGAAAACGCCGCCTGTTCGACGACATAAATGTTTGCGTTTCTGTCGTTATGTTTCTCTAATTTTCTCAACTAAACACTCTTTCGATAGATAATCATTTTTAACAATAGATCTTCTTTTACTTCTACTTACGAAAAATCTCTTTAGTATCCATTCCGTTGCATTCCATGCGTGATAAATTTATATCTTTCGGGTGTCAGCTTTCGAGTCGTCTTCGTGTTTCAGTCCCCCAGTCGGACGGGGGGTAGAATTCGCCGGCTGCCAGTCCTGTGGAGTGGTAAGACCCCACCAATGGACCCGCCTGTTTGCCGTGGGTGGAGACTCGTAAGCCGGAAAAGAGGATCCTGGCAGTTGAGGGGAGCCCAGGGATCTCCAGCTCTTCAACACACTGCTTCGGCCTCGGCTTCGGTGTAAACGAGAGCCTAGATGGGCCCGGTCTAGTGCAATCGGCTGGTCGTTTTTAGATTTTGGGCATTTTGAAATTACTTCTTTCAGTTATAACCCATTACTAGTATGAAAAAAACATCAAATTTTGTTTGTACTTCACTGTTTACTTGACACTGCATGTATCACAAATCTGTTTGATCTCATACTTGCATGTATTCGTACAGAATCAATTTGTCCATTTTAATTGTGTATTTTTGTGTGTTTTAGTCCCTAGTCTAATATAGGCTCATGGGCTAATTAGGTTGTGTGGACTGATTGGTTGGGCATTGACTTGCGTGGGTGCTTCCTGATCTGAGGTTGTTGCCACGCATCCTCCTTGCCAGACTTTTTAGTTTGCATGGCCCGAGTATATCATTTGGGTAACCCTGACATGCAGAGCTGGATACTCCGCTCTACTTGCCATGTCCCCTAAGTAGGACTCCATGGTGGGTGGGGGCCACGAATGATGAATTTAAAATACCAAACCATGGATCACCCAAATAAAAAAAGAACGCATGAGCATCTGGAAAACGACTCTGTTTCTGTTGAATCGACGAATGGCTTTCCCCGGTTTCTTGTGATTGAATCGTGTAACACAGAACAACCTTTGACAAAGCTTTCCCCTTTCGTTATTGAAAAAGTATTAGTTTCGATTGCGGGATCACCGAAATCTGTTAAAAAGCTCAGAACTGGCGGTCTTCTGGTTGAGGTAGAAAAACCTCAACATGCTAAAAATCTGCTCGGGTTAAAGCAATTTCATAATATACCTTCAAAGTGCTCTGCACATGGCTCTCTGAATTCTTCAAGAGGTATAATTCGCTGCCCAGATTTAGCCGGTGTTGAAGAACAAGAAATTGTGTCCGAACTGTCGAGTCAAAATGTAATCGAAGCTAGACGAATCCGTGTCTATCGTGATAACGTCAGGCGAGACACAAATTCAATCATTCTGAAATTTAACACAGCAATACTCCCAAAGACCTTGAAAATCGGATATTTGAAAGTGCCAGTTGACGTTTACATTCCGAACCCTTTGCAATGTTACAAGTGCTTTAAGTTCGGACATCATGAAAGGCAATGTAACGCCGACGAACATTGTAAGCGATGTGGAACGAATGAAGTTGAGACCTTCCATCTTGATCCTTGTAACAAACCCATGAAATGTATGAATTGTGGTGAGGATCACTACTCAACATCCCGCACTTGCAAAGTCTGGCAAAGAGAGAAAGAAATTATAACGATAAAACATCGAGAGAGCCTATCATTTGCAGAAGCACGCAAGATAGTGGATGCACGTCATGCATTGGGAGCATCATACTCCAGCGTCACAAAATCTAATGCAGCAAAAACAATAAATTTAAAAGACGCTCAAACACAAACAAATGAAGCTTCGGTGCAAACAGTTACACCACAGAAACAGAGTTCTGCATCTGCAAAAACGTCACAGAAACCTGTAATGAATAGAAAACCGGAAAAGCCTATTCCAAAAAGTCCAAGTAAAGTTCAAAATAAGGTCTCCTCGGATCGCCTTCCAAAGGGATCCGATGACCAAATTCAACAGCACAATCGCTTCCAGTGTCTTGATGAAGACATGGAGGCGGAAGACACCCTTGTGGAGTCAAATACAAATAAGCAGGGTCGTATCATCAAATTGAATAAAAAATGAATCGATCCGTATTTCCATTGCTTTATGGTATTATCTTTCTCCTCAATTTAGCAATGAGTAATAACATCCTACAATGGAACTGTCGTAGCATAAAAGCTAACCGCGAGGAATTAAACCTTCTAGTCAATGAACAAAAACCAGTAGCAGTTTGTTTACAGGAAACATTTCTTAAAGACTCTGACAAATTTACTTTAAAATATCACTCTTGTTACTTTAAACACTTTAGTAGTACCGACAAAGCTTCAGGAGGTGTTGCCGTGATTGTGAACAACAATGTTCCACAACATTCTGTGAAGCTTGACACTGATCTTCAAGCTGTTGCGGTTAACATTTCTTTAAATAAGACCTTTACTTTGTGTTCCATTTATCTTTCCCCAAGCTCGCCAGTTGATGTCAAAAAACTTGATCATATTATAGATCAATTACCGAAGCCATTTATTTCAATGGGAGATTTTAATTCCCATCATACGTTATGGGGGTGTATAGACATGGGTAGAACTTTTGAAGAATTTATCACGAAGCACGACCTTGTTCTGCTGAATGATAAATCTTCAACCTATCTTCATCCTGCTACTGGCTCTTACTCATCTTTAGACCTTACCATATGCAGCCCTGGAATTTTTCCAGCCTTTAACTGGAAAATCATTGATGACCTTCATGGGAGCGATCATTTTCCTATCAAGGTATCGGAAGTAGGTCCTTCAGTTCAACAACGTCCAGAACGTTGGAAGCTTCATAAGGCAAATTGGGAACAGTTCAAAAACCATTGTGAACAATCAATTTTTCCCAGTGCTTTTGATGATTGTGAAAATGCTGCAGAACGCTTCTCTTCCTTACTTTATTCGGCTGCTAAAAAATCAATTCCTCGAACATCGACAAATCCAAAACATCCAAGCAAGCCGTGGTTTAACGATGAATGCAAAAAGGCTATAGCAGAGCGAAAGTCTGTTTTTCGAACTTTTAATCTGAGACCGACTCAGGAGAATCTTTCAAAGTTTAAAATTGCACGTGCAAAAGCACGAAGAACTATCAAGGAAAGTAAACGTGCGTCTTGGCGACAGTACGTATCTAGATTAAATTCTAGATCGTCTGTTAAAAAGACATGGGACATGATTCGAAAGATTAACGGAAAAAACTCCTCGTTGAATGTAGGACATTTAAATACTGGTGATGGTGTTATCACCTCTAAGGCAGATATTGCAAATGTCTTGGCCGACACTTTTGCGGAAAAGTCCTCGTCTTCAAATTATTCGACATCATTTCAAAAATTTCAGAATACAAAAGAAAGAACTAAACTGAATTTCAAGTCGAATAACAACTAACATTACAATAAAGATTTTACTTTAAAAGAATTGAGGAAGGCATTAAAGAAGTGTCATGACACTGCTGTTGGATGTGACGACATCTATTATCAGTTTTTAAAACATTTACCACTTCGATCCCTTGAAAGTTTACTCAATATTTTTAATCAAGTCTGGCACACTGGAATTCTTCCAGATTACTGGAAAGAAGCTATAGTTATTCCCATACCAAAGCCAGGTAAAGATTCTACAGACCCTGCAAATTATTGCCCTATAGCCTTAACAAGTTGTATTTGCAAAACCATGGAAAGGATGGTCAATGACCGGCTTGTTTGGTATCTAGAGAAAAACAAACTTATTGCTACCAGTCAGTGCGGATTTCGTAAACAAAGGGGCACTCTCGACCACCTGGTTCGCTTCGAAACATTTATTCGCGAAGCTTTCATTAAAAAGGAACATGTTGTTTCCGTATTTTTTTTGATCTCGAAAGTGCATATGATACCACATGGAAATATGGAATCTTGAATGACCTCCATGATTTCGGTATAAGAGGTCAGTAGTAAAGGAGGAGAGCCTATACACCTGCCAGGCCAGGGGCAGGTGTCTAGACTCTCCTCCCTGAGTGGGCTACATCACCACCCCTGAAAGAAATTTGTCCTAGTCTGTCCTCCTGAAAGAATTTGCATTTTTTATATTACCTAGGCTCTCCTCCCCAAATGGATTTTTTCTGCAATTAAAGGCAAAGGGGCCGGCCAAAAATGACACATCTTTGAGTGCTCTATAGTGATCTGACAGGTCTGGTCATTGAGTTGGACTTAGTTTTTTTTACCCATATGCTATTAGGATTGCTTTATTGTTTTACTTCTATCCATTACTTGGCCTTTAAGTGGTTTCTCTTTCTAAATGTCTGAACATTGAGTTGAACTTAGACTTTTTTTTACCCTATGAATGATTTTCTTTCTAAAAGCCTGATCACTGAGTTGGACTTAGTCTTTTTCTGCAATTATGAATGATTTCTCTAAAAGACTGAGCACTGAGTTGGACTTAGTTTTTTTTACCCTATGAATGATTTTCTTTCTAAAAGCCTGATCACTGAGTTGGACTTAGTCTTTTTCTGCAATTATGAATAATTTCTCTAAAAGACTGAGCACTGAGTTGGACTTAGTTTTTTTTACCCATATGCTATTAGGATTGCTTTATTGTTTTACTTCTATCCATTACTTGGCCTTTAAGTGGTTTCTCTTTCTAAATGTCTGAATATTGAGTTGAACTTGACTTTTTTTTACCCTATGAATGATTTTCTTTCTAAAAGCCTGATCACTGAGTTGGACTTAGTCTTTTTCTGCAATTATGAATGATTTCTCTAAAAGACTGAGCACTGAGTTGGACTTAGTTTTTTTTACCCTATGAATGATTTTCTTTCTAAAAGCCTGATCACTGAGTTGGACTTAGTCTTTTTCTGCAATTATGAATAATTTCTCTAAAAGACTGAGCACTGAGTTGGACTTAGTTTTTTTTACCCATATGCTATTAGGATTGCTTTATTGTTTTACTTCTATCCATTACTTGGCCTTTAAGTGGTTTCTCTTTCTAAATGTCTGAATATTGAGTTGAACTTGACTTTTTTTTACCCTATGAATGATTTTCTTTCTAAAAGCCTGATCACTGAGTTGGACTTAGTCTTTTTCTGCAATTATGAATGATTTCTCTAAAAGACTGAGCACTGAGTTGGACTTAGTTTTTTTTACCCATATGCTATTAGGATTGCTTTATTGTTTACTTCTATCCACTACTTGGCCTTTAAGTGGTTTCTCTCTAAAAACCTGGACATTGAGTTGGACTTAGTTTTTTTCACCCTATGGATGATTTTTTCTCTTTCTAATTGCCTGACCATTGAGTTGGACTTAGTTTTTTACCCTATGAATGATTTTCTCTCTTTCTAAAGGCCTGATCATTGAGTTGGACTTAGTTTTTTCACCCTATGGATGATTTTCTCTCTTTCTAAAAGCCTGACCATTGAGTTGGACTTAGTTTTTTCACCCTATGGATGATTTTCTCTCTTTCTAAAAGCCTGACCATTGAGTTGGACTTAGACTTTTTTCTTTCTAAATATCTGAGCACTGAGTTGTACTTAGTTTTTTTACCCTATGAATGAATTTCTCTCTTTCTAAAAGGTTGACCATTGAGTTGGACTTACTCTTTTTTCCGCAATTACGAATGATTTTTTCTTTCTAAAAGACTGAGCACTGGGTTGGACTTAGTCTTTTTCTGACTTTTTTTTTACTCTTTGCAGTATAACTCTCTGGAGTATAACTCTTTTGGAGTGCATCTCTTCTAAAAGAAGTTTGACAATTTGAAGAAATGACAATTTTGAAGAAAGATAGAAGTTTCGTGGTAATGGTTAGTCCTGAAAAGGACTGTTGAGTTAACTCTGAAAAGAGCTGTGACAATTTGAAGAAATGACAACTTGAAGATAGAACTTTCGTCTGACAGCTTGAAGATAGAACTTTCGTCTGACATCTTGAAGATAGATCTTTCGTGGTAGATGGTTAGTCCTGAAAAGGACTGTTGGGTTAGCTCTGAAAAGAGCTGTGACAATTTGAAGAAATGACAACTTGAAGATAGAACTTTCGTCTAACAGCTTGAAGGTAGAACTTTCGTCTGACATCTTGAAGATAGATCTTTCGTGGTAGATGGTTAGTCCTGAAAAGGACTGTTGGGTTAGCTCTGAAAAGAGCTGTGACAATTTGAAGAAATGACAACTTGAAGATAGAACTTTCGTCTAACAGCTTGAAGGTAGAACTTTCGTCTGACAATTTGAAGAAATGACAATTTGAAGAAAAGATAGAACTTACGTCTGACAATTTGAAGAAAGGTAGATCTTCCGTGGTAGATGATTAGCCCTGAAAAGGGCTGTTGGGGTGGTCCTAAAAAAGGACCTGGTTTGGAGGTTGTGTTTTTAAGCACAACCTCCAACCTTCCTGCACGCCGGACAGCTACTTGCAGTCCTCCTCTTCAGCCTTTTTAGTTGCTGCTCGTCCAACTTGAAGTCCAACGAGAACGGTGGCTCGTTGTCACTATCCCAGCACTCGGTCTGGGGCACGACGAACTCCTTCTTTCCGTCCATCTTCTTTTCTTTACTGTGCAAGCCCGCTGAAACTCATGTCTCTCAATGAACACTCCATTATGGCTGTAAGTCGAAGAGAATGAATGATGTGCGGGAAATGCCGCTGGGCTTTATAGCTTTACAGGAGGATTGAACTAGATGACCCATGACGTCATTTTCTCCTATGTTTTTCCCGCGTCGGCGTTTCATGCTGTTTTGGCTCCAAATTAATGTTATCCAATCAGATTCAGCGTTTTATTTCTAATACTAAATGTTTTATTGTTGGCCAATCCGTGGGTTTGTTACATTTTCTTGTTCGGGGTTTTATTGTTGGCCAATCCGTGGGTTTGTTACATTTTCTTGTTCGGGTTAGAAAAAAACTAGAGTTTAACTAACCTATGACTTTTTTTGATTGTGAATCTTTTGAGTTTTTGACAATTTTGAAGAAAGATAGAACTTTCGTGGTAGATGGGTAGCCCTGAAAAGGGCTGTTTTGTTTTTTTTTGGAGGCTATGTTTTTTCACTTCTAATGACAACATCCGAAATTCGCTTGGTAAATGGCTAAGATGATGTCAGACGTTGTCTTTAAAAATAGTTGAAGTAATCTTTCGCCGAGATCTTTGTAGAGCTGTGTTATAGGTTGTAGTTGGTTTATTTCTCCTCTCCTATAAAGTGAGTGTTTAGTTGTAATAACTGTTGACCTGCATTTAGATATTCTTGGAGAGCCTCACGTAGTTAATAATTTATCTCCCCCATATTGATACTGTTTCCGAATATTGATACTGCTTCCAAAGTGATCGCTAGCTGAGAGCCAAAAAAATGGTGAATGTGTGAAAATAACGCTGGACTTTATACGTTTACAGAGGCTTGAGATTTTTTTAAAGAGCTCGGCCAGGGTAGAAAGCACATACATTTTTTCCATGCTACGTTTCATGCTAATATAGCAAAAAAAGTTATGAGACGCTGTAAGGAAAAATGTAGACAGAACAAGTCTTTTGGGGAAAAAACAGAATGAAGAGCTCTATTGTTTTTGAACTTTTATTTACTGAACAGAACTAAACAATGAAACATTTTTTTGCAAAGCATCATAAAAAATTTCTTGACAATGAAAAAATTTCTTGACAATGAAAAAATTCACAATGAAACATTTTTTTTGCAATGCATCATAAAAAAATTTCTTGACAATGAAAAAAAATCACAAGGAAACATTTTTTTACAATTCAGCATAAAAACAATTTCTTAACAACTAAAAAATCACAAGGAAAACATTTTTTTTACAATACAGCATAAAAACATTTTCTTAACAATGAAAATAATCACACTGAAATATTTTTTCACAATGAATTATTCACAACGATTTAATCACAATGAAAAAATCACACTGAATTATTTTTTCGCAATGAATTATTTACAATGAATTAATCGCAAAACAGTATATAACAAATTTTATACAATGCAAATTCGCAAACACCACGAGTTTCATATTTGTTTTCATATTCCTACCGTTTTGTTGTTTTTTCTTGGTTGTTTTCGTTCTGTCTTTGGTTTTTTCGGGATCTTGAAATCAACGTGATTGTCAATGTTTTTCCCGTATTTGCCCTGGCCTGTCAATATTGGTGTAGTTGGTTTTTAATCAACTCGCTGCTTCTTGTGGAGATGGTTAGCATCTTCCTCAGATTTCCGCTTTGTTGTTTTTCTTGGTTGTTTTTCCTCTGGTTGTTTTTTCTTTGGTTGATTTTTCTTCACAACACTTACGATAGAGTCCACTAAGTTGTGAAGATTGGATTTATCAAACTCGAACTCCACAGGAATCTTCACAGGAGTTGTTGAAATGCACTGATCCTGCTGACGTAGTACCTCGATATTTCTACTGAGCTGATCAGTACTTGCGCTTAAAGTTTTAATTTCCTCCAAATGTCTGTTTAAAGTCTCCAGCTGATCTATGATTCGGATCATCATGCTATCTTGTTTCAAATTTAGCTGCTTTACCTCTTCATAAATGTTGTCAAACACTGTCGCTGGAATGATGGTTGTCGAATTTAACTCCGGTGGTGGATTGATGATTGTCGAATTCATAACTGATGAAAGAACGTCTCCATTGTTTTCCACTGATGGAAAATCGCCCAAGTTGATTTCATCTAAGTTGTGCTTCATATTGAAACTGGGTCTGAATATTGATACTGATTCCGAAGTGATCGTTAGCTGAGAATCAAAGAAATGGTGAATGTATGAAAATAACGCCGAGCTTTATACGTTTAAGAGGATTGAAATTTTTAAAGAGTGCGGACCTGGCGGAAAATACCGGGATTGTACTGTGTGACATCAAAATGGGAGTGGTGAAAAAAACACCGATATAACCGTCGATTTGAATGCACAATGTTAATGAAACGCCGACGCGGGAAAAAACATAGGAGAAAATGACATCATGGGTCATCTAGTTCAATCCTCCTGTAAAGCTATAAAGCCCAGTGATATTTTACATAAAATCATATTTGTTCCAGAATGGATCGAATTCTTGTGTGCCCTCACTGTGCAAGCAGATGTCTGATAGAGTGTGGGAAATGTTTTTCCATACTCGAGTATCTTGGCCAGAAGCATAACTGTCCAGATGCAGATGAAGGATTTTACGATGATGATGAAGGTTCGACGATTTGCTGTGAACACTGTGGGTGTGAAATCATCCCAGTGGATCGGGCGGAAGAATCGTAGAGCTGGATGTCAATGTGAGATCCTTCAAAAAAAAGCCCTTTTCAGGGCTAACCATTTAGCACGAAAGATCTTTCTTCTCAAATTGTCAAAAGTAAAAAGACTTACAGTCACAACTAGAAAAAAGTAAAAAGTGAGAAGTAATTATTTTATATTTTTTTATTTCAAAAAGAACTTATGTACAATGAAAAAAATCAAATCATGAACTGTAAAAACAAAAAATGAATGAACTGTAAAGACAAAAAATGAATGAAAAAAATCAAGTCAGTCTTTTTTTGTTTATATTCAATATTGTATTGAAATCTTTTTTTCACTCAGTATGTTTTTCTTTTTTTCTTTGGAATGTCAGATTCACATCTGGTTTTACGTTTTCTTTTCCTTTCGTTGGTTTTTAATTCCACATCTGGACAGATTTTGTCCTCATGTTTTGTTGATTTGCAAAAGAAATAGTTCTTTGTTACTCGTTTTTTCTTCTTTTCGATGTTTTGCTGTTTTTCCTTTCCGTACGAGCAACCCGGTTCTGCAGAAAATTCGTTTTTTAGATCCAAAGTTTGTTGTTTTCTTAGATCCAAAGTTTGTTGATTTCTTAGATTTTTTCGTGATGTCTCTAAATCATCTGTTATTTTGCAGATTTCTGAATCGCTGATAGCCGTTGTGTCGCTCTGCATGTCTACGATCTGAGTTTCAGCCGATGAGGATGTAGCTTGTGGTGAACTTTTTTTCCATGTATTTTCACTACAGAATGAATTTAGTGTGCCGACGAATTTTATATCTTTGAGACCATCAACGTTGTAAAACGATGGTAAAATCTCAATGTCGTGACTGTGTGGATTCACGTAGACAAAAACAATTGTTCCTAGCTGATTTTCTTTTTCTGGACATTCTTTGGACCAATGTCCTGCTTCGTTGCATGTGAAACAAATATTTCTTCTCACACCATTCGCACCATATCGTTTGTCAATCATCGCTTGATTCAAAACTCTGTAGCTGGTAGTACGGTAAACATCTTTTTCTTCTAAATGTTGCTGGGATAAAAATGATCCCACATAGTTTCCGATATGTTTAACATCATACTTTGATGGTATATTGGTGATCTCATAATCGTGGGTGTATGGATTAACATACAGATACACCCTCTTTCTAAGTGGTGATGTATTTTGCAGCTTTAACTCGCTCATATTTTTTATCAGCTGTACTGTCTGAGATCGAGTAGGAGAATGAATAGATTTTCACAACTATCGTCTCTATTTATACACTGTTACAACGGAGAGGCTATATAAATTGTTAGTTTTTTCTCACTTCTGCATTATTGTCTTTTCACTCAGAGCTAAAACGATGGGTAAAAGAAAAAGAATAATAACCTATTCAGACAGTGAAAGTGACGATGAGGTGTTTCCACCAACAAAAAAGAAAAAAACTAGACCATTGAAAGAAGAAAGTGACGATGAGGTGTTTCCACCAATAAAAAAGAAAAAAACTAAACCGTTGAAAGAAGAAAATGACAGCGACGATGAAAGTATCAACTCTAACTTAGACATGAAAAGTCTATATGATTTAACAGAAAAGGGTAATAAGAAGTCAAGAAAATTTAAAACAGAATCACATGTGCTGATGCTGAGTTTTAAGAAATTTGAAGAATTAACACCTCAGAGACTACTTGGATTATTTGACGATGTTACCCGTGAAATCATTCGAAAGTTAAATGCTAACCCTACGGACATGATTAGAATTACCATCAATCATCCTTCGTTGGAAATAGGAATCCATATTCCTTTTTTAGCTGCAGACCAGTTACAAGGTGAAACTATGCTGAATGAAATTGAACGAGTTTTACAATCGAATACAGATTTCGTCTTGAACGATGGATTCATGACATTTGACATTACACATACAACACCACCAAGTGGTAGCGGAAAACCCAAATATAGATCGTCAGAATTAGATTCAAAGTTTTTTGCCCAGAAGAAGCAATCTATTATTCAAATTGGCAATCATGACCAACTATGTTTTGCAAGAGCTGTTGTTGTGGGAATTTGCTACAGTGAACGTGAAAACACCGAAGTATGGAATAGAAAATGGCGTCGTATTTGTCGTTCAAAATGTCTTCTTCAAAAGACTGAAGCTGAGAAATTGTTACATGAAGCTGGAGTTTCACCAACACAGTCTGTAGGAAATGATGAATACAAAAAAATTCAAACAATCTTGTATGAAAAAGGCTATGTCATTAAAGTTCACCAGCAGCATTCAAAAGTGGAAAAAATATTTAAACATCCAAAAGTGAAAGCCAATAGTAAGATCATACATTTGTACTTTCATCAAAACCATTATGACTACATCAAATCTATCAAAGGTTTTCTTAGTTGTGGATATTATTGTGAGTTCTGTGATGTGGGTTACAATAACCGGGAAGGTCATACTTGTTCAAATATCTGTAAAGGTTGTTACCGCAAAGGAAAATGTCCATCAGAATCAAAAGAATATGTTTGCAGTAGACGATTTTTTAGTGCTGAATGCCTTGAAAATCACAGAAATGTTCAAGGTAAAGAAAAGAAATCCATTTGTGAATTAGTGATGCGGTGCACAATATTATGTCAGAAAGAAAATTCATGTTTGCATTGGAAAGAAAAGATGTCATATCTGTAAGAGAATTGTTAACTTTCCTCATCAATGCTATATTCAACCTTACCAAAGTAATTTGAACCATGACAGCAATGACGAGACGAGTTCTGTAGTCAAAAAACCACAGTTTATTTTCTTTGATTTTGAATGCAAACAAGACACAGGCGTACACATCCCGAATTATTGTATCGCACACAGAGCGTGTGATGTATGTATCGATAAATCACTTGATTTTCATTGTTCTACATGCAGTGAATTTGAAGAGGGTAGGGAAGTTATTTTTCAAGGTGAAGAAACTTTGAGTCAATTTTGCAACTGGCTCTTTTCAAAACATCATAAAGGGGTTACGGGTATTGCCCATAATTTCAAAGGCTATGACGGTCAGTTCATTCTTGACTATATTGTCAAAGTTGGGTTAAAACTTCCAAAAGTGATCATGAATGGAAACAATATTATGAAGTTAGAACTGAATGGTGTACGTCTGATCGATTCTTTCAATTTCATGAGTTTTGGTTTGGCAAAATTTCCAACCACCTTTGATCTTCAAGAAATGAAAAAAGGTTACTTTCCTCACTGGGCAAATACAGATGAATTTTGGAGTTACATTGGACCCTACTTGGATATGTCTTATTACAAACCCGACTCAATGTCTGAAGAGGCTAGATCAAAATTCATAGTTTGGTATAATGACAAAGTTCGAAATGGTGAGGAATTCAATTTTCAGAAGGAGATGGAATTGTACTGTAGGTCAGATGTTGATATACTCAGAGGAGGATGTGCTGAATTCAGAAAGCTGTTTATCGAACAGGGTGGTATTTGTCCATTTTTAGAGGCGATTACCATCGCAGATGCCTGTAACAAGGTGTGGCGAAGCAAATATTTACCAGAAAATCAAATAGCTATCATTTCAAGTAAAGACTCATCCAGACGTCGGTTTTCTATGAAAGCGATACGATGGGTTCAAAGCGTTGCTCAGGAAAAAGGTATTATTATTCAGCATGCAAAAAATAGTGGTGAAGCTCAAATCGGGAAATATAGTGTAGATGGTTTTCACCGTCAATCAAACACTGTTTATGAATTTCTTGGGGATTTGTATCATGGTTGTCCTGTATGCTATACAGATCGAAATCAGATCAATCCTATTAATGGAAAACGCATGTCTGAATTGTACGAACATACTTTTAAACGTATAGCAGATATCAAAGACATGGGATATAATGTAGTGTACATTTGGGAACACGAATTTGATGCTAAGATGAAGGATAAAGAGTACAAAAAACTCATTGAAAAGTTATATCCACATTGGGACCCTATCGATCCGAGGGATGGTTTGTCCGGGGGAAGATGTAATGCAATAAAAATTGGATATGATGTTGATGAAAAAAGCAAAAAGGAAATCAAGTACATCGATATCTGTTCTCTATACCCTTACGTTTGTAAACACAAATCCTACCCTGTAGGTCAGCCAAAAATTTTGTCTACTGAGAATATTGATATGAACAATATTCGCCAATATGAGGGATTAATCAAGTGTAAAGTTTTACCTCCAACTGATTTGTTTCACCCCGTTCTCCCAGTTCACTGTAACAACAAAATGATGTTTCCACTCTGTATGAAATGTGCAGAAGAAAGCTCAAACATTTGTAGACATGGTAAAGAAGAGAGGGCTTTGGTCGGAGTTTGGGTTACTTTTGAATTATTCAAGGCTCTTGACTGCGGTTATCAATTATTGCAAGTGTATGAAATTTGGCATTTCAATTCTGTGTCAGATCAGTTCTTTAAACATTATGTGGACAATTTCTTGAAAATTAAGCAAGAAGCCAGTGGTTATCCAGGTTGGTGTCAATCAGACTCAGAAAAAGATCAGTTCGTTTGTGAATATGAGAAGGCGGAAGGTGTTCGTCTTGACCCAAGTTGTATTCAAAGAAATCCTGGGAGAAGATCATTTGCTAAGATTATGTTGAACTGCCTTTGGGGAAAATTAGCACAGCGTGAAAAAATGACCCAGACGGAATACATCAGTGAACCGTCTAAATATTTTGAATTAGTCACCAATCCCAATTTCATTGTAAAGCATGTAGAAATCTTTGACGAGGACTGTTCATTCATCTTGGTTAACTATGAATCAAAGTTGGAGCATATTGACACCCACGCTACAGCCAATGTGGTAGTAGGATCTTACGTAACAGCTTATGCAAGATTGGAATTGTACAGCGTTCTTGAAAAGTTAAAAGATAGAGTTCTGTATTTTGATACAGATAGTTGTATGTACATTCACGACCCTGAATTATGGAATCCTTCTATTATTAACAGCCGACTAGGAAAATGGACTGATGAAGAACCTGATTGTAAAATTACTCAATTCAGAGGGCTTGGGCCTAAGAATTATGCTTACAAAATGAAAACAAAAGATGGAGAAGAGATAAGCAAATGTAAAGTAAAGGGGATTACTCTGGATTACAATACAAAACAGGTGGTGAATTTTGATACATATTCGAAATGTGCTTTAGATCGCACAGTAGAAATCAAAATTCAGTATGATTGTAAAATTAAAAGACACAGAGATAGAACGTTTACCAGTGAACCACAAACAAAAACATTTCGCTCTGTATACACCAAGAGAGTTATTGTAAATGGTACTGACACTGTACCCTATGGTTATAAAAGTTTGAGAAAAATAATTCTATATCACATTGTTGTGTAAAAATCAGTCAGAGTAAGTCGAGAAAAAATATCAGCCGTTGGTCAAAAATAACAATCATGTTACCGTTACCAATAGAACTACGTGAAAAAATTTATGGAGAATTTGTTCGACAGCATACGCTTGATGAACGAACACAGCTTAACATTAAATTTTTCTGTGTGAAAATTTGGATCGGAAAATTGTTTAAGTGGATTGCAAAAGGAGAAAAATCCTACAAAGTGTATGGTATAATCAACTTTATTGCGATGATGGTGGACGATTCGGGGTTGGATCTCGTTCTCAAAACTTATTTAGCAGATAGCTGTTAGTAAGCTGTTTCGATCCACAAGTCGATGGACATTTTTTATCATAGGAAGAACAGAAGAAAGTTTTCTTAACGTTGCGAAAATGAAATCAGTTCTATTTGACTTTTACTTACGGTACAAAAAAGGATCTGTTCATGATTCCTACGGAGAAACAATGGAAACCATGTCAGGGTATATTCTATTTGATAGAGATGTTACAGAAGAAGTAGTGAATTCAGCTCTTTCAACAAAAGACGCTTATAGACATGTTGCTCCATTCATAGGACTACGAGATTTCGACGATATGGATAGTGAGTATACAATGTTTTTAGGGTATGACCAATTGCATAAAGACATTACGGAATATGAAAACAAATGTGAAACTCGTGGTATCTGCGAATTTGCATTGTAAAAAATTTGTTATATACTGTTTTTTACAAATAATTCATTGCGAAAAAATAAATCATTGTGATTAATTCATTGCGATTAATTCATTGTGAATAATTCATTGTTAAGAAATTTTTTCAGTGTGATTTTTTCATTGTTAAGAAAATGTTTTTTGTGCTGTATTGTAAAAAATGTTTCCTTGTGATTTTTTTTCATTGTCAAGAAATTTTTTCATTGTCAAGAAATTTTTTTATGATGCATTGCAAAAAAATGTTTCAATGTTTAGTTCTGTTCAGTAAATAAAAGTTCAATAAATAAAAGTTCAAAAACAATAGAGTTCTTAATTCTGTTTTTCCCCAAAGACTTGTTCTGTCTACATTTTTTCCATACAACGTCTCATAACTTTTTTGCTATATTAGCATGAAACGTAGCATGGAAAAAATGTATGTGCTTTCTGCCAGGTCCGAGCTCTTTAAAAAATTTCAATCCTCCTTAAACGTATAAAGCCCCGCGTTATTTTCATACAATCACCATTTCTTGATTCTCAGCTAACGATCACTTCGAAAGCAGTGTCAATATTCGGAAGCAATATCAATATGGAGGAGGTAAATCATCAACTACGTGAGGCTCTCCAAGAGTATCTAAATGCCGGGCAGCAGTTATTGCAACTAACCACACATCTCGTAGGAGAGGAGGAACAAAACCAACTACAACGTATAACACAGCCATACAAAGATCTCGGCGAAAGATTAGTTCAACTATTATTAAAGACAACACCGGATATCATTTTGGTTGATATCGAATTTGGGAGGAAGATTACAGCATGCCCCATTTGCCAAGCGAATTTCGGATGTTGTCATTAGAAGTGGAAAAAAACATAGCCTCCAAAAAAACAAAACAGCCCTTTTCAGGGCTACCCATCTACCACGAAAGTTATATCTTTCTTCAAAAAATGTCAAAACTCAAAATTGTCAAAAAAAAACTCAAAAGATTTACAATCATAAAAAGTCATAGATTAGTCAAACCCTAGTTTTTTCTAACCTGAACAAGAAAATGTAACAAACCCAACAATAAAACATTTAGTATTAGAAATAAAACGCTGATTCTGATTGGATAACATTAATTTGGAGCCAAAACAGCATGAAACGCCGACGCGGGAAAAAACATAGGAGAAAATGACGTCATGGGTCAACTAGTTCAATCCGTCTGTAAAGCTATAAATCTCGGCGATTTATTTTCCATACATTTCATTTTCACAATGGCTTCAAGACCATCACTCCTCGTCACTTGGATGGATGCCGAGCGAAAGTTAACAAGAGCAAGGAGACAAATCGTCTTACTTAAACAGCGCTTAGTTGGAGTGAGAAGGCGATACGAGAGGGCTGAGCTTGCTAATAACAGGGTGTTCTGTTATAACCTTCGGATGAAGGAACTCATTATTGAGGGCATGCTTGAAATGTATTTTCAGTATGTTATTTCAAAAACAGAGGAGGTAGACCGTCTTTTCCGCGCGCAAATCGCCGCTGAAAGGAGTGAGTCAGACAGCGAATCGACTGATGCTGATACTGAATAAACATTTTCAAAAATCGGCTCTTCTCAAAAACAGCTCTTTTCAGGGCTAACCATCTACCACGAAAGATCTATCTTTCTTCAAATTGTCATTTCTTCAAATTGTCATTTCTTCAAATTGTCAAACTTCTTTCTTTTAGAAGAGTTACACTCCAAAGAGTTACACTCCAAAGAGTTACACTCCCAAAGAGTAAGAATCATTCATAGATGCAGAAAAAAGACTAATCCCAACTCAATGATTAGGCAAATAGAAAAGAGAATTCATTCATAGAATGAAAAAAAGCTAAGTCCAACCCAGTGCTCAGTCTTTTAGAGAAAAAATCATTCATAGATGCAAAAAAGACTAAGTCCAACTCAATGGTCAGGCTTTTAGAAAGAAAATTCATTCATAGGGTAAAAAAAGTCTAAGTTCAACTCAGTGCTCAGACATTTAGAAATCATTCATAATTGCAGAAAAAACTAAGTTCAACTCAGCGATATAGGGACAAATTCCATTTAGAGAGAAAAAATCATTCATAGGATAAAAAAACTAAAAAGTGATCCATTACACATATAAAACACTAAACTCTTGATTATTTTTCTCATTTACCATTAACTTTTCGTAAAACCTGAACCAGTATCGCACAATGTTTGGATTAACATTTTTTCTCTCATTGCTCTTCTGGTTAGAAGAAAGAGAACGTTTCAGATATATCAGACATGAAATTGAGCATCTGATGCAAATGCTAGATAAAATGGAATCAATCAAAAGAAAGAGAGGGGGATAAAAAAGTGCATTCTGTACAAAAAAGCAACTCTTTTCAGGGCTAGCTATCTTTCTTTTCATTTTGTCAGAAGACTCATAATCAAAAAAAGTCATAGGTTAGTTAAACTCTAGTTTTTCTAACCCGAACAAGAAAATGTAACAAAATCACGGATTGGTAAAAAATAAAACATTTAGTAATAGAAAAACAACGGTGAATCTGATTGGATAACATTAATTTGGAGCCAAAACAGCATGAAACGCCGACGCGGGAAAAACATAGGAGAAAATGACGTCATGGGTCATCTAGTTCAATCCTCCTGTAAAGCTATAAAGCCCAGCGGCATTTCCCGCACATCATTCATTCTCTTCGACTTACAGCCATAATGGAGTGTTCATTGAGAGACATGAGTTTCAGCGGGCTTGCACAGTTGTCGAGTAAAGAAAAGAAGATGGACGGAAAGAAGAAGGAATTCGTCGTGCCCCAGACCGAGTGCTGGGATAGTGACAACGAGCCACCGTTCTCGTTGGACTTCAAGTTGGACGAGCAGCAACTAAAAAGGCTGAAGAGGAGGACTGCAAGTAGCTGTCCGGCGTGCAGGAAGGTTGGAGGTTGTGCTTAAAAACACAACCTCCAAACCAGGTCCTTTTTTAGGACCACCCCAACAGCCCTTTTCAGGGCTAATCATCTACCACGGAAGATCTACCTTTCTTCAAATTGTCAGACGTAAGTTCTATCTTTTCTTCAAATTGTCATTTCTTCAAATTGTCAGACGAAAGTTCTATCTTCAAGTTGTCATTTCTTCAAATTGTCACAGCTCTTTTCAGAGCTAACCCAACAGTCCTTTTCAGGACTAACCATCTACCACGAAAGATCTATCTTCAAGATGTCAGACGAAAGTTCTACCTTCAAGCTGTTAGACGAAAGTTCTATCTTCAAGTTGTCATTTCTTCAAATTGTCACAGCTCTTTTCAGAGCTAACCCAACAGTCCTTTTCAGGACTAACCATCTACCACGAAAGATCTATCTTCAAGATGTCAGACGAAAGTTCTATCTTCAAGCTGTCAGACGAAAGTTCTATCTTCAAGTTGTCATTTCTTCAAATTGTCACAGCTCTTTTCAGAGTTAACTCAACAGTCCTTTTCAGGACTAACCATTACCACGAAACTTCTATCTTTCTTCAAAATTGTCATTTCTTCAAATTGTCAAACTTCTTTTAGAAGAGATGCACTCCAAAAGAGTTATACTCCAGAGAGTTATACTGCAAAGAGTAAAAAAACTCAGAAAAAGACTAAGTCCAACCCAGTGCTCAGTCTTTTAGAAAGAAAAAATCATTCGTAATTGCGGAAAAAAGACTAAGTCCAACTCAATGGTCAACCTTTTAGAAAGAGAGAAATTCATTCATAGGGTAAAAAAACTAAGTACAACTCAGTGCTCAGACATTTAGAAAGAAAAAAGTCTAAGTCCAACTCAATGGTCAGGCTTTTAGAAAGAGAGAAAATCATCCATAGGGTGAAAAAACTAAGTCCAACTCAATGATCAGGCTTTTAGAAAGAGAGAAAATCATTCATAGGGTAAAAAACTAAGTCCAACTCAATGATCAGGCTTTTAGAAAGAGAGAAAATCATTCATAGGGTAAAAAACTAAGTCCAACTCAATGGTCAGGCAATTAGAAAGAGAAAAAATCATCCATAGGGTGAAAAAAACTAAGTCCAACTCAATGTCCAGGTTTTTAGAGAGAAACCACTTAAAGGCCAAGTAGTGGATAGAAGTAAACAATAAAGCAATCCTAATAGCATATGGGTAAAAAAAAACTAAGTCCAACTCAGTGCTCAGTCTTTTAGAGAAATCATTCATAATTGCAGAAAAAGACTAAGTCCAACTCAGTGATCAGGCTTTTATAAAGAAAATCATTCATAGGGTAAAAAAAACTAAGTCCAACTCAGTGCTCAGTCTTTTAGAGAAATCATTCATAATTGCAGAAAAAGACTAAGTCCAACTCAGTGATCAGGCTTTTAGAAAGAAAATCATTCATAGGGTAAAAAAAAGTCTAAGTTCAACTCAATGTTCAGACATTTAGAAAGAGAAACCACTTAAAGGCCAAGTAATGGATAGAAGTAAAACAATAAAGCAATCCTAATAGCATATGGGTAAAAAAAACTAAGTCCAACTCAATGACCAGACCTGTCAGATCACTATAGAGCACTCAAAGATGTGTCATTTTTGGCCGGCCCCTTTGCCTTTAATTGCAGAAAAAATCCATTTGGGGAGGAGAGCCTAGGTAATATAAAAAATGCAAATTCTTTCAGGAGGACAGACTAGGACAAATTTCTTTCAGGGGTGGTGATGTAGCCCACTCAGGGAGGAGAGTCTAGACACCTGCCCCTGGCCTGGCAGGTGTATAGGCTCTCCTCCTTTACTACTGAGGTCGCCTTGCTTATTTCATGTCGGCATTTTTGAATGAACGTCAGTTTAGAGTTCGGGTTGGAAGCACTTTTTCTAATCCCTATGAACAAGAAATGGGCGTTCCCCAGGGAAGCATTCTTTCCGTTACACTTTTCAGTGTGAAGATAAACAATATCGTTAAGTCTGTTTGCCCTGGCGTAGAATGCTTTTTGTATGTTGACGACATTTGCATTAGCTACAGATCTAAGCATATGCATACCATTGAACGGCAGTTGCAACAGGTTCTAAACAATTTAGACAAATGGTCAGGAGAAAATGGATTTAAATTTTCTAAAACCAAGACCAAATGTATGCATTTCTGCCAGTCACGAAATTTACATCTAGACCCAGAACTTACGCTAGATGGAATACGTATCGAAGTTGTCCCAGAATTTAAATTTTTGGGCCTTTTATTTGACTCTAAACTAACATTCATACCTCACATAAATTATCTTAGCAATAAATGCCAAAAAGCTCTTAATCTTTTACGTGTTGTCTCCAGTATGGACTGGGGAGCCGACCGAAAAGTCTTGTTGAGACTTTATAGATCACTTGTCCGTTCAAAGTTAGATTACGGCTGCATTGTATATGGCTCAGCGCGACAATCGTATCTTCGTAAACTGGATTCTATCCATAACCAAGGGTTACGCCTAGCACTTGGCGCCTTCAGAACATCCCCTATCAATAGTTTATATGCAGAGGCAAATGAACCATCTTTAAATTTACGTAGGAAGAAACTTTCAATGCAATATTATTTAAAGTTAAAATCCAATCCTGAAAATCCTACGCACAAAGTTGTCTTTGAACCGCTTTACAAAGATCTTTTTAAGAAAAAGGAAGTTATTCCTCCATTCAGTATGCGCTGCGATGCTGATATAGATCTACTTGACTTCGATCTTGAGGATGTAGCTAAACACGAAATTTCAGATGTTCCTCTATGGACTTCAAAGAGTCCAACTTTTATATATAATCTTACTGCTAATAAGAAAGCTACAACAGATCCCTTAGTTTTTAAAAGTCTGTATCTTGAGATAAAAGAGCAATATTACAACTTTGAAGAGATTTATACCGATGGTTCAAAAAATGGAGAAAAGGTTGCTGCGGCTGCCGTACTCGATGGTGAATTGTACCAGTTTCGCCTGCCAAATAATTCTTCTAGTTTTTCTGCGGAACTGAAGGCAATAGACCTTGCCCTTAATCATATACAACAGGATGCCTACTGGCGCTATATTATTTTCACCGATTCACTATCAGCTATGCAAGCACTCGAAAATGAGAGAACGGACAATCCATTATTAATTAATTTACTTGAAAAAATTTCTCAAATATGTGAAACTGCAGATCTTGTATTTTGTTGGCTCCCTAGCCACATTGGTATCAGTGGCAATGAAGAGGCAGATAGAGCTGCTAAGGAGGCACTGTCACTTGATGTTTTACCCTTTAAAGTTCCTTTTAACGATTTTAAACCATTGATTAATGTTTTTATTTTGAATGTATGGCAGCAATCCTGGAACGACCCAATTAACCAAAATAACAAGTTGTTTACAGTGAAGCCAGTTCTTGGCGAGTGGCTTCCAGGGTTGCGGACAAATCGCCGCGAGGAAATTATCTTGGCCCGTCTTCGCATTGGCCATACACATATGACACACTCGTACCTCCTGAAAGGAGAAGAAGCACCACAGTGTATTCCCTGCAACGAGCCTCTTACTATCAAGCATATTTTTGTAGATTGTTTAGATCTTGCACCTACAAGAGACAGGTTTTTTCGTGTTGGTAGTATGGACAGTCTGTTTAATACTGTAAAGTTTGAATCTATTTTTGAGTTTTTGAAAGAGATAAACCTCTATAAAAAGATATAATTTTAGGTTCTATTGACCATCTGTATTTTTAGATTATACGTCATTTGCACCATTTGTTTTTTAGTGTTTTCACGGTTATAATTTTAAATTTTGCATAGCATTACAGTATGACCAACTAAAAGTTTTAGCATTAGTTGTAAGTGCGCCCAATATGACCTTTGATGTCGCCGGGCCTTAAAACTTCATACATTCATTCATTCATTCGTGTTTCAGTACCGTAATGGCGGACGATCACGTGATCGTCAAGATGGCGGCCATCTAAGTTTCAGTATTGGAATAGTCTATAGAGGTGACTATAATTTACGAATACACTTTTATTACACACACACACACATATATATATATACACACACACACACACACACACATATAGATATATATATATATATGTGTGTGTGTGTGTGTGTGTGTGCGCAAGAGAAAATTTTAAGATGTCTGTACCGTATACTTTATTTACTCTTTGCTAGATTTTCACTGAATCTAGTAGTTTTCTCAAAGATGTCAATGTGACTATTATATTATTTGTTTACTTTTTCAGTCTGTAAATATTGCAAGAAACTGTCGTTACCTTTGTAAGACCTTTGACTTTATATATTAAAATGGTGTCCTCGATTAACCTGTTTTATTTATTTGTGTATATTTAACAATAAGAAAATATATATTCGCGGTAAGGCATTTCAAAAGAGACTGAAGACAATTGATGTTTTCCTTTCCTAGGCAGTAAATGTTGCGATAAATTGTCGTTACCTTTGTAAGACCGTATAAGAAATTTCATTCTATATAATAAAACGGTGACCTTAATATACTCAACATATTGAAATAATTGTATGAAATTTTATTAAAAGCTAAATTATCCTTAAAAAGTGTGACTAATTTAGTCTCAGCAATTATCCATGTCCTAGACTGATCATTTGATATAAGTGTGTATGCCGTTAAAACGCCAATGTCTCTGCTTTTAGAAAAACTTTGCATACAGAAATGTGTGTAAAAATGTGTTTGAAAGATAGTACCTCAAAAAATGAAAACAAAAAAAAAGCTTTATTTTTCTTGTGCTAACCAAAACTAACTTAGTCTTAGTAATACGCTAAATGAAACTAACCATGTCCCCGATTGACCTTTATTTCTATAAGAGTGTGTGACAAGAAGAGTATGTAAGATTAAAATCCTTTTTAATAATTATCGTAAAAATAATAGAAGTTTCGTTACAAAATTTGAATTTTAAATGGTAAAACACTAATTAGAAAAAGAAAACAAAAATTATAAGACAAAGTCATTTAGTACTGTTTTACCTTTTGCATACAGCTTTGATTGAAAATGACAGTTTAAAGATATCATAAGAAAATGATCTCAAATAACACTAAAATTTTTTAAATATAAATCCAATTTTCTACGTTTTGTGATGATTTGTGTATTGAGATGCGTTTAATTCTATTATTTCTTTCCTTTACAATTATCAATTATTCCCTGTTAGGCATCTATTATACTCACGGCAATGTGTGTGTGTGTTTTTATATCCCCGCAAAACGAATGTTTTCGGGGGTATACTGGAATCAGCCTGTCTGTCCGTCTGCGTACAAAATACTAGCAATTTTGTGTCGCGAACTCTCCCTGCAGTTTCCTTCAATTGCATTGAAACTTTGCACATATATTGATCATATATTGAAGATTTGCAAGACGTAATTTTCAAGTGTCAACTCCCCCTGGTTGAGGAACTATCTCCCCTTGAACTTGACACTTTTTTCTGTCAAAGCGCTGGCGGGGGTATCAAGTCACATTCAGTGATACAGGGCCATCATGGCCCTCTTGTTTATCATTTTCACTGCATTCCATACTGAATTGTAGATTTTAACTATGTTTCAAAGATAGTATCTCTCATGAAATTGAAATCAAAAATTGATGTTCCTAGTCAGACGGTGCAACTAAAGAAAAAATAAACTAATTTAGTCTCAATAATATATTCAATGTAAGTAGCCATGTCCTTGATTGACCTGTTTTGTAAAAGAGTGTGCCTTGTTAAAATCCTTTTCACAGTGAAAAAAAGTTTTGTTCCAGATTAAGAATTAAGAAATGATGAAACGACAAAAACAAGAGGCCCTTGAGAGCCTGAAGACGCTTTATTGGCTATTAAGGCAAATTTCCATTTTTTTTTTTTTTTTTTTTTTTCATGTTTCTGTAAAAAGCTTATCATTTTCAATAGGTTTCACTTTTGACCTCAAACACTCTCATTGTGAGAATTCCTGAATAACTGAATGGAAAAGGTAAATTTAATAAAGAAAGTAGTACAATGCCAAATGAAGCTAGCCATGTCCCCGATTGACCTTTATTTCTATAGGAGTGTGTGACGTTGAAGCCCTTTCTAACAATTATAGTAAAAAGATATTATAGATCAAAGTTTTGTTACAAAATTTAGTTGTTAAATGGTAAAACAATATACAGAAACACAACACAATGATTTTCTTCAAAGTTCAAGGCGTTGCCAATGAAAAATCAATCGGAGAATACTTTCAGTGCTTATTTATCCTTTGTGTACACCTTTGCTTGAAAATGACCGTTTTGGAAAATCTTAAGTTTTAGGGGAAAATGACCGCAAATTACTCTAAATAATTTTAAAACTTTAAACCCAACATGCTACGCTTTGTATGAATTGAAAATAATAATTTGTCAATAGTTATGCTAAAAACCAATATCATATTATTTCTTTTTGAAACTATGATAAACTTAAGACACAAAAGTAAATTATGTTGTACATCTCGCAAAAACACGTTTTGGTGTTTAACAAGCATTCTTTAAATAAAATAGCTTGATTGATAATTTGATGTTTCATATTTTTTACCCCAAAGTGATAGGTGACTGCTTTATATTGAACCGAACTTTTATTTTCACTGAAAATATATAAAATGTTGTCCCCGATTAATCTGTTTTATTCATTTGTGTATTTAATTCTAATAGTTTATTTAACAATAAGAAAATGAATATCCGATTTAAGACATTTCAATAGAGAAGTATCACAATTATTTGTTTACTTTTTCTTATATTACAAGAAACTGTCGCTACATGTACACGTCTAAGGCCATGATAGAAGTTTCTTTCGACATATTAAAATGGTGTTCCAGATTTGATTTATTTATTGGTGTATATAATTTTATCCATATTCTTAACAAATTGAAAATAAATGTCCTCTGGAAGAAATTTCAAAAGAGACTTAAGACAGAGTAGTGTTTAAAAGTCACTGGTAAGATGTATCTTCTTGTACATTTTGTAAGTAAACTAGTCCCCGGTTGACCGCATAGTATTTAGTCGTGTGCAACATTTTAGAATTTGTTTTGGGTCTGAACGGCTGTATCAGGGCGAAAACATTTTTAATGCACTAATTACAAGAGACGGTAAATCATGAAAAAATATCTTATATACCGGTATATTTCTTGTTATTTCACTTATCATTCCTATTTCAGGCTCACTGGAAAACAGAATATTATCATTAAAAATATTTAGTGATTTGACCATTCAATACTATCGTTGCTATCATCGTTGCTGGTAAAACATCCCATACCGAGGTTCATGCATAATATATTTTTCAAAGATGATGAAAAAATGTAAATTCACAGTTAGATGTGCGACTGAAATATCAATTAGTTTCAGTATAGATTGAAATTATTTTTCAAGTGTGTGTGTGTCCTTTTGAAATTCTACTTTAATAAACATATATTCCTTACAGGAAAAAATCCAAAGCAGCGAAACAACGCGAGCAAGACAAATAAAATGCGTATTACACTTTCTAGTTTTTTTTTTTTTTTTATTCATTGTTTGTCAATCGAGGTGTGTTCTATTATTTATTTATTTGTTATTATTATTATTATTATTTTAATGTTCAATTACTCCCTGTTAGGCATGTATTACATTTACAGCAAACGTTCCTATCTACATATGAAATTGTCCCCGATTTCCCACTAGTTTTCGTTTCTTTAAGGATTTGCTTATGATCTAAACGGCTGTATTACAAATAAAAAATTAATGTTTATATTCGTCGGCCATCTCGGCTAAGTGAGTGTCATTGCTGAGGTTGGGTCATTGCATATGTAATTAGTCTCAGGTTAATCTTGCCAGACTATAACATACATAGGGTAAAATATGCAGAAATAGCTTACATATATTTCTTATTATTTCATAATTGTTGTCATTATCATTTCATATAAAACATTTCATATTAAGATGCTTAAAATATAAACGGCTATGTTAAAGAGAAATTTTAATGTTTTTAATATATGTAGTGTGAAGCATATGGAAATAGTTTACACGAATTTCTTCTTATCTGATTTTATAATTCTCGTTTAAAGTTCACTAGAAAGTAAAATATTATAATCATTAGCATTTTATCATTTATCATTTTCATGCATTTCATACTGAACTGTAGGTTTAAAGTATGTGTCAAAGATAGTATCTCTTACGAAATTACGAGGGGAGTTCAATGAGTTCTTAAAACTCGGTATTTTTCTATACAATTTAAGATTTCTGTTTTCATTTTTGTGCAGTATAAACCTTTGTCAGTTGAATGATAACAGCCGTTCAGTCAACACTTACAGCTATTGCTCTTACTTTTTGTTGGAAAACCTATGCCCATAGGCAAAATTGGAAAGTCAGAACAAACTTCTGTAGCAACCTTGAGCTCATTATCGTCCCGAAATCTCGCTCCACGCAAGTGGGACTTCGAATTTCGAAACAGATAATAATCACTTGGGGCTAGGTCTGGCCTGTATGGTGGGTGATTTAACTGCTCGAACTTGCACTTATGAATAGCCGCTTGTGCAACTCTGGACTTGTGCTCTGAACTCAATGTTCTGACTTTCCATTTTTGCCTATGGGCGTACATGTAGGTTTTCCAACAAAAAGTAAGAGCAAAAATTGTACGTGTTGACTGAATGGCTGTTATGGATTACTACATAGTGTCAATAGCTAGGCCAAAAAAAAAAAAAAGAAACTCAAATCATTTATTTTTGAAACTATTATAAACTTGAAAAACAACAACAATTTATGTTTAAATCTCAAACAAAGCACGTTCTGGTGTTTAACAAGTTTTCTTTATATTAAATAGCTTGATTGATAAACTCATGTTATTACATACGTTTTTATCCTCAAATGATAGGCAACTGCTTTATATTGAATTGAAGTTTTCTTTTTCACAGAATAACTGGAATGTAGTAGAATGAATATAAATTCTAAGTATTTACCGGAAATTCCACGCGATTATAAAAAAATGCCATTAAATTTCATTCTGTATATTAGAATGGTGTCCTCGATTAATCTGTTTTATCCATTTGTGTACTTTTGACTAGCGAAGCTAGTCTATAAGCATCATGATTGGCCTAGAGTCAATGTAAACAAAAAACCCAGAGTTGCCTCACAGAAAAGACTTCTTTCTGTTAGAAATCCTAATTCTGTTATATATGACAACTTTGACCAAAAAAAAAAAAACACACACACACACACTAAATCTCTACCACTCCAGTTTGAACATGTCGTCTTACAAAGTAAAAAACTGAACGAGATGTCGTTTATAAGGTTCAACATCTTTGCTTATATGTAAATTAAGTGACGTATGCAAAACAGAGAATCACTTATTCCTACACCACTGTAACATTATGAATAAATCTATTAATAGACACACTTAGGTAACTTGTTGCAAATCCCAGCTATATTAACCCTCACTGGACAGAGAACCCTTGTCATTCCTTCAGTCATTCATTACTTAGATCATTGTGTTCAATTAAACTGTTATTCTAAACTGTTATTGTACGTCTTGAATATTAACCCTTTACCAAACAAAGCCAAGTTTTAACAACACTGGGGTAGCGTCTCGTTGAAAACATTGCAGGAAAAGGAAAAAATGTTGGAAACCATCATTTTCTCCTTTTCCCACATTGTTTTCTGCCCTTTTGCAATCAGGCTTCATCAATTCAGCTACATCTAATTTATGGTCTGCAAAAGCTTTGAATTTAGACGAGTGTAAATTTTTTTGTTTTGTAAATAGACTTAAGTAGTTACATGTAACTACATCTTGTGCTATACTAGATATTGACTAATTGATTGCATGGTGTTTAACGCCGTTTTTAACATTATTTCAGTGATATTGCAGTGGCCGGAACACCTATCCATGCTTTCCTAGAGTTTTTTTACCAGTACTACCGTGACTCAAAGACCATTTGCGGACAGTGTGGATTAAGATCAGACTGCACACAGCGTGCAGTCTGATCTTGGATCTACACTGTCTGATAAAATGTAACTCTGAAATAGCAATATTCAAGTGTTTACCATTGGCTTGGAAGTTTCATTTAACATTTTTTGCAGGTTAAGGGTTAAACTTAAACTGGATTATAGTTAACCAATAGCAAGCATAGCCCCGGCAGCTCAGTCGGAAGCGTACAGGACTTGAGAAAAGGAGGTCGCTGATTCGATCTCTGACTCGGCCAATTTCTTTCCGAAGATTGATGATAGTCATTGCGACAGGATACATATCTCTCTCACGTTTCGACGATGGTTATGTGGTAAAGCAGCCAGTGGCCTGGAAAGAATATTGTGCGAAGTACTGGTAAAAGAAACTCCATGAAAGCATGGGTATGTGCACTGGCCACCGCTACGTAACTGAAATAACGTTGAAAATAGGGTTAAACACTATACAAACAACCAATCAATCAAATTCGCTAGTCTGTCAGTACTTTCGGTACTTTGATTAACAGTAAGAAAACAAATATGCACGGTAAAGCATTTCAAAAGAGACTTAAGGCAATTGTTGTTTTCCTTATCTAGGCAGTAAATGCTGCAAGAATTTGTCGTTACCTTTAAGACCTTGAAAAAATTTAATTCTAAAAATAAAACGGTGTCCTCAATATACTCGTAATTTTCATGGATTTTTCGTCCTCACATTTATTAGCTCGACTAATCGAAGAATAAGGAGGGCTATTCCACTCATATTTTTTTTTTATAAGACCTAGATCTAATGTAGTTCAACCGATATAGACGGGGCTAATTATTATATAACCACTGTAATTTTAAAGCTTATGAAAAGAATCTATTGAATTTTTCGTTACCTTGTTCTGTACTTTTTGTAAGGTCTTGTGTGCTGTTTCCAATAATGCATTCATCATAATCAAAACCAGTGCCTGTAATAAATTTAATTCTATGTATGAAAATGTGTCCTTAATTAAGAGGTTATTTCATTTTTGTATATAAAATTGTATTTATTTTGTTAAACAATAAGAAAGTAAATATCGACCATAAAGAAATTAATTGACTAGCGGCAAGGTACCATTTCAAAACATTTTGTAAATAAAATTGTCTCTGGTTGACTGTTCAACATTTACTCGTGCGCGTCCCTTGAGAGATTCCTAAAAAGCGTTTTTATTAAAGGTATCTTTATATAAGATATATACATTGTAACTTGAATAGTCTTGAATTAAGAGCAAATGTTAAGTTTCAATGTTAATTTGTAGACAGAAGGACAGACGGACAAATAGACGCGAAGATGAATAGACAGACAAAGGTAACACATGCCCCGATCATTCGATAAGGGGGCATAAAAATAAACCCGAATTGTAGCAGCGTTTCCGAATATTGGGGAAATGATTAAATCCGAGGCTAATTACTCAAATATTTACGTCAAAAAAGGTGTATGGAATATTTTGTTTTGTACAGAAAAGATAATAATTGACAGGCAATTATGAATTTACTTGCATTTTATATCAAATTTGAAAGCTTAAAGAATATACTCATGTGTATCCTCACATTATAGAAAATTGTTATGTATTCAGAGAATATAATTTCTGGGAATGTCAGAACTAATAAAAAAGTATTTGTTGGAAATTTCATGTGAATTTTAGAAAATCATCATATAATATTTTTTCCTCATAACACCTAATACATATGTAAAAAATAGAACATGCCTTATGTTACTCATGTAGTGTATTACTTTTTTTTTCTTGCTGGTGAAAAAAACTTATTCTCAAGTTGTCCTTACCTCGTTCTTTACTCTCTGTAAGGCCTTGTGTGCTTTTCCCATTAATTCCTTCTTCAGATTCAAAATCGCTGCCTGTAATGAATTAAATGAATTACATTCTATAGCTTGAAATGGTGTCCTCTATTAAGACCTTTATCTCACTTTTTAGAATAATATTGCCTGTATGATATAAAAGAGACGCATGGATACTGCTATTTCAAAACAGTTTCAAAGATGTATCTGATCTATGTCAATAAAGCAAATTGCCCCCCTCCCCCCGTTGACCGCTTCTGTGCATTCCTAGAAGGATTAATTTAAGATCTAAATAGTTGTGTTCGATTTTTTTCGGTTTTTATGTATTAAATACACGAGATTGTGAAGCATATAACAGTAGCTTATGTTTAACTTTATTTCACTTATCAATCCCGTTGAAAGTTAACACGAAAGTAGAATATAAGCATTATGAATATTTCATGATTAATAATTTTCAATACAAATATAAACATTTCATATTAAAACGTCTGTGTGAAATATCATTAAAAACTAAAATATCCTTAAAAATTGTGACTAATTCAGTCTCAGCAATAAACCATGTGTTCTGATTGAACATCTAATATAAGCGTGTGTGCCTTGAAAACCCCAACTTCTCTACCGTAAGAAAAAGTTGGCATACAGAAATGTGTGTAAAAAATAGTGAAGACAGTACCTCAAAAAGTGTTAAAATCAGAAAATCACTTTCCTTGTGCAAACCGAAAATTAACTTAGTCTCTTGTAATATGCTAGATGAAACTAGCCATGTCCCCGTTTAACCTTTATTTCTATACGAGTGTGTGACATTAAGAATATGTAAGATTATTTTTTTTTTATTATTATAGTGAAAATAATAGAAGTTTCGTTACAAATTTGAACTTAACATGATAAAACAATATTTAGAAAAACAACACAATGACTTGAAGTCAATTTCTTTTAGGACTGATTTACCTTTTGTATACAACTTTGATTGAAAAGGGGCCTTTTAAAATGTTTTAAGTTTCGGGGGAAAATGCTCCCAAATTACTCTAAATAATTTTCGAAATTTTAACCTGGTTTTCCACGTTTTGTATTGATTTGAATATCGAGCTGCGTTTAATTCATTATACTCACAAGTCAATGTGTTTTTTTTTTCCCCGGATTTATGTTATTAATGCTCCTATCTATAAATGAAGTTGTCCCCTAGTGCCCCCTAGTGTTCGCCAAACAATCTTTCTGTGAGAATTCCAAGATACTTGTATGACAATTGAACTGAAGTTTTCTTTTCCTAGAAAAACTGGAACACAGTAGAATAAATATGTATTTCAAATGTTTACCGGAAATTTCACATGATCAAAAGAAAATGCCATTTAATTGTTTTTTCACTGAACCTAAACTTATTCTCAAAGATGGAAGTTAAAATATTTCGTTAAAAATACTAACTTTTACATTAATTTTGTGTATTTAATTCTAACAATAAGAAAAAAAATATGCAACATAAGGTATTTCAAAAGAGAATTATCACAATTATTTGTTAATTTCTTCTAACAAGAAACTGTCATTATATTTGTAATGCCGTCTAAGAAGTTTCTTTCGACATATTAAAATGGAATTCCAGATTTATGTTTTATTCATTGATGTATTTAATTCTATTCATACTTTTAACAATATAAAATATATATCCTCTGTTCGGAACTTCAAAAGTGACTTTCGACAGTGTAGCTTAAACAAATTTAAAGGCGATTTTTTTTCGTGTACATTTTGTAAGAAAATTTGTCCCCGGTTGACGGCTTAGAATTAACTTGTGTGCTTCCCTTTAAAAGTTTGTTTAGGAACTAAACGGCTGTATTAAAGCAAAAACTTTTTTTCAGGAAAAACATTTCATACCAAGGTTCATGTAATGTATATTTTTTCAGAGATAAATAAAGTAATGTTAATTCACAAATGTGTGACTTAATCAGAATGGATCAAAGGTCCTAACAACTGAGACATTGAGGTCTCTCTTAACCACACAATTCCAATATTCAATTACCCTTAGAAAAAGACCTTTTGAAAAAGTTGTGGAAATGGAGAAGATCTTGTAACCAGTATTTTCTCCTTTTTTTCCCATAATGTTTCTACCCTATAAAAGACAATTTTCATGTTTTGAGTAACATATTATTTGTTGTCTGAAACTACTTTCAATATGGAAAAGCCTAAATTTTTGCCATTCGAATTAATACTGGATGAGACAAAGTTTAGACTTGCCCACTCTCAAAGTATTTGCAGATGACAAAATTAATTTAGCCAGAATGTCTGTGCATTGCATATTATATGCAGTCTGATCTTTACGTACTTGGGCCACAAAACTAAGTATCAACTGAAGTCACAAGTAATATAAGTGATATATAGAAAGATTATGTAATTGGAAGGAAAGGCTTATTTTAACGCAGAAAGCACACTTTATCTATATTTCTCCAAATTTCTGATGTTGTTTAGGCAATAATGATAAATTAAGATACAGGATCAAAATGCATTTTAAGTACATGCACATTTTCTTGGGTCCTAAAAGTTCTGCAATAAATCTCCAATTTTATAGTCAACAGAAGAAAACTGATAAAGGTTGTGATTTATAAAAGGACTGGTACACTGCATGATTCTACCAGCTCACAACCCTCTAAGGCAAGGAAGTTGAAATATTTTTAAAGTTGTTTCCTGGAAGTGGACACAGATTTGGAGTGGTATGAATGCAAGATTCTTCAGGGCTTATCAGTTATAGTATCAAGTTTCACACAATGACCTGGAGCCCAGAGTTTCTGGTCAGACTGGTTCAGACTGATTACATGCAATAAATTATATTGTCCTGTTAGAATGCTTGACAGGGTAACTGTTCCACCAGAATCTTGTACTATCAGAGAAAGTGGGTTTGTACGTAGGACTGATAAGCTCGAAAAACACAATCAATAAAGTTGTATAGCTCTTACAAAACACGTTGTTGTGTTTTACAAACATTGTTTGACGCATTACCACACAATTACGAGTTTAACGCCCCCGAGAAAGATAGGTTTGGAAAACATTTTGGAAAAGAAAAAAAAATGCTCGTAACCAGCATTTTCTTCTTTTCCCACGTTTTCTAACCTTCTTGACACAAATTTCACTGATTGAGCCATAATTAAGTTGTCGTCCGCAACAGCTGTTAATTTAAATTTAGACAAGTCTGAAATTTTGTCTTCTGGTAATGAGTTTAATAAACTAGCTTGATAAACTCATTGCATCACATAGTTTTTACCTTCAAATGATAGGCAAATGCTTCATATTGAATAAAGTTTTCTTTTCACGGACTAACCCGAAATAAAGAAGAATGACTTTGTGTTTTAAGTATTAACTGAAATTTCACACGCTTACAATAAAATACCATTTAATTGTTTCCTCACTTAGGCTAGAACTCTTCTCTAAGGTAGAAATTAAGAAATTTCATTCTATATATTAAAACGATGTCCTCGCTTAAGCTGTTTCATTGATTTATATATTTAATTGTATTCATATAATTAACAATAAGAAAACACATATCCAACATAAGGCATGTCAAAAGAGAATTATCATAATTTTTGTTTTTTCTAACATTAAGAGAAACTGTCATTACATTTGAAAGGCCGTGTAAGAAGTTTCTTTCGACATATTAAAGTGTTTTTCTAGATTAATCCGTTTTTTTCATTGATGTATTTAATTCTATTCATAATTTTAACATTATGAATATAAATTTCATCTGTACGGAATTTCAGAAGAGAATTGTGACAGTGTAGTATTTAAAAGTCATTGGGAAAATGTATCTTATTCTTGTTTATTTAAAAAAAAAAGTTCCCAGCTGACCGCTTAGTATTTACTTGTGTGCGTCCATTTAAAAATGTTTTTTTTTATCTAAACGGCTGTCTTACGGAAAAAATTGTTTAATGCACAAATCAAAAGAGACACAAATCATGTGATAATATCTTACACATATTTCTATTTTTTTCACTTTATTGTTCCTATTTTAAGTTCATTAGAAACCAGAAAATAATCCATAATAATTAGACATTTTAGTATTATCATTGAAGGTAAAACCTTTCATACCAAAATCCATGATTTTTTCATGTATTATGTCTTTTCAAAGATATTGAAAATATTATGAACAAAATGAAATAGTGAGACTGAAATATTATTTAGTTTTAGTAATAGATTAAAACTTTCAAGTGTTTTAATGTTTCCTTTAGAAATTCTGCTTTACTTTACTTTTCTTTAGTCAGAAAAAAATCTTAACTGGTAAAACAGCAATAAGAAAACAAATAAAATTTCTTTTACGAATGAAAAAAATTCTTCAAATAAAAGTAGGAAAAAAAAAATTAAATCATGAACTGTACGCATTTTTAGTTTTATCTTTTTTTATCGTTGTAAATAATTTAGTATCTTTGTGAATCGAGATTTGTTTAAATCTATTATTTCTTTCTTTTTCCAATTATCAACCCCCTTTTAGGCATTTATTATATTCACGGCGAAGTTTTTTTTTAAGATGTATGTTATTAATGTGCCTTTCCATAAGTGAAGCTGTACCAATTACCCGCTAGTGTTCGTTTCTTCAAGGATTTGATTAAGATCTAAATAGCTGTATTAGAAATACATTTCAATGTTCATAAAGATTACAGAAATATTTTACACATTTTACACATTTTTCTTCATATTTGATTTTATAATTTTCGTTTAAAGTTCACTTGAAAGTAGATTATAAAAATCATAGGTATTTTATCATTAATCATTTTCACTGCATTTCACACTGAAATATGCTTCAAATATAGTATGTCTTACGAAATTGAAATTAAAAATGGATGTTCCTAGACAGACAATGCAACCAACGATTAATTAAGTCTCAAGAATATACTTAAATTGCCATGTCCTCGATTGACCTCTTTTGTAAAAGAGTGTGTGTTGTAAAAATCGTTTTTACAGTGTAAACGAAAGTTTTGTTACAGAATAAGAATTAGGAAATGGTGAAAAGACAAAAACAACAAGAGGCCCATAAGAGCCTGATGACGCTTTATTGGCTATAAAGGCAAATATTCAGCTTTTCCAAATGAAGCTAGCCATGTCCCCGATTGACCTTTATTTCTATAGGAGTGTTCGAAATTGAAATCCTTTTTAACAATTAAAGTAAAAATGATAAAAGTTCCGTTACAAAATTCATTTCATACAATAACCGGAATACAGTAGAATGAGTAGGTATTTTAAGTATTTACTGGAAAGTTCACACATTAAAGACATTGCCATTTCATTGTTTCCTGTCTAGACCTAAACTATCTCAATAGATAGAAATAAAAAAATATATATATATCTATCTTAATTATTTACCGGCAATTTCACGCGATAAAACACAGTGCAATTTCATCGTTTTTTCTCTGGACATAAAACTATTCTCAAAATTAGAAATCAAGAAATTTCATTCTATATATTAAAATGGCGTCCCCAATTAACCTGCTCTATTCATGTTTGTATTTAATTCTATTCGTATATTTAACAATAAGAAAACAAAAATCCGATGTAGGGCATTTCAATGTAGAGAATTATCACAATTATTTGTTTTCTTTTTCTAATATTACAAGAAGTGAAATTATCCTCGATTGGCCAATTGTGTTCGTTCCTTGAAGGATTTGCTTAAGATCTAAACGGTTGTATTACAATGAAAATGTAATGTTTATAATATATGCAGGGTGAAGCATGCAGAAATAGTTTACACATATTTCATATTAATTTATTATTGTTGTCATCATCATTTCATATAAAAACATCTCATATCAAAATGTTTGTATGAAATATGAGTAGTATATGAATTACCCGATCTGGGACAAAATTAAAAAAACTTAAAAAAATAGAAAAAAGCGAAAAAAAATTTATCGAAATTCGAAAATTTCAAAAATTTTTGTTGACTAAAGAGCTCAAAATCGCGAGCGAAAGCCCTCAACCCCTTCAAAAACGTGAAATCAGGCCTCAATACGCTCAAAATCGCGAGCGAAAGCCCTCGATCCGCTCAAAACATGTGAAATAAGGCCTGCTCAGTCTGGGTGAAAAAATTAAAAAAAAAAAAAAATCTAAAAAAAAATTTCTAAAAAAATTGTCTAAAAATTTTTTTTTAAATGAAAAAAAAAAAAAGTTTAAAAAAACATTGTAATATTTTTACAATGAATGAAAACACAAATAGAGAATTTATTCCTTTATATAACGTGGAAGTATTAAATGAATATGAAGAATTAATATCTGAGATAGAAGAATTATTAGAGAAGAAATTTTATATGGAATTAAAATATAATTTACGTCCACAACCAGTTTATCAACCAATAATTACACACCAACCAATTGCGCAACAACCATTGGCACCCCCACCCCCCTTACTTCCAAATTCAGGATCCATACCGCTCAACAATACTCCGCAGACTTTTACCTCATTATCAGGCCAGCAAGCAGTAGCGCATCAACCATTTTATTTTTAAATCATAAATCAAAAATATAACTTTTAAAATAATAAAGTTATATTCTTACAGTGGGACCAAGATAATGTTGAAAAACGTTAAACTAGTTAAGAAATCACCTTCAACTCCGTTTTCCATACCTTCTCATAAAAGAAGGTATAGATGAAGTAAGGTGAGTAATGGCACTACCATGATTAAACCATTTTTTATACTTCCCCAACGAAAACGAAAGAGGAAGTATTATTTAGTAAACAATCCTACAGCTTTTACTTAGCTTTTCACAAAACTGAAAATGGTAGTATATTATAATATCAAAAAATTTTACCTTGTTTTTTTAAAAAATGTTCCACGTGTAAAATAATTGTATAAAATATTTATTCCGTTTTTAAACAGCGGCCTTACAACTTTGTGTTTTTTTAATGTGTAAGAAATATGGTATTTACTTACAGGTTGTTAACCCATAGTAGACGTTACCATTTTGTGTTAGTAATTGGTATGAACTTACGGGCTGTTAGGCCTCGCCAGCGGTTCTTATTTTTCGGTATTAACTTACGGGCTGTTAGACCACGCCAGAGGTTACCATTTTGTGTTAGTAATAACATTCTTACAAAAGTTAAAATACAACAAGGAAGTAAAACCGCTTTATTATTATAAATAAAAATCATATTTTATACAATTATCATATACATTTTTTAAATTTTGTTTAAAAAAACAAAGCAAAAAATTATTAATATCATAACATACTACCATTCTCCTCAAAAGTCCAGACTAAACTGGTATTATACGAGTAAGCATTGTGAAATACTATGCCACGTGGTGTAAACTAATCCTTTTTTCCAATATTAACACTTTACAAGTCTAACTCTATAAAAATAGTTATGTAAGAGTAACGCACCCTAAGGTTGTTTGATCTTGAAATAAAGTTTATGATGTCACATTCCTTTATTTCGAGCGGTCTAGGAAAAACTTCACAGCTAGCAACCGAGCTTTTATTTGCAATAATAGAGTAATCAACCTGCTCTGTTCCGTTTATCATAACATTAACTTTTACCACCTCTGGTATATTAGGGTCTTCGTTAACAAACGCTAAACTACCTCTTATAATTCTACCCGGCGCACTCATACAATAACCCCCCAAACCATGGTCATTGCCTGAAGCACTATTACCAAATGAAAACTCATAATTACCATCTCCTATTGGTCCATTTTCTTCCGCCCACACGGATATAATAGGTTTGTTAAATCTCATCATTCCATCTACGTAAGCCTTAGTTGCAACGTCTTGTGGATCCTTCGGGTCTCCAATATTTTTTAAAAATTTGTCATTCATATCGATATCGCTAACAACGGAAAAAGTTCCTTCTGGAGTTTTTAATATCGCACCACTCCCTGAAGAACGTTTAACAGCTTCTATATTGCTGTCTACGTAATACTTATTTACAGCTTGATGGTATTCTAAAGGTTGCCCAACGTTGGAAATCCTCCGTTCGCTCATAGAAATGTCAGCAATGGCTATATACCCACTATCTCCACCATAAACAAAGGCTCGATTAGCATCATCTACATATCTTTTGGTTGCTGCATCTTGTGAATATGTGGGATCTATAAGATTTGTTAACGAATGCCCCTGCATATCTATATCTGCAACAGCGGAAAAAGTGCCATCCGGTTCCTCTACTATTGCTTTGCTGCTACTATCCACATAATTTTTAGTAGCAGCTTCACTCGGTTCTGTTGGCTCCTTAACGTTTTTTTATCGGATTAAAACCCATGTTTAAATAACCATTTTTAACGTGGTATCCTCCGTTTTCATCCAACAACCCTGAGTTGGCGTCAACATAAGCCTTAGTTGCAACATCTTGAGAATTTACTGGATTACTAACCCTCGTTAATGTATTACCATTCATGTTTATAGAACCAGTAACAATAGTTGTTCCATCTTTACGTAAAAAATTATTATTTATGTAAGCGAGTGACACACCATCACCGCTTGTTCTAACATTGCTCATTCGTCCGAATTTGTCTACAGGCATTTTTTATATACTAAAAAAGTTTATTTAAAACATTTTGAAACCTTTTACCCGTGGATAACTTTTAGAATGTACAAACATAAATGACCGCAAAATAATTGCCCAGCTTGTTGTAATTGATCAGTATTGTACTGTATTGGGCTTTTTAAATACTCTCGAATTTCAATAGGTGGTTGTATGCCATAACTGTCAAAATAAATTTTAGTTTTACCATTTTTATACCAAGCGACCCAATGTGTGCCAGGTCCACCACTTTTATCAAAGTTTACTATACCACATTCTTTTTTACTCGGTTTTCTCGGTAATGTATCTAGTAAAAAAACTCCTCTAAAATAAGGAATCTTTAATCTTTTTGCCGCATCTTCCAATTCGAAATTGTTCAACGGTTTATTCGGTAAAATTACGTTTTCAATCGAAATATTTGACATTTTTTATAGTTAAATATTTCTAATGTCTTTATTGTCAACTCATGAATTAAATTCATCAGGATAACCTTTCCACTTTACAAGAGATTTCTTTTTTCCTTTTTTAATAACCTTTTCTATTCTATACAGCTCTTGACTGGTTTTCTGCAGTTCAGGCTCATAAAAGGTACCTTGTATTTCTTCTCCATTAAGATCCTTAATTTTATATGTTACAGGTGATGTAAGTTTTACTTCAGAAACTGTAAAAACCTCCTCAGTCCATCTTGTTGTATAACCTTTCTCAAAAGTCTTTTTCTTTTTACTTATCCTTACTTTGTCTCCAACAGAAAACTTAGGATTTATATCTTTTATTTCGAGATGATCGGGGTAAAGATTTCTCCAAACTCTCGTTTCATTTTCTTTTTTACTAGCGTCTACCGGAGTCATCTTAATAGATGAATGCCTCGTGTTATTATATTTTTTAACGAGATCCGGTAGCACATTGATGTAAACGTTTGTGGAGTTAGAGGAAAAATGCTTCCACATTTTTTCTTTCATTGTTCTAATCCATCTCTCAACCACACTAGATTTTTCCTCATTTTTAGTAGAATACAATTCAACCAAGTCTTTAACATCTTTGTTATAAAACTCTTTACCCTTATCCACCCACATTTTTTCAGGTTTTCTCTCCTTAAAAATACTCTTCAATGCTATAGCAACAGATTTCCCTGTTTTGTCTTTTAATGGCACCAGATATCCATATTTAGAAAAGATGTCAATGACTGCGAGAAGGTATTTAACACCACGATTAAGCTTAGAAAATGCTTGCATGTCTACTAAATCCGCAGCCCATATCCTATCTATACCGTTTACTCTAACTCTTCTTTTCTTAAAATTTCTTTTTACAGGTTTATGTAATTCTTCCGCTAAAATTTTTATCGTGTCGAAATTTTTTTTTTTACTTCCATTCCAAATTTCATCTTCGTTCCAATGAGTTTACTTACCAAACCCCTTTCCGCCCTTTCCCTAATATTAGGATTGTAAATACCTTTTAACTCTGTTAGCATATTTTTATCACACACTGCGTTTCTTGTGGCAGTATCATCGTGTTGAAGATAGCAAACATCATGATTATAAGCAGCTTGATCTACTCTATTTATAGGTTTACTCCATTCCTTTGGTGTTAGATCAGGATTGAGTCTTTTCTTTAATTTAGTGCCTGGCCCCGTAAAATTGTGACCAGGGAGATGCATTTCAACAGGTAAATTATTTATAAATTTGTTTAAGATGCTACCGCCACTAGTAGTTTTTTTTTCTCCTTTTATAAATTGTGTTTTAGTTATTCCACAAACCACACATTTACCCCGCATCATATTTCTTCCATTTTTAGAAACAGCATATTCTATATTGTTTGTATCAGTATGTTTTTTACATTTAACGCAATACATTTTATATATATAAAATTAAAAAAGCTATATAAAATGGATATTATAAACTTATCATGGAATGAAGTAGTATCAAAGAGATTTAATCACTCCCTTTTACCAAAAAATATTAGAGGTTTAATTATAGGCAAATCAGGATGTGGCAAAACTACTTTATTGTTAAACCTTTTACTCAGACCAGGTTGGCTTGACTACAACGATTTGAGTGTTTTCGGAAAAAACCTTTTTCAACCGGAATACCGAATACTAAAAAAGGCTTTTGAAGAAAAACTACCAAAAGAATGTATCTTAAGGTTGTTTAACATGCGTGATGAGATATAAGAACGAAACATTGTACCAACAGCTTTAGTTGAAGAATGGATTAAAACGATTAAAAATAAATCGGATATAAATTGCAACTTCTTTGAAAATGCTAGTGATGTGCCTGATCCAAGAGAGTTTAACTCAGAAAATAAAAATTTAATGATTTTTGATGATTTACTTTTGGAAAGACAAAATAAATGCGAGTGTTATTACATTCGAGGAAGGCATAGTAATGTTGACTGCTTTTACCTCTCACAAAATTATTTTAGACTACCGAGACAAACTATTAGAGAAAATGCTAATTTTATTTGTCTTTTCCCACAAGACTTAAAAAACATTAATCATATTTATAACGATCATGTAGGTGAAGATATGCTTAAGGACGAGTTTAGAAAATTTTGTCAAAAGGCATGGGAAAGACCTCATGGTTTTGCTATTATCGATCTAACCTGTAAAAAGCATGATGGAAAGTATAGAAACGGGTTTGACAATTTTTACATACCAAAGTCAGTATAAAAAATATTTTCGCTTTTTTAAAAAATGGAAGAACTTTTAGAACAAATTGTAAAAAATACAAACCACAAAACATCATTTCAAATTATAGTAAGCAACAACAAAACACGTTTTAGAACAAGGTTTAATCCCCCAATTCAACTGGAAAAGGATAAAGTATATGAAATAGCTTTAGTAAACCTTGAAACTTACTACTCTTTTCCAAACATTGATGAAACAAACAACATATTCGTTTATTCTCCAGACAATGGTAATTCGTGGGTTAAAATAAGAATACCTGAAGGAAGTTATGAGATTGATGACATTAATGATACTATTCACCAGGAAATGAGAAAAAATGGTCATTATGATAGAGTTAATGAAGAGTATCCTATTAACATTTCTGCAAACACCAATACTCTAAAGTCTATTATTACCTTAGAAGATGATTATCAAGTAGATTTTAATCAACTGGGCTCCATTGCTAAAGTATTAGGATTTACTTGCGCTAAATATACGCAAGGATTTAACGAGTCAGAGAATATAGTGAACATTCTTACCATAATTAGTTTGCTCGTTAGCATAGATATTATTTCAGGAAGTTATGTTAATGGTTCAACAAAAAACATTATTTACTCTTTTTTCCCAAATGTTGCACCTGGATATAAGATAATTGAGTCACCAGTTAATTTAGTATACTTACCAATAACATTAGATGAAATACATAACCTAGAGGTAAATATTACGGATCAAGATGGAATTTACTAAATCTTAGAGGTGAAAATTTAACAATTAGGTTTCATATTAGAGAAGCGAGATAAGGGACCCAACTTGTTTGGACTAAATAAAAAAATAGTTATATATAAAATGACGAGTTATACTAATGTTAAAGTAAATATATCGGAAGGACAAAAGCAAAAGCTTCAATATGCTGTTAAAGCTGGTTGTGCGGTAAGTATTCGTTTAGCCCATGAAGATTTACAAGGTAATGATGTTTTAGCAATTACCAATTCACAACTAAAAAAGTTTGTTAAAGCCTATGAGAGTGGTAAAGGCGTAACAATTAAAATGACTGCAAAACAACTTAAATATAACATGAAAATAGAAGGAGGTTTTCTCGGAATGTTGGCTGGGTTAGCTGCTAGAGCTTTGCCGATGCTTGCAAAAACTGTTTTACCAGCTTTAGGTGTTGGTGCTCTTTCTGGATTAGCCTCAACAGGTGTACAAAAAGCAACGGGCTCAGGTCTTTATCTTAAAAAAGGAGGATGTGTTTGTCAAGTTGAAACTGATGGATGTGGATTATACTTAAAACCATACAAAGGTAAAGGATTAGCTTCAGTTGGTGATGGGTTGTATTTAAAGCAAGGAGGAAAAATGTATGATGGAAGAGGACTTTTACTCGGACCTAATAGCCCATTCGCTAATATACCTATCTTAGGAGCTATATTATAAATATTATTTACAACAAAATAAAAATGGATATTCATAAATTTGGTATAAAACCTAATATTACTACTCAACATAAAACTATATTTTGGAAACCTCATTTACATGGAGTAAGATATCCTCCCTTAAAGCAAGATCCTTTAAAATGGAAAATATATTCGCAAGTAACTATCAAGATTCCTCCTCGTGATGGTATGAGACTTTCGCTAGGATTTGGTTATATAACTACACGAGGAGTTGTAGTGATATCTGTTAGTAATAAATGGAAAGATAGTTTAACCATTCTTAATGGAGCACATCTTGATAACGAAGCTGATGATATCTTAGTCTACATTTATAATTTCTCACAAAAACCAATTGAAATACCTGAGGGAGAGTTATTCTGTTATCTAAAATATTTACAATCTTGAGATAAAAAAATTATTATTTTAATAAAATGGCAGATACAGATCAAAAACATCCTAATAAAATATATCCTCCGTTACCCAAAGAACGAAGTACAGCAAGCGCCCCATCTATCGAGATGCATGCAGTGGGGGATGACAAAGGTCATTCCTATCGTCTACAAAAAATATCTGAAGTAAAAAAGTTTCTCGAAAATGAAATTCAAAAAAGAGATGCCTTAGCTAAAAAATATTTTAGAGCCGCGAGAATCGTTGACAATGTTGACACGGTTTTGATCACGGTAACCATGGCTTCAGGAGTAGGTGGAATCGGTTTACTATCTACTAGTGTAGCTATTCCAGCAGTCATAGCATTAGAAGCAACAGCTGCGGCAACCGGGCTTCTTTCGATAGTAGGTAAATATGTAGTAAGAAATTCGAGAACCAAAGCAGAAAAACATCAAAAGATTAAAATGATAGCTGATGCTAAGTTAGATACAATTGCTTCACATATATCGAAAGCTTTAACTGACAATTATATCTCTGATGATGAATTCAAACTAATCATGGAAGAATTAGAGAAATATAAAACCATGAAGGATGAGATACGTACCAAGATCAAGAAAAAGATATCTACCGAAAACGAAGAAAGCTTGATTGAAAAGGGGAGGCAAGAAGCGCGTGAGTCCTTTCGGAAGCTTGTCGAAAAGAATCACGGCGGGCCGCTCGGTTATTAAAAAAATCATTAAACATAGACCAAGGTGTTATCTCCCTGAAATTAGGTGTAAGTGTATTTGTGAAATAGGTGATACCTCGGACATGTAATATATAAGAGAATATATAATGCTCTTATATATTACACCAAACAAGTTGGTGTTTGAAAACTACGTTAAAAACTATGTTAAAAACTATGATAAAAGGTATGTTAAAAACTGTCTCGCCTTTGTCTCGACAAAGGTGTGTTAAAAAATTATTTCAGTAATTAAAAAAAATGTCTTTTTTAAAAATCGCTGATCCTACAAAAAGGGACTTAATTGTAAAAAAGCATCTTGAAACGAGAAAGAAGATTCGGGATAATCTACTAGCAGAAAGAACAGGTGAACAGCAACTTCAAACCGATCTTTCAAAGTTTTTTAAACCTATTACGGAAACACAAAAAGCTACAACAAAGGAGATTACTGAGGGACTTAGACCTATTAAAGAAGGTATCGAACAGTTGCCGCAAGCTATTACGTTTCCAGACTCATCTTTAAAGGCTATTGAAGAATCAATAGAAAAACAAGGAAAAGATCTTGGAGAAATATCGAAGAGTTATTTAATGAGGCTTGGCGATCCAAAAATAACAGATACAACATTTGGAGTAAGGTATGATGAAAGTAGTGATAAATTAAAAATTGGCAGCAAAATGGTAATGTTTGATGAAAATAATATTATAATTGGTAATGATGTATATGAAGGAACGCCTGGTCTATGGGAGTTAATCATATCTAAGAACCCGGATGAAAATATTTATGATGATAAGGATTATGATAATTACGCGAAGTTGATGGTAAAAACAAATGCTCTTTATCGGGATTACGATCCAAGCAAAAACCGACCTAGTGCCAATAAAAGTGATAAATGGAAGAACATACACAAATCTATTTGGGCAAATAGGAAAAAGTACCAATCACACAGAGGTATTGATCCTGCTGGGTCATATTGGTATACATCAACTGGTAAGGGTATCATTATCCCATCTGACCCTAACGCATTAATAGAAAGACTAGATCTGTTATTGGCAAGTAAAGAAGCAGGTAACACAGGTGTAAGAAACGAGATAGTGAGTATTTGTGACGAATTAAAAAGACAAGGTGTTTTAAATTCAAACGCTTATAAAAATTTAATGTCTATACTATAAAAGATGATCATCACTAAAAAACACGGATTTAAAAAAAAGTATTCATACGGTGGTGCCGGAATCTTTGATAGCGTTGCTAACTTTTTAGCGAGGCTTTTTACTAGTAGTGCAGCTAAACAAATTGCGTCTTCTGCCCTTGATGTAGGAAAGAGTGTAGCTAAGGAAGGTGCAAAGAAAGCTTTAGAGGTTGGAAAAAGCGCAGCTGTAGATGTAGGAAAAAAATTAGTTACGAGAGCTTTAACACCAAAATCAAAGGAAATTTTACAAAAATATAGCGCAACACCAACAACAACACCCAAAACGCAAGACATTAATGCATTAATAGATGGAAGTGCCATTGCTATTCAAGACTTAGTTAAAAGATTAAACAGTGGAGCAGGCATTAAAACAGTATGAAGAAAAAAATAGAATTAAGTTAAGGAAATTATATTACTTATAAAAAAGATAATGCCAGAATTAAAATTTAATCGTGTAGATTATAAAAAATACAATACTAGTTGTATTACTATAGTAGGTGCATTTTTAAACCTAAAAGATTGTGAAATCCTAGAAATTAATAACACGAAATATGGTTATAAAAAAGCTGTTGTGAAGTTATCTCCTGAAAAAGTAATCAAGATGAAAGAGATTGAGGAAAAGGTGAATGAATGTTTACAAAAGTGGGGGATACCCCAAATAACACTTGTATACGGTAATAGAGTTTATCCTAAAACTAAAATGGAAACCGCAAAAAGCATTAAACTTGAAGGTGTGTTTGTTAATGATGAAAATAAGTCTTTTCCCCAGCTTTGGTTAGAAATTTAAGTAACAAAATTATAATTTTTATTTATTTAAAATTATAATTGTTATTATAAAATGGACATTTTAAAAATCACCGAACCAATTTTAAAAGATGATAGCATTGAGGAGTATGAGCACCATGCTTATGAACCAATCACAGGTGTTAATCTCAACAACTCAGGAGGAGATATTAGAATTAGTATCGAAACCCAAGATAATTTTACTCATCCTAGTGAGAGTTATTTACTTATTGAAGGACAATTAGTAAAGGATGATGGAACAACTTATGTTATAGGCACAGACAACGTTAATATTGCTTTAACAAACAACGCCTTGATGTACCTGTTTAAAAATATTAAGTATCAACTTTCAGGTAGGGAGATTGAATCCATAGCAAATCCTGGTCAGGCTACTACAATGCTTGGGTTGTTAAAATATCCAGATGATTTTTCTAAATCACAAGGGTTTAATCAATGTTGGTATAAGGATACAACAGTCAATGCAGACGATCAAAATAGCGGATGGGAAATAAGAAGACAATACATCATTAATAATGTTAATCCAGTAGGTTCATTTAGTTTTAGAGTTCCTTTAAAACATATATTTGGTTTTTGTGAGGACTATAATAAAATATTGTATGGAATGAGGCAAACTCTCACCTTAACAAGAAATGATGATAATGATGCAATCTTTCGAATCAATGCTGCTCCTGAAGGTAGAATTAGATTAGATAAGATATCATGGTTTATGCCACATGTGCTACCTGCTGATAAAGAGAAGATGGAACTTTATAAAATTATCGAGAAAAAAGAAACAATACCAGTTGGATATAGAATGCTACAGTGTGACTCTATCGCGGTTCCTCAGACAACATCATTTACCTGGAGACTTTCTATTAAATCATCTCCTGAGGTACCACGTTTTATCGTTGTCGGCTTTCAAACTAATAAAAGTAATAACCAAAGACAAAATGCATCTGTATTTAACAATGTAAATGTTAAAAATATTTATGTTATGTTAAATGCTACTCGATACCCTGCGGTTGACTACGATCTTTCATTTGCTAAAAAGCAATTTAGTAGAGCGTATGGTTACGCCGCATTATTTAGATCTAAGTTTTATAACATGAATGAGTTTGTGTCAAACCCTAACATTTCCCCCTCAGATTATAGAACCCTATATCCTTTGTTTTTGTTTGACGTTTCCAAACAGAGTGAAAGATTAAAATATTCTGTTACTGATATTCAAATTAAGGCATATTTTACTGCAAATGTGGATGCGAACACAGAGGTATATGCTGTTATTATTAGTGATAGGTTAATTAACTTCCAGTCTGATGGAAATAAAATGAGTGCAGTGTATTAAGATATTTTTTCCTATATAAAAATGATAAAGATTGCAGATTTAAAAAAAATTCTTAAAGAAAATAATATAAATTTCTACTCATACTGGGATAAAAAGCGATTAGTTGAGTTGGTGAAAGAACACGGATTGTTACCAGAGGAGGAATCGCTTAAGTTACCTAAAAAAGAAAGAAGTAAAGACCCTAAGTTTGATAGATTAAAGACTATTATGCATAATCCTAAGAAAGTTACTTTAGAGGATGTTGAAACTGGCGAAATAAAAATCTTCCCATCAATTTATAAGATAGGTAAATTTATAGATCGCTGCCCACAAACGATTGAGAATTGGAATGGGAGAACTTGGAATAATAAATATAAGATTAACATTCAGTAATTTCATTATGACAATGACGAAGTCGTAATAAAATTGAGACAAAAAAAATTTAGCTTAAGTTTTTTATTATACATATATAAAAAAGATGAGTTTATTTAACAGATTTACGAGTGCAGCTAGGCGAGCTGTATCTAATGTTTACTCTGGAGCAAGACGACTAGCCGCAGCTGTCGTTCCGGAATCTATACAAAGAAGAGTAACTGATTTTGGTAACTGGATAACTGGTAATGTAGAGCCGGCACAAATACCACAAGTTTTGGATGAAGTTGTTGAACATGTTAGAGAAAATTACCCTCCAAGACAGGAGTTACAGATTAGAGAGGGGCCATCTTCTTTAAGAGGGTTTGCAAGACAATATGTAATAAATGGGAGTAGGGGAACAGATACGTATACGTTTTTGGAAAATGCGCGTGATAATATGGTTAATATTATAAGAAATAATCCTGGAATAAAAATTCAATTAGCTTTTAATTGTATTATGAGAAATGTAACTGCACCTGAACTTACTTTATTAAGTACTACTTTCTATTCAGGACATTTTGCTGTTTATGAGGGAACCGATATAGATGAACTTTATACAACTATGATTGAAAAATTTTTAGAAAAAATAGCAACATTTCAAAGAGAGGGTAGCGAATGGGTAGTTCATAATATATTAACATTTGAGTTACACACAGTTGAAATTAATCCTTTAAGAGCTAATGGTTACTTACCATTACCAGATTGGATCTCTAATAAGAAAGCAGTTATTAATATAAAAAATAAAGATGATAAATGTTTTTTATGGTGTGTTTTAAGAGTATTAAATCTAAAAAATTACCATCCAGAAAGAGTTGATAAAGAATTAAAAGCAAAGGAGGGTAGCGTAAACATGGAGGGAATAGAGTATCCTGTTTCGTCTGCTGGTATCAAGAAGTTTGAAAAACAAAATCCTGAAATTAGTATAAACGTTTTTGCAATAAAAAATTATAAACGAAAAATTCATCCTTATTTAATTACTGATATTGAGAAAAGCAAACATATTGACCTTTTTATTAAAGATGGAGAAAATATGCACTATGCCTTCATAAAAAACTTTAATGGGTTGATGAGAACCCAAGTAAGCAATAATAGCAGTATAAAATATTGTAAACGTTGTTTAAATCATTTTGGTAGTAATAAACTTTTAGAAAAACATAAACAATATTGTAATGAGTATGAACCTATTTTAATGGAAATGCCAGCACAAGGTAGTGAAATGCTTTTTATTCATCACATAAAGAAAATAAAGGTTCCTTTTGTAGTATATGCTGATTTTGAAAGTGTTTTAAAACCAATACACACATGCGAATCAAATCCAAAAGATAGTTATACTATACAAACTCAAAAACATTTACCATGTAGTTTTTATTATATTATAATATTTTTTACTGATGATATGTCTAAACCAATAGTAAGAAACTATATAGGAGAAGATGCTGGTGAAGTTTTTATAAATATGTTATCAAAAGATATTAAGAACCTTTATGAAAGATATTATCAAAACCCAAAACCAATGAATCTTACAATAGATGAACAACAAAAACATTCACAACAAAAAAAATGTTGGATTTGTGGTAATAAGTTTACAAAAGATAATATTAGAGTAAGAGATCATTGTCATTTTACAGGAAAGTATAGAGGTGCCGCGCATCAAGACTGTAATTTAAAAGCTAGTAAACCTAATTTTACACCAGTATATTTTCATAATTTAAGCGGATATGATGCTCATCTTTTTATAAAATATCTTGGTAAAACTAGTGGTAAGATTAATTGCATTCCAAATAATGAGGAGAAATATATTAGTTTTAGTAAAAGCATTTGGGTTGGTGAAAAAGAATCAAAACCGAAAAAAGATATTTTACTAAGAATCAGCTACCACTAGTTAGGAGAAAAGGAGTTTTCCCTTATGAATATTTAGACTCATTTAAAAAGCTTTATGATGAAAAATTACCACCAAAAGAAGCTTTTTATTCCACTTTAAATAAAACACATATTAGTGATGAGGACTATGCTCACGCTAAAAATGTATGGGAAGCTTTTAATATGAAAACTTTTAAGGATTATTTAGAACTTTACAATAAAATAGATGTGTTACTTTTAGCAGACGTCTTTGAGAATTTTAGAGATGTTTGTTGTAAAAATTATGACTTAGATCCTAGTTGGTATTATACAACACCAGGTTTGGCATGGGATGCAGCATTAAAAGTAACGGATGTAAAACTAGAACTTTTGTCTGATCCTGATATGCATTTAATGTTTGAAAAAGGTATCAGAGGTGGTGTTAGTATGTGTTGTAAAAGATATTCAGAAGCAAATAACAAATATATGAGTGAATTATATGATTCAAGTAAACCATCAAAATATTTACTATATATAGATGCAAATAGCCTTTATCCTTGGGCAATGAGTCTTCCTACTCATGGTTTTAAATGGATGACAGATAAAGAATTAGAAAATTGGCAGGATCATTCTTGTATATTAGAAGTAGATTTAGAATACCCTAAAGATTTACATGATTTACATAATGACTTCCCTTTAGCGCCTGAACGTTTAAAAATAGAAAAGGTAGAAAAACTTATTCCAAACTTAAATAACAAAAAGAATTATGTTTTACATTATAAAGCTTTAAAAACGTGTGTTGATTTAGGTTTAAAAATTACTAAAATACATAGTGGAATTAAGTTTGAGGAAAGTGTATGGCTTAAACCATACATTGATATAAATATTAATCTAAGAAAAGCAGCTAAAAATAATTTTGAGAAAGATTTTTTTAAGTTGATGAATAATTCAGTCTTTGGTAAGACTATGGAGAATTTAAGAAATAGAGTAGAAGTTCATTTAGTTAATGATAGAGATAGAGCAAAAAAGCTTGCAGGAAAACCTAATTATAAGCATACTACAATATTTAATGAAGATCTTGTTGCTATTCATATGAAAAAGACTAGTATAAAATTTAACAAACCTATTTACTTAGGAATGAGTATTTTAGATATTAGTAAAACACACATGCAAAAAACTTTGTATAATTACTTTAAACCAAAGTATGGTGAAAAGGTTAAAATGTGTTATACTGATAGTTTTATCCTTGAAATAGAAACTAATGATTTATATAAGGATATAGAAAAAGATGTACCTGAAATGTTTGATACTAGTAATTATCCTGAAGATCATTTCTTAAGAAATGATTGTAATGCAAGAGTAGTTGGAAAGTTTAAAGATGAGTTAGATGGTGAGATTATGACAAAGTTTGTTGGTTTAAGAGCAAAAACGTATGCATATAAAACTTTAGATGAAGAGGAAGATAAAAGATGTAAGGGAATAAAGAAGTCAGTAATTAAGAATGAATTAAGATTTGATCATTATAAAGAATGCTGTTTTACAGAAGAAGATCAGCATAGGGCAATGCATGTATTAAGAAGTCGCGGTCATGAAGTATATACAGAGAAAATAAACAAAGTTGCTTTGAGTTGTAAAGATGATAAAAGGGTTGTTTTGGAAAACAAGATTGACACATTAGCTTGGGGGTATTATAAAATATAACTTTGTTTATAAAGTTATATTTTACGTTTAATGGTACTTTCTGTTTTACAAATTGGACATTTCCTTCTCTCAGAATTTAAATGGTGGCATTTCTCACATATACATATATGCCCACAATTACAAAACAATATATTTGGATTGGTTTCAAGACAAATAACACAATTTTCTTCCCAAAAAGTATCTATACCATTGATATATTGAATATTTTCTTCTATATCTTCTTCTATACTTTCATTATCTGAAACAGCTTCTTCATCACTTTGTCTATGAAATACAAAAGGATCTAACCTTGTAGGATGTCTCTCTCCTATTGGTGTTTCTCCTGGGGGTAGCGTTTTCTTGTAAAAAATTACACTTGGTATAAAATCATCTTCAGATTCATACCCTTCAGTTATATATCTATATAGCCTTTCTCCCGCAATATTTCTATAGCCATTATCTATTTCCATATATTGATCAAATTTGTGTAGAATATTTTGGAAATATTCACCTCTTCCATTTAGTATCAATAAAGGAATACCTATTTGATAGAAATGATGAGGGCGTCTTGCAGCCTCACTTCTACAACCAACAAAAAAAGCAATACTACATTCTTCATCACCTATTTCTTTCACAAACTCGCCGTAATGATAATACCAATCACTTCGTATATCTTTAAATGCTTGTAAATGATTTTTGTAATTAGATTTGAGATACATTATTTCTCTACTAAAACTATTGTCTTACAATTTTACTATGAAAATGACGTACCTTGTTTTCTAAAATTCTTGTTAAATCTGTGTTTTCATTCATTTTAAATATTACAATGTTTTTTTAAACTCTTTTTTTAAAAAATTCAAATTTTTTTTTTAGAAAATTTGTTTAGACATTTTTTTTTTTTTTTTTTTTCATTTTTTTTTTTTTTATAATTTTTGTTTTTTAATTTTTTTTTTTTTTAATTTTTTCACCCAGACTGAGCAGGCCTTATTTCACATGTTTTGAGCGGATCGAGGGCTTTCGCTCGCGATTTTGAGCGTTTTGAGGCCTGATTTCACGTTTTTGAAGGGGTTGAGGGCTTTCGCTCGCGATTTTGAGCTCTTTAGTCGACAAAAATTTTTGAAATTTTCGAAATTCGATAAATTTTTTTTTGCTTTTTTCTATTTTTTTAAGTTTTTTTAATTTTGTCCCAGATCGGGTAATTCATATACTACTAATATGTTTCGAAGCTAAAACATCCGTACAAAAAAGTGACTGGTAAAGTTTCAGCAATTACTGATCTTTTTGTATAAGAGTGTGTGCCGTTAAGACCCAATCTTCTCTGCCTTGAGAAAAAAGTTCCATACTTAAATGTGTGTATAAACTATGTTTCAAAGATAGTACCTCAAAAATGTTGAAATCAGATATCTATGTTCCTTGTGCAACCGAAAACTGACTTAGTCTTAAAAGTATGCTAAATGAAACTAGCCATGAGCCCGATTGATCTTTATTTCTATAAGAGTGTGTGACATTGTTCAAATCTTTTCAATAATTATAGTTGAAATAATAAATGTTTCGCTACAGAATTTTGATTTAAAACGGTAAAACAACAGTTGGAGCACATCGATTTCCTCAAGGCAATGATTTCCTTCAACGTCCCTAATTGACCTCTTTTCTTTTTTTTTAATTAGAGTAATCCCATATTGTCTCTTCGAAGAAAAAAATATTTTCATGCTAAAATGTCTGTAAAAATATGTTTAAAAGATAGAATATCAAATGAATGTTGTAATCAGAAACGGGTATTTCATTTTGAAATCTTAAAATGTCCCAATTAAAGGGAGGAAATGCAAAATTAACTAATTTTTATATTTTCAAAAAGAAAAAAAGTGCGATGTGTTACCAAGTGCATTTATCTTGGTGAATGACGCTCTTTTAGAAAACTTAAGATTCGAGCGGGGAAATGTTTGTCAATCATTCTAAAACAAATTCTATGATATTCAAACTTGATTAATTGCAATTTGTACGAATCACAGAGAGAATTCGAATCTCAGTCCAGTAGTTTTTGTCTTTAATGTATTCTATTCTATTCTTTTTCTATTCTAATTATCCCCTACTAGGAATTTAAGTGACTGGTGACATAGTGCTTTTTTTCAAAAATGTATCTAGCAAGAGTCTGGCAATTTCAATGTTAAAATGTAGGAATAAAAGAGTGTACTTTATTTCAGACAGAAATACGCTGTAATGTCATTGAAAAGGCGTTGTTAATATTCCCGTATTTTATACAAAATTGTTTATCCTCACACGTAAAGATAATTGTAATACATTGACGGCAAATATTTTCAGTGGTTGTCGAAATAATTGGAATACACCAGACTGAATATGTATTAAAGGGCCTATACAGTCCTAACAGATATAAATTGAACTATTTATTATATATCTCTTTTTGATTTCTAGCCAGAGAAAATTACAATAAATTTGTCATTACCTTGTGCTGTTCTCTTTTTTAAGCCTTGTGCGCTTGTATCGCTTATGCCTTCTTCAGGATCACAACCACTGCCTGAAAAAATTCGTTCCGTGTGTTTAAATGGTTTCTTCAGTTAAGCTGTTTTATTCACTTATATATTTAAAATTATCAATTTCCTAAACAGTAAAGAAATAAAGGCAATTAAATGACTCTATAAAGTACTATTTCTAAACAATTTGAACGGTGTATTTTATTTGTGCATATTTTGTACATAAAATATTTCCCAGTTGACCGTTAAACATTTACTAGTGTGTTCGTTTTAGATTTAAACGGCTGTTTTAGGGAAACAAAATTATTTGACATTATACACGAGAAGCATAATTCTATCGAATGTGAAATTCGATTTTTTTTTAATTGTCCACTTCCAATCGGTACTGGAAGGTCGTGACAATCCCTAACCGCACCTTCCAATTTTATATTAGTATACTGTAGTATACTGTATTAGTTATTTGAATATTCAACAGTGAAGAGGTAAAAAAAAAAGCATATACCACAGTTTAACAGCGACAACGTGTCACGCGAGAAAGTTAGACTGAAATTAGATTTATGGGAGTGAACTTCTTCATAAAATATTTATTCAAATTGAAAGAATAGAGTTTATATCGTCATTTTGAGATAAATTTTCAGTTTCAGTGTTTACTTTCGAACAGAAGAACATACGGAGGAACAGATGAAAAGAGAAACAGACGAAAAACAGGAAAAACAAAAAAGTATGATCCATGTTTCGATGTTGAAGATAAAATTAAACCAGACTTGTTCTGTTTTGTACGACTATTGGGGTAAATCTTCGTTCATAAGCTAGCTACTCGAATATTTGGGCGAAAAACGTAAATTGAATATTTTGTTTTTTTGAGAAATGAAACTTATTGACAGTGATCAATTCACCAGATAGAAAACAACTTCAGTGATGTCAAAAATCTAGGAATGAACAGGATTAAAATGTCTAGCAAGTATTTATCGGAATTTTCAAATGATTAAAAAAATGTCGCGTAATATTTTGTCTCACAAGATCTACTGCAGATATCAAGATACTCATGGATAAATGCTATTCAAAACAATTTGAAAGCTGTATCTTCTTCATGTATCATTTGTGAATGAAATTGTCCCCGGTTAACCGCATAACATTTACTTGTTGGCGTTCCTTGAAGAAGGATTCGTATTTAATGCATGAAATATCCGAAAAGATATATCATATGACCTTAACTTGCAATTACTTCCTTTAATTCACACTGCAAAATAAAATATAATTAGTATCATGATTTTATACTTCATCACCATCACTACCGGTAAAACATTTCATACTAAAGTACGTGTATAACATATGTTTCATATGTTTAAAAAAACTCATGGCAAAATGCTTTTTGAAAATTATTTGAAACATGTTTCTCATTCACGTATTATATTTAAATGAATTTGTTCCCGGTTGACCGCTTAACATTAACTTGTGTTTTTCCTTTGAAGGATTCGTTTGAAAACGAATCTAAACAGCTTTATTATGGAAAAACATTTGTTATGCTGTTGTTATAATTTGCATACTGCTTTGGTTTAACAGCCATTGAATCTTGATTAAAACCACGTCCAGAGTCAATAGTGGTACCTACATTAAAAGATTTCTAATAAATATTAAATTCTCTCGGAAAATCGGCATTCTACGAAGTAAATTCAAACAGAATGAATTCAATAGAAACAAGTCCCCAACAGAATTCTTCTAGAACGACGTTTGTTGCCATAACTTTTATTTCAAATGTTTGACGAGCCGGGATATCAACTGCCGAATTAGTCATATACATTACAGACTGAACTTTTGCGGCTTTGCGTAAGCTTAATTACGCTAAATATTTTAATTCTTGAGGAAAAATGGTCACCAATCACAGTAAAACAAATTAAGAAAGAAAATATTAAACCGGTTTTTGTGTGCTTTGCAAGAATAATTGCAGAAAAAAAAATCCGAGAATTAGATACTAGTATGTGGATTATAATAAAAAATGTTTAGCATACCTTGAGGCTCCTGTTCGGATTTCTGAAAAAAAAAAATTATGCAATAGAAATAATTCGTGCAAATACATTTCATTTAGCATGTAAAGCAGGGAATTACTAGAAATCATAACCTTTAATAAATCGGTAGGAATTTTTTTTTTTAAATATTTTTCATCTTTTTAATTACAGCTTAATAGCCCACGTATACGAACTATTTATCATTTGCCTTTAGGTGAAAGGTAGATTAAGTTGAAGCAGCAGATTTAATTGAATTGGTTGTAGAAGTAGAGGAAGTAATAACAGCTTTGATATTATTAATATGAAGAGGTAATTAAACTAGCTATTTGAAAAAAAAATAGCAGTAGCAATTTATACTATTTTCTCGAGCGACTAAAAAATCCCAAAAAGCATGACAGTTATAAATACCTTTCTCCAAGGAAGATTGGCATCCCCGTAATCGAATCGGAGTTCTTCACCATTTCTGATGTCGCATGTAGCAAAGAAGCACAGATGAGGAACTCCATGAACATCTACAATTTGTGGTTTGCAGTTCTGCAACAAATCGCCTTTTGGGGCATCATTGACCATTCGTCCTTTTCGGAAAATATCGATTGTTGCGTCAATACTTTGGATAAAAAAAGGAAGAATTGTTTTAAATTATGTTTTGTTGAAACATGCAATATAATATCAGAAGACGATCAACATAAGTGGAAATGAATATAAATACATTAGCTTTTCAAGCATAACCTATACAAATATATATTATACAAGCGTACCCATACAAATCATAAAATTAGAAAGGGAAATTTTGTCGATAGGCAAACCGGTAAATCGTAACACAAATCACAGTACAAAGTATAGCTTTTCACTGACAAAGTGGTGATGGCTTTAAACGATTAGAGATAAAAATAAACTCCTGTTTCAAATTTTCAGTCAAAACTATTAAGCTTAAAAGTCATATCGATGACGGAGATTATGAAGAATTTTCAGAGAGCGCCATACTTAAACTGAGCGCTTGGTATCAAATGGCAAATATGATAACAAAGTTAAATTACATACCACATGATCTTCTCTTTGTACTTAAAATAATACATAAAACAACCCAAATCAGCCTCTTCGTAAATATAGTCGAGTCTTTTGGCAGTCTGGTAGTCTGTGACAAGCTCTCCAAAGTACTCTAATAAGAAGTCCCCTTCAACAAATGACTGAGTTGTGAAAACGCCTTCTCCTAAAAGAAAAAATAAGAAATGTTCTATATTATGAAAAGTAAATGACCGTCTATTACAACGAGGAAAAAAGGCTGAAGCTGACGACACCATAGAAGCACTGTAGTAACCTTAATATTGAAAACATTGTCACGGAAACGAAAACAGAAACTTAGCATTTCGAAAAAAAAGGAGAGGGTAATATCCAATTGTATAGTTTCTGAAAAGATTACACAGCATATTTAATTAAGTTATTTTATTTCTTTGAATACATTCATTGATTCTAGGTCATTTGTGCTAAAACGGTCTATAGAGTCGTAGTAATTTGATTAAGATATGTATTTATTACCTTTGTAATATATCTAAAATTAGATCGATGAAATTTGTAAAACTTTGCTTTCATTGATTATTGAACTTCAAAATAATCATAACTCGGCTTGTGTGAAATTAACAATAAAGATACGAAATGTTGTTTCCTAAAATTTCTATTACATTCACCGAAAAAAATTCATATATCTAGCACTGTCGATAAAATAATGTGTAAAAGATTCAAGATAATGGAAAGAGAGGACTGCATGTGCTTTACCTCTTTAACTCTACCACAGATCAAAAAAAGGAATTCGTAATTGCTTGATTTTCGTAACTTGTTCAAGGAACAAAATTATGTCGTCTCTTTCTTTTTTGATAAGGACATGTGATAATTGATGTGATATAAAACTTATTTTATTATACATTATTAATTTGATGAGGGTACATGAAAATCTACTTACCTATGAAATCATCAATATATCACAGTTCAAAACCACCAGGGTCGTCATTACCTTGACAGTATTGCTTTGCAAGCGCCCTCTGTTTAGCCTTGTACTCAGTCCTAAAACATGTTTGATTTATTCTTTAATATAAATCCATCTTCGAAAAAACGTTAACGGTTACGTTCTAAGGAAGCGCGAATGGAGAACTTACTTGAAATATCCAAAAAAACTGCTTATCTGGCTTCTTCCAATTTATATCCATTATAATCCTTTTTCAAACGAATGAGTTAACGGAATCTTAGTATGAGGTGTTTTAGTCAAAGCTAAAATGTAAGCTCACATGAATTTTGATAAAAATTTTCCTTTTCAGTCAGTTCTAGTTTTGCAGAGTTAGTGTTGCCTGAGAAAGCCGATATTCTATTTTTATTTATTCATTATTATTACTATTTTAATAAGAACTTTGTCAGGGGTAAAAGCATTGCACTAGTATCTTGTTTGTATCTTGTATATCCCTTCCTTCATTCTTTTCTTTTTTTCTCGGTTCGACAAAAAGTAAGTGAAATTCAAAGAATAATTCAGCAATAACTCAGGAACTTCAGTTCTATATATCTATCCCTTGTCAGTGACCATTAGTTCGGATGGTTTCGTAAGTTGTCATAGAGAAGCCTGTCCTTTTGTAAAAAAAAAACTGTATTGGTGATTTTTGTTCCCCGTCATGCACCTGTAGACGGAACACAAAGAACTGCGAAAAGTATAGATCCTGGTCAGACTGCACGGAATGCGCGGGCTGAACAGAGCCGAATTTTTTCGCTTTTACTAGATTTTCTAATCTGAAAATGATCATTCTACCGAATTAATCAGTCATTCTAAAAACATAGAACTGGATCGATCTGCAATGCATTCGGTCTCTTTTACCTTCAGTTACTTTACGGAGTTAAAAAATGGTCCCATTTCGCGTGTCGGTCACATTCAATTAATATCGTTTAAACATATATATTGATAATTAATTATATGATAATATATTTCCCTGATGTGTAACAGTAAAGCTTAATTGAAGTTTTCAATAGTAAAAATATTTAAACGATTTCAAAGTAGTAGAAATACTTTTTTATCCTGTTGTTTCATGTATGAATTTTACATTTAGTAGGGTTATACGAGTCAAAGGTTATTTATCGAGTATAAAAGGATAAAGTTAAGGGCGTTGGATCACATCGAAAATCTTCTATAAAGTCCTCGAAAAGTTGATTAGACCAAGATCATTCTAACATAAATCCACACGTTTTTTTTTTTTTAATATGCGCCATTGTGCATCTTATATGAGCATTAAAATGTAAATCTTAAAGTGAAACGGGTCAAACTATATCTGAGATCTTCGAAAAGAATCGGCCAAAGTCGGCTTTCGCTATTTGCAGATCAGTGAGCACCGATAATTTATCACGAATGTTTTTTTTTTTTTTATATAAATAAATAACATGGAAAAAAATACACACAAGGATCGAAATATTTTCAGGTGCACCAAATCTCCATTTAGCAGAGCGCAACTCATATAATTAATAGCAGACATAAGATATAAGACATAAGATATTAAACAAAGTATTTGAGACATGCTCCAACAAAACTAAAATAATTGACATTGCAGCCAATGTAGACTCAGATTGACCTGAACACTGACTCTGTCCATTTAGGGTCTTCACCCGCCAATATGTGACCCGTCACGTGAAAAAAGGCCTTAATCCTTTCCCAAACGACAAATTTTGGACTGGTCCAAATTGAAAGAGTTTGCAGACGACAATTTTAAATTTGATGAAAATGGCAGAAAGTTCTCAAAAAGGGTTACGAGCAATTTCTCCTTTTCCCACAGTGTTTTCAAAAGACTTGTTCTGCAAACACGTGAAAACCAGGGCTTGTTTGGGAAAGGGTTAAGGGAACTCCGTAAATTAAAAAGTTCAAAGAGAGATAGAAGCCAGTGCTGGTCGATTCGGGTCGATATTTTCAAAATAGCTGTTTAGTAAGCTAGAATGACCATTTAACATACACAAAATCGACCAAAAGCGAAAAGTTTCGACCTGGTCAGACTGCGCGGGTTGACCAGCGTCGATAAGTTTTGCACTTTCCATAAATCACTTTGTTAAGTGACGGGTCATATATGATATTAGCAGTGTTCTGACTGACTGAATGGCAAATGCAGTTGTCATGGGAAGTGCATACAAACATGCCCAGACTGAGTTGGGACAACACTGGGTGCAATTTGAATCAGGCAGATTTACTTGAAAATAGTTTATGTTACTTTAGCCTAATAAATTTTTGAGTGTTTAAAAAATGTAAAAAGAGAAATCAAACAACTTACTTATTTCTTATTCTGTTACACCTCCTAGTAGCCATGTTTTCTCACCAAACAAACTATCCGATTTGCTTCTGGTTCAAACAATCCGCGACTAAGTACTGCCACTTTACCGATTATTACTTATTTATTGCTATTTAGCTGTTAATCTAATTGATTGTGAAGTACTTGTTAGATGCTGACAACCAGAACATTAGAGCCCCGTTGCCCTCATTAGTTATGCAACATAATGGTCTTCAGACGACGAGTAGGACCAGATGATTTTATTGGTCTATAAAATACGGAATCTGCCCTGAATTATACGTTTGGGTAGGGATGACTTACTGTTATTTATCTTGTTAAAAACAACTTTTTCGGGAAACATTAGGATATATGCTGCAGATTTTTTTACCTATGAATGTTGCAGTATGTGTGTTGCTGTTGAAAGCCGATTCAGGAGACACTCTTTGTTGTTTAATCCTACCGGCAGATTGCGGAATCTTTTAACCCTTAAGCTGCTAATCGCGACCCACTGACCCTTTGCGGATAAAGTAGCTCAAGATCAGACTGCACAGAACGTGCAGTCTGATCTTTGATCTACACTGTCCGATACGGTATTTTCTTTCCGGTGAAATCAACTTTGAAACCGCAATGTTTGGGCTTATGGTATTGAGTAGAAATTTGCGTTTCATTTATTCAGCAGCTTAAGTGTTAACAACAGGGTTGTAACAATGACATAATATATTTTTCCTTTCTCTGTTATCGTTAATAATATCTTAATATCCAATGCATTATTTCGTAGTATAAATTATGATTGCCTATGAACATGGAAAATGTTAGTCCATGTATTAATTAAGGCTAATCTTTGATAAGAGAAACGAAATATGAATATATCCCTTTTAATTAAACCCAGCTTATAAAACATCGGCCCACCTAGTAGGGCTGTCTACTTTTGATCGATAGTTTAGACAAAGATCAGCCAAACCGACAGAACTATTGTAGAAATCTGAAGTAATCTTTCGAACAAAATGTTGATACCAAGAGCAAATAATAGACCGCAGAATTTCCAAAACTTTAACCTATTTCCATTTCTGTTTTATGGAAAGAATTTAAATTAATTCTGCATTATCCAGTGATATATCTATACTCTCTTTCGAAGTAGAGGTAACAAAAGAAACACATAGGATACCTTTCTGCTCATACAGAAAAGAATTCTTTTTTAAACAAAACGATTTACATAATAGATTAGATAGTAAATTCTATGGCAACTATAAAAATTGCCTGCAGAGTAATAAATTTTGAGCTTTGATGGTTAATCAACTGAATACTTCTTTTGGTTGACAAAGCCTTGTTTTACGCTTTTCAATTAAAATGTCAAACAGATAAGTTGCTCATTTCTTCAAAAGATGATTTAAATGTTATGTACTGCTGTGTGTAACTGTTGTATATAGGCTACTTCCGTTTCGGCTCGAATTTTTAGGTCACTTACGCGTCGACCCTCTTGCATCCGTGTCGATGTTAAAGGTTTGGGTTCTGCATTTAATCTCGGTTCCTTTACAAATCTGCTTTCCAATACGCAGTATTTCGAATAGTAAAAAGTCTAAGATAGGTAGCCAACCCAAGCGAATCGAACTATAGTATATCTCTTGAGAGTAAGGGATTTAATGCAATGGCTGAATAATATTTTACATTATTGACAAAAGGTCGACCACATTGTCTACTATACTAAAAGCTGCTTCTATAGTGTGTCTAGTGTTTCGCTCAGTGAGGCACTTTACATGCAAAATACCATATATAAAAAAATCAAATATGTTGAACACTTGCAACTCATCTCGTTCTCCAAGTGATGCTATTTTCGCAGATGGGAAATACTAAGCATGTGCTAAGGCTATTAACAAGATGATACACATGTCAACATGATGCTGACAGCAAAACTCAAGATGTCAGACAGGATTGATTGACGTGTTAACTATCATTTTATATTCAATACCATACATTAATTTGTTTCAACCATCTGGTCAAATAGAAGTGATCAGAACATTGTAAGCCATTTTTTAACGCTGAACAATAAGGAGTTAGAACTCTTGTCTCAACGTCTTGTCTCAACGTCCAACTTTAATAGGTAAATGAAAAGAATTTCAGTCGCAATAACTCAATGTAAATGAAATGGTATGATTTTAACAGAAATATAAAAGACAAAAAGGAACTTTTGCTATCTAGAACGACTAGATATCATAGAAAGTGGTAAAGCTTCAAAAGCATTTCTCTTAAAAACAAAAAAACGGGACACCATGTGGTATAGGGTTAACCACCAAATTTTGTCCAAGCACTTTATTTTGCATATGACGAACGGAACATTTTTCATCTTTAGATCTCCAAAGCTTCAGAAATAACCGATGACTTTTCTTTTCATTCTTTTCCCAAGTTGACTCACATTATTTTCTTTCTGAGAGGTGAAAAGTTCCCCCGAGAAATTTGACAATAATTACATCAGAAAAAATGTAAGCAAAAAGAAGAGACGATTCAATTTGCAGATAAGATTTAGAGGAAATGTCCGATTCCTGATACTTCTTCAGAAAAGGAATCTAGCCTTATTAACCCTTCAACTCTTTACCAAACGACAAAAATGTAGACTTGTCCAAACTGAAAGCGTTGGAAGACGACAATTCATGATAGATTGTATGATGGTTAACGCCGTTTTCAACATTATTTCAGTTATATCGCGGCGGCAAGTGCACCTATCCATGCTTTCCTAGAGTTTCTTTTACCAGTACTAAGCACAATATTCTTTCCAAGCCACTGGCTGCTTTCCCACATAACTATCGTCGAAACAATGGTCAACGGTGAGAGAGGAATAAATCCTGTCGCAAGATATCTTCAATCCTCGGAAAGAAATTGGCCAAGCCGGGGATCGAACCAGCGACCTCCTGTTCTTAAGTCCTGTACGCTACAGACTGAGCTACGGGGGCTCGGCAGACGACAATTCCAATGGGGGTGAAATGGAATTTGTCTACGAAAATTTCTGATTCACGGCTAAACCATTTGACCCTTGTCAGAGAAACTAGAAGTTTGCTTACTTCAAGACTTCAAGATTCTACTGTAGATGGACTAGGTCTTGTTTTACATTTTTACCCCTTAATGTCAATCTAAGAATGACTGAAGATGATATGGCTTGCAACACATGAAAAGGGACCTTCGGACATATGCGTAAAAGTGTGTCGTTCTAGATCAGCCTGTACAGTCTGTGACAAATCCGAGACGACACTTCCCGTTTTTGTGCGATTTTCTGCTTCACGAAAGTCTACTGTATGAAAAAATCTTATGTAGTCGTAAAGTGCCGTCTCGGATTAGCCTGCGAGGCTAATCCGAGACGACACTTTACGCAAATGTCCGGTCAGTTACGGCTCTGGGTCGTCCTAGCTCGACCAACATCTTTCCTGCAATAGAGAAAAAAGTAATTGTGACAAGATGCATTTGTGTCTACCTTATGGGGCAAAGAAAATCATTTTTTTTTTGTTTATACCATGAAGTGATTATCAAGCGTTGGATAACCTTTTGATAATCCACTAGTGTATAATCACTTTAACAATGACGTCATTGTATATAAACTTTAGTGTAAATGACGTCTAAATTTTCCGTTTCTTTTATAGGCGGCGTTAAGTTATTTTTTGCGTTTCTTACAGAACACCCCCATTTAAAAGGCCGCAGTAATATCGAAGTAGGCAAAGCCTAATTACGGGCAAAAAGGTGGTCATAATTACTTTACTCCACCTTCAACCTATTACCACACAATCCCGAAAATCACATTCGCGTTCACTATTACTGTAAGTATGTTGCATAATTAAAATAAAATTGAAAATTGCGTTATTTATCATTTCATTATCATAATCTTAATATTATTTCTCAAGCGTAAATGTTTTGGGTCTGTTGGAGTCGGAAAACACATTGACGGATATCCCGCGTTGATGACGTTTTGGGTAAAATTAAAGCTTGAAATTTACGTCCTTACCTTGCGATCAAGCCTAATGCACTTTTTTTAATCGAAAGAAATTGTAGGGAATCCTACTGAGATATCAAGAAGTGCGTTCTATACAATGGGGAAAAAAAAAGCAATTTCATGGTCATTCTAAACAATAACAACAACTCAACTCAACATTATTTGGCATTCGGCAAACAAATCTGCCATTGGCCATTTACAGAATAATATGGAAATATGGCAAAGAGAGAACATACATACGTAATATTATGTCGTAGTATTTTTGCTGTGCCTTGTATTTGATTCAAGATGCTTGGGAAAATTTTGATATCTCACGAGACTGAAGGTCGAGTAGGATGTAATAATTTTCTTACGCAGCGAGAATCAAATACCAGGCACAGGGATAATACGGCATAATATTACATTTATTATATATCTGCAAATTATTATTACAAAACATATGAAAATGTGACATTTTATGATAAATTTTTATCCTAAGTAGTAGGTATTTAACACAAATGCATGTTTATTGGGCGGTAGCTTAACATTTTTATAAATGGCGGATAAATCATTGGCGTAACATTTCCCATAGATAAAAAATTCCCGCTTGATTTTACTACGTCTCGTAAATTGAAGCCTGGAGCAAGTCTGAAAGTAGTCCGGAATGGATGACGTTATCATACCATATTTGGGACTGTACGGCAAATACAGATTTTTTTTCCCCGTCGTATTTTATTTTGTCTGCGTGCAATGTATGTATTTTAACCAGAAAAGTTTGTAGGTATATAATAAATAGTATATATACATATGGCAACAAAAATAATTTGAAGAGATACATATGATGACCAACATATTCCGGTAATAGATAAGTTATTCAGAATTGATGGACAAAACTACGAGGGTTGTCTCAAAATGCCGTATAATTGTTGAAAAGGTAAGTCAAACAGAATGGTACAGCCTTGAAAATTCCCATGTATATAGCTGCAACTGTTTTACATACATCTAAGCACTAACATGTATATCGGCGCAAGCTGCGTATCATAAATGGAAGAAGTTGTAACCCATGGTAATGTTATGTAGCCCACCAGGAAAAAAAACCCTAACTCTGGAATTATTTGTGTATTTAAAAGCATTTAAATAACCAATAAATGGCAGTCAAATCCAGACAAAAATTACATGGACGTAACTTGCAAATGCTGGCACGATGTCATGTGGCCTTTCATAATGATGATGTTGAATTTTGCGGGTTTATGATGTTGAATTTTGCGGGTTTATGACGTTTTATAACAACATTATTGTTATCATATTTTTAAAAAATGGCGTCGTCAGATGACGTTTCAGAGCATCGGTCTATCGTCAAGTATTGCGTTAAGCGCGGTATGACACCAGGGCAAACCATTGAAGAGATGAGCTCTACTAAGAACTACAGTCCAGTAAGTCGGAGGCTCATTTGTAAGTGGCACAGATGTTATTCCAGGGGATGGGAGGAGAGTGGTACAAAAAAAAAAAGGCAGACCAACGGAGCTGAACTACAAGATTCGCCAGACATAATCCAAGCTGATCGCCGACTCACTTTAAAAACAATTGTGCACAATATCGGTATCAGCAAATCATCTGTTCAACACATACTTACAGATGATCCGAAAATGGCTTGGGTTTGTGCGCTATGGTTTCCTCGGCTGCTTACAGAAGACGAAATGACACGGCGCGTAGCTGACTCAGATGTTGACATTGTATTTTAGCGGACCGCGTGGCAATACCTGTGTCGTTAAAATGCGGATTATTCGTCCGTTATTGGAGAAACAATGAAAAATTTTGACAGTATGTCGGGAAATAAATTCTCTAAAGGACGAATATAAACCAAACTTACAATTCATTTTTTTTTTCTTTTTTTCTTATGATAAAATGCAATTATACGGCATTTTGGGACAGCCCTCGTAAACAAGATTCCCTCCTTTGTAAAGATTCCTATATAAATTTTGTTCTTGTGTTTAGTCGACATGATATGAATAAATTTATTGATATTAGGCCAAGCACAAGACAGGTACTTAGATCTAAGATCACTAAATTTATTACAAATGCAAATGGTAATCTGATTCTACTAAAGAACGATCGAAAAGTCTACATATTCTCTGGTTTCTGTCAACATTATTTATTCTCCCAATTTCAATTTCGAGCTTATGTGATGCCAATTTAAATTGTGTGAGACTTTTTCTTGACAAATCATTTTTTCAGTTATTTAAATATGGTTCTAACTCGAAACATTCTTTAAACTTAAAGTAGTAGAAGAGTTATTGATAAAGCTACTCCATTCTTGTTTAAAGTGATCCCTTAAACGGCTTTGTACTAATTTAAAATCAGTGTTATTCAAATCGTTTTTGTCGGATAGGTATATTAAATCAGTATACTTCAAAGTCTGTTTAACTTTATTAACCCAAAACGAATTTGACCGATTTGCTATCAAGCTCTGTTCGTTGTATATTCTTGAAATAAGGCTTTCATTATTACTTTTAACTCTCATCCAATACTTGATTGCTCGTCCTTTTGCTATAGTATAAAGAAGGTATCTACCTAGCTCACCATATACCGCAAAGTTTGGGGTTTGTGTCCTTACACCGAGGATACTTTTACAAAATTTCAGGTGTAGTTTATCGACCTGCTTTAAAACCATATATACCCCATACCTCTGCGACATATAGTAAGATAGGAGCTATCAATCTGTCGAACAAAAGTAACTTAGTTTTGATATCGAACTTTGTTTTTTAAATAGTTGAAATAGATTCATCATAGCTTTAACATGATAGACCCAGGACGATAGCACTTCATATTTTTATTTCCAGGTAATACAAACAATTATGATCATTGCTTTCACTTCAAACAGACAAATAGCACCGCTATATACTTCAGTTATCTTAATCCTATTATTACAATTATTACTATCATTATATTATTATAAGTATTAGTAGTAAAAGAAGAAGTAAACGTAGTGAAGGTAGTACTTTTATTTTCTTGTTCATGGAACATACAAAACTGCAAAAGTTACAAATAGTTAATATTTTTCTCTAAGAAATAAATCACGTGAGTGAATTTAGAGTCTTATCTTAATCTGCACTTCTGTAATCTCATCTGAATTGCTTCATCGTATTTCTCAAGGTTTGTAGTTGGTACGAGTTGGGTAAAATTAGCAACACTTTCGAAAGAAATCTGTCGATTCCATAGACGCGGGAAGGTTCAGAAGTCCATCTCCCATTTTTTTTACATTCTAATTCTATATTGACCTAATACTGAAAATGCGGTAGAATAAACAAACAAATAAACAAATAAATAAGTGAACCTTGGACTAGACCAAACTGAGACCAACATTTGGAAAGAAATTACTTTTAACTACATGTATATACGTGCTATTATGAGAAACTGACAATTGCTGAACATTCATAACGCACTGTTCTCTTGTAATCGTTACGATGAAATACGCCAACTGCTAAGTTTATTTAAGCCCATTTCGATTTACATCTATTGCCATTGACGATAAATTGAAACAAGAGCCGTCGTGGACGGGTAATGCTCCCGAATGAGTGCTGGTCACAAAAAGAACAAATCTCTGACGGAGGGGCGGACGGATGGATGGACGGACGGACGGACGAAAATTGGACGCACAGCGTGGCGAGTATATGCTCCGCCGAAATTATTTCGGGGAGCATAATTAGTATAAAGAATTTGAAAACCGATACGCGACTGAGGGCGCACGCCGGACACAAAAGGGATAACAAAACCTCATCATGAGCATATTTTGCTCCGAGGAGCTAAACAGAACAATAGCAATTTCAAGTTGAGTAAAACACGTACCAAGGGGCAGATTCGAAACTGTCAACTCTTAGTGATCTTTGTAATGTAACAAAAGATGGTTTAGGTGATAGGGAGCATTATAATTTCAAAATGGAAAAATTCTATGCTTATAAACTAAATTCTATGATGTCGGTACTCATAAGAATAATCTTATCAAGACGATTTTCTCATGAGACTATTGTAATGAGTACCAACAACATGGTATTCGATTCATAATTAAATGGATTGTTCATGTGAACTCTTTCGCCTAACTCTAGCTTTTAATTTGCCAGGGGTGTAGTAAAATTCGCTTAGGGAAACTTGGCTCAAAATCTGCTCCGATCGTACCACCTCTGCTGGACAGCAATAAAAGAATGACCATTAGGTCTTTGATGTAATATACATTTTATACCTCCTATTGACCAGTGATTAGGGACTAGGTTGATAAGAACAGTGGTAATTGGTACCATCTTGAGGTGAAGCATGTCATATAAAGAGGTACAACTAGACAAGTTTTATTCATTTATCTATATATTATTTATATAACACTGTTGCATAAATTTGAAACCACATCGCAAAACAGGAAAAAAATTCGCCCATTTCTGAAAATGTTTTCATGATTTTATCTCAAGAAAAATGTTCAATTGCTTTTTATTTATTTATTTTATCATTTCTTTCTTCTCAACCCTTTCAGCACTCAAGAATTAGGTCTGTAAAGTATTTCTTTACTTCAATAATCTATAACAAAATATAAAGCATTGTACCTCGCCTTTGTGAGAGTTTTCTCGTTTTCTTATTACTCTTTGAATGTTGCTGTGTCTTGTGACTATGTTTTACAAGTAGTTTTAAGCATTATTATCATTAAATATGTTCTCTTAAGAAAGATTAGTCAGTGGTCATTTAAAAACACCTTTTCTGTTTTTTTTTTTTTTTTAAATCTATAGTTAAAATAGCTGAGGAATGTCTCAACATTACGAGTCCTTGAGGGAAAAATAACTTGATTCAGTCATGTACAGGCAATAAGCTAAAATAATATTGAAAAAATATCTGATAAGAGTAACCACTTCAGTTGTACATTGTAAGTAAAGAATAAGATGAAAAAAAAAAATGTTTTTGAAGGGGGGGGTCAATATCCGGCTTTAAACGAAAGTCAGAAAACCGAAATTTGGTCTACGAGAAGACATTATGGTTCCAAACGCATAGAATTTTTTAAGATTAGTTGCAGACATGTGGTGGTGTGTAAGCATTAGGCCCGGTTGACTGGAATCTCGCTTTCTTAGTTTGTGAATAGTTAAGAAAAAATGTTCTTGTCAGACTGCTGAGCACAAAACATTCTAAAATGAAAGCTCAAAATTGATAGGTGATGTCTGAAGCTCACCTGCAACTGCTTGATTATACTGAAAATTAGATGTAAAAGAAACACATAATTCTGGGGAACAAACACACTGACATTAATCCGTTAGTACACAATCCCGAGTTTTAACGACCTTGACAAAGAAAGCTTTCCAAAACATCGTGGGAAAAGAAGGATGTGCTCGTAACCAGCATTTTTCAAAAATGTTTTCTTCCCTCCCTGACTCAATTTCCTTTGTTTGAGCTTTGGCTACAATGCATTGCAAGCATTTATGTCGTTTAAAGTAAATAAATACACGTCTTATAGAATATATACAACATAACATCTACGGAAATTTAATTTACAAAAACTCTTTTGTATTTGGATCATCAGACATATTTATTCATGAAAAATTTAGAAATATGAAGATCTTTACATAAATATCACCCGGTAACCATTTTATTCAAAATTGTTTCTTCAACTGTTTCTAACAAGCGAGACTAAAGCATGCTGACTTCCCATTACCTGTAATGGCACCGTGATTGGCCAGGGGATGATATACACAGTTGGACAAATTAGATACGCAATACCTTTCTTCCGTGGACCAATCAGTTTTACAAAATATAAAAGCTGGGCTCCAATGCATTGCAACCATTTATATCGTTAAAAACCAGGAGAATCTGTATTTTATGGTTGTCCGTTTGTCAAAATGCTCTTCTGCCAACTTCGTTAAAATTTCTTATTTTCATGAAGGAAGAGGAACTCTATATATATATTGTTTTTGTTCTGTAAGGATCAGATGAACTATTTGTTCCCTTGTCAAAGACAAAGCAGGGACAGGTGAACACGCAGGCCAGCTATCGTGGATTGATAAAAAATGATTTTTATCTCGCAATTTATTCCCGCGACTTAAAAACCTAGTGGATTTGCTTGGGGGATATTTGTTTATTTATCCACGATACGTATTTCTAAGAGGTTATAAAAAAGGTGTCCAAAATTGTGTCGCAATAATTTAAGAATTTAATATGTCCCCAAAAGTACTGTGAAAATAAATGGTGTGTATGCAATGTCCCCAATTCTACTAAAAATCAGATGTGTGTGTGTGTGTGGCCCCGTTTGCAATCTGAAAATTCAATTTCCTTATTTTTTTTATTCTGAAAGATGCAAGTCATTTTCAATAACAGAATAACATTTCTTTTATATTCATAGCAGATGATCAACAAATCTGTAAAAATCAAAGACATGACATTGCCGGCTATTTTGTCAACCAGAGCTATACGTTTAAGAAATCATAAAACTCAAACACAGAGCGTAAGACTTGCACAGGTGAAATCCTTTGATAAATTGTGCCAAAAACTCTCACACGATTTTATATAACAATCTGTGTATGGTGGAAAACCTGAACTGTTTACGACCGTTCCGTGCCTATTTAATCATCTTTTATACAAATATTACAAAGTACCTTGACGTTCCCTGTTATTAAACTTTAATCATATATTCTGTATACGTATATTTACAAATAATAACAAGAGATGTTTGTAAAACATGTATGCCCCCCTAATGGCATCCAATTCTAAATATAACATGTGATTATAAACTGTTAAGTTCAAAGTGTAAAAACGAACAAAGGGTAATTACTCAAAAATCATTAATGATAAATTCTTGGGCACTGCACTTCCCATTTACGTGAACTATCAACTTTTAAAGTTTCATGATTTTACCTCACATACTTTTTGAGTTATGCTCCGGACAAAAATTAAGTACGACAAGAGATGTCTGTAAAACATGTATGTCCCCCAATGGCATCCAATTCTAAATATTACATGTCATTATAAACTGTTAACTTCTTTGATTAAGGTGTGGCTTAAATTACGGTAAGTGTTGCGTTAACACTGAAACTAGAATAGTGTATATTCGGACATAATCTTCGTATTAAACATTTTTTTTTAATTTGCTGCACCTCTGGACAGTACTAGTTTATTACGCATAATAACAATTCAATGGAAGCTTTTACCAGGATATAATTGCATTGTCAGTTTGTCATGAAATATGAATAATGGCAACTTTTCAGAAATATGTTTATTATTATATATTATTGTTACATTGGTATATACTGTTATGCAGGTTGGTCAATTTAGCTATTTATATAGCTAATGTTTGTACGTGTTTGAACTACAGACATTAACCCATTCCCATACAATCCTGACTTTTAACGACCGTCGGAAAAATAGCCTTTGGAAACATTGTAGGAAATGGAGAAAATGCTGGTAACCAGCATTTTCCCCATTTCCCACATTGTTTTCTACCCTTTCCAAAACAAATTTTAGCTTTTGAGTCACATTTATTTTGTCGTCTGCAAATGCTTTCCATTTGGACTAGTCTAAAATTTTGCCATTTGGTAAAGGGTTAAATAAATTTGATTTGACTTAAGAATCATTTAAGCTTATGTAGAGTACCTTTCTGGTTTTACTGTGGTTTTTCCAACTGCATGGTCAAATAAAGATGATCTGAGAAGTAGGTGGGGTGGTAGGTACAGTTGCTGTACAGTTTTTGCATGTCCTGACAGGTACACATGGTCCAAGCATGATCCAAGTCTATGCGATGTATTTGCTTGCTTAAACTTAAAATAGTACTTTTCCATCAAAGCTTCCAATACCTGATAGTTTGGGCCTATTGCATCTATATTGAAATCACCCAATATCAGTGAATGCGGCAAACGTTCATCGGACTCCAGCAAGGTTTCCAAATCAGCCAACAGGTCAGACCTGGATATTGATGGTGTTCTGTATATCAAGACAAAATCTATTGATGGAGCACCTTGTATTTGAAGCTGTACTCCAAGAGTTTCTATGTGTTCTGTTTTGGGCAGTTGTACTTGTTGGCATTTAAAACTGTCTCTGAAGTAGCAAGCAAGGCCGTGGTGGTTACAATTGTGGTTTGTGGATGCTGCTATAGCCTGGAATGGTATGCACACAGGACTGATTTTCATAGATATGTGTTTCGGTGAAGAACAACAATTGTGTAAAGTTGGAGATCGGATCAGCTACAATATCTGCAAAATGTAATCTTAGAGATCGTTCATTGAGAAGGCCTAATGTTATTACCTCGCAAGTAAGTGGCTCTTGTAGGCAGCTATAAGGGCTTGCCACTGACATTGTCTGTTGTAACCTGGTCATCTCTGTTTGAACTTTTGAGCTCTGAGTAATTTTTTTTTCATCAAAGTCCAGTAGTTGCAGACCCTGTAATGTTCTACATCGACTCAAAGCTACATAGGCCTGACCACCACTGAATTTTTCTTGAAAGGATACAACAAGCTGATCCACAGACAACCCTTGCACCTTGTGGATTGTACAGGCAAATGACAGCCTCAATGGGAATTGTGTCCAAGTTATCTGGGGACCAGTTGACTTCTTTGAAGATGTTGAAAATGATACGTCAACACGTTTTATTGGAACAACACTTCTATCACTGTGAGATAAATCCAGAGGAGATGATGCTCTAGTAGCTTTTCCAATGTTTGGTCTGTCAAACTTGACTAAAACTGTGTGCACATTACCTAAATTTGGTACAAAATCTACTATTTGTCCCTGAGCACCATTAACAAGGCCATCCTGAACATCTCTATTTCTGACAATCATCACTCTGGCATCCTTACAAAGCTCTAGTGTTTTAAGCAGTCCGCCACTATCAGCAGCATTATTCGAAACTGAGTGATCTTGTAGTGATGCTGGTTTTTTCTCTCTTCTTGATTGGCTGTCCTAATTCTTTAAGGCGTTCATTATTGTGTTTATTTGTCTGTACGTTGGTTGCAAATATATGAAGAGCCTTTCTATTGTATTGAGGATCAGTGGTATTAATGGTTCTATTCTGTAATATTCTGATATCGCTAGGGGTGTGCTTGCCCTTCCGCACCCTATTTAGGAGTAAGGCGAAGTCTGCATCGTCTTTCTGGCGCATAACCTTCTCCAGTTGAAATGTTCTGAATAACTTTTGCCACTCTGATCCTGCCAATCGATTCATAATGTTACTGGAGGGTTCAAATACATACTTTCCAATAGGTCGTAACTGGTAAAGATCACCTACAGCCAACACCATGACACCACCAAATGGACTAGTTGAGTCCTTAATCTGCTGCAAACGTTTATCAATGTAGTTGAAACAAACGCCACTGACCATTGAAATTTCATCTATGATTATAATCCTCAAGTTTGACAGCTGTGCTCGTAATCGGTTGCATGTAGAATCTGACAGCTTGTGGTATGTTTCATCAATTTTCGGTGGCAACTGCAGAGCTGAATGAACCGTCAGACCACCAATATTGAAGGCTGCAGTTCCAGTCGGGGCCATCAAAAGGATCTTAGGCTTAGTAGGGTCTTCACCTGCTTGTCTTAGTTCTCTGTTGACCATGTTGAAGATTGCAGAAATCAGATGTGATTTTCCAGTACCCGCTCCACCTGTGATAAATAAATGCTCTGGTTCAACTATCCTTGTTGAGTGTCTAGTCTGTTTTACAGCCCAATTCAATATATGCTAAAATGCAGCTCTTTGTTGGAAATTTAAAGACTGTACCAGCTGTCTGTAGTCTGTGTCTTTCAGCAGGTCTGGATTGACTTCTAAGACACAGCAAGGAACAACACTTGAAGAGTTATCTGTGTCTGTGAATATAGCATTTTCAGTAGATTCTGGATCTAGTATTGCAAAATTTTCATCAGACTCGTAGCCTTCTTCAATAAGAACTTCTTCAGTGTGCACAGTTTCAGGGGCTATGTCATCCCATGCATGCCGAGGTGGACCATGCTCTTGGTATTGAGACATGGCTTCTTGTACCAATTCTTCATTTTTCATTATCAGTTTGTATCTGTTCTCAATTTCCAGTTTTCTACATTCATAATGGTCACTATATGTTTCAAATTCCTGTAATAAATCCTTCTTTTCATCTGTCCATGGCATAAAAAGAAGCATACGATTATATGCATACAATTCTTGGTCTTTAGCCTCTGAGCACTGGTGGTATCTGATCACAGCAGGTGAAACACGTTTCTTCATTTTGCCATGACCTTTGATGGAAATTATGTTCACTTCTTCCTGCCTGTTGTTGACTTCTTCATGATCAGATGCAGTAAGCTCATCCTGATTGTCAGGCAGTTGATCTGGCTCACCACCATTTGCCATGGATTTGGTTATATGATGTACAGCATACCACATTGCAAACTCTGCAAGACACATGTCATGGAGTTCTGTTGGTCTTCCAGATAACGGTCTATAATGTTGGCTGAAAACACATTCTCATCATCATCATCTAATGCCTGTAACTGATCTTTAGATTTGAGTACTCTTATCCTATTTTCTGGCAGTCCACTTGGAATCCATACCGTGGTGATATTTGAGGAATATAGGGGAAGACCTAGGATTCTGTATGCAGCCTCTTGTGCACTGACATTTCTTGCGTTCGAAAATGCAAAAGCAACCTTTTTCATCTGCTGATTAATTTGTTGATTTCTCATTTCTTTACTGACAGCCTGCAGGACATTTCCAACCTCTCGTTCATCTTTTGTGATATAACTAGTGATGTATGCAATAGCAGCATATGGGCTTGTAACAAACTGTAAGTCTGTATTGGCTTTCCACAATCTCAAGATGCTTGGGTTGTACTGATTGATACAAGTTTCACATGGATCACGTTTCAAGAATACTGTTGGTGTCTTTGTAGCATTCTCCAGAGCTTGATAATAAACTTGAGGGCTAATGCTGCATTTTTTGAGAACATCGTTGACACTTTCACTGATATCTTCACTATCTTGTTCTTGAAGACAGTCTTTGACCTTACTGAGGACTTCTATGGCAGCTTTTCGTTTCTTAACTTCATGTTCGTCATGTCGTGGGCGTGATAAAATCGTCTTCTCTGACAGGTTTTGGGAAACTAAAACGACAGACACCACCTCTCTTTGTACATGTTGATGTATGTGAATGTGTCTGTAAATCTGTCACAAGGTTTGAAAGTTCATCATCATCTCTGGGTCGACTGGCCTGGATGTATGTGTCAACAAAAGTGCATATATCCTCACTTGGAGCATCTGGCTGAGGAGCATCTTCTACCCAGAGTATAGCATGAACATGTGGGGATCCTCATTGCTGGAACTCAATGCGGTAGAAATACCGTGTGATCTTTCCTAATGGGCAGGCTGATGAAAGAATAACATCTGTGAACAAACTTTGTACTCTCTGGTGGAAATGTCTGGCAGCTGTTGTAGGGTTTGATCGTAACAATGTACACCTCTCTTCCCAAGTCATATTGTTTATTTCTTCCTGAGAGAGAGATCGTCCCTGTTGCCTGGCAAGTGCCTTGAGTGTGTCTGCCCATCTCATATCAGCGGCAGAAAGAGTCAAAAACCATGTAAATATTTTCAGCTGTTTAACAGCAGCAAGTAGTTGATACATGACCTTTTGCCAGTATGGCGGGCTGCCTCTAATTGGCTGTAGGAATCTATAGGCATCATCCTTTGTCAAAAGTGGACGAATATGATCTCTGTTTTTAAAGAAAGCAGCATTGTAGTTTGTTCCATCCTGGCCAGGTCTGGATTTTCTCAATGCAACAGACATAGACGATAGAATCTGCTGCCATTCTGTTAGAAACTGTGCAACAAATAAGTACTCAATATTTGAAGCAAACTGTCCACCATCTTCAAGTATCCTTCTTTGGAAGTACTTTTGACTGAGATGTTCACAGGTCTTTGGTAGGTATATCCAAATTTTCCCGATGGAAATAATGTAGGGAAGCTGAGTTCTTCGAAATTCTTATCTTGTAATATTGCAAGTGGTCTTTTACCTTCGCCTGGTGCGATTGAAAGTATCCGTCTAGCATCAATGGACATGTCAGTTGGCTGTACACAAGTTTCAAACTGTACATTCTGTGATGGATCAGCAGAAATTGGAACAACGTCCTCCACCTCGGTATCATCTGAGCTGTCTTCTGAAATATCACTATTTCCTTCTTCTGATTCACTTACTTCAAGTGATTCTACATTGCTATCATTATTGTCTTTTGTATTTCCGGTTAACTCATCCCAAGTTTCCCTGTCATCTTCTGCACAGTCACTTTCCCATGTATCATTGACCTTTACATCACTGTACAACACATTATTCAGCAAGAGCCACTGAAGTGCACTTCTTATTTTGTCAGGCCTGACATACTGGAATGAATAGTGTCCTTTATACTCAGACTTACGTTTTAGTTTCAAAGGAACAAACCCAGCTTGTGTTGGAGTTCTGGGCAAGATTTCGGTAACTGTATCCATGTCTACTGGAATATTTACAACAGCTCCTTTGATGGCATTCTGTCTTCCTTTGGGCAAGGCAAGCATTTTCATGAATGGGTACCGCTGTGACAATAATCTTTCTTCTAATGTTGAAAGTCCTCTTAACTCCTCCGGTATTGGAGGTAATTTAAGATCATTCGCATCTGACTGAGGAGGCATTTTGTTTTGTCTTATATAACGCAAACATGTTTGACACAGCCATTCTTTATTTTCAGCAGACACATTGCGAGAGAGACATTGAGTTAGCAATTCACTACTAGCATTTTTGAATGAAACACTGTTGACAGCTACTACTGAACGTTTGTATAACATTCTACTACAAGATGTACAAACATATTCTGGAAATTGGTTGATATGTTTCGTGAACTTGATTGAAGCTGTTTGCATATCTAACTTTCTGCTTCTGTAATCTTGCTGATCTTTAGAGCGTTTGTTTCTAGCAGCTTCCAAGTCAGTGTCTCTGTGTTTCTGTCTTTGCTTATTTTTTATCACAGATTGTTTGTTTCTAGCAGCTTCCAAGTTGGTGTCTCTGTGTTTCTGTCTCACCTTATCTTGTTCTTTAGCACGTTTGTTTCTAGCAGCTTCCAAGTCAGTGTCTCTGTGTTTCCGTCTCACCTTATCTTGTTCTTTAGCACGTTTGTTTCTAGCAGCTTCCAAGTTGGTGTCTCTGTGTTTCTGTCTCACCTTATCTTGTTCTTTAGCACGTTTGTTTCTAGCAGCTTCCAAGTCGGTGTCTCTGTGTTTCTGCCTCACTTTATCTTGTTCTTTAGCACGTTTGTTTCTAGCAGGTTCTATGTCAGTGTCTCTGTGTTTCTGTCTTTGCTTATTTTTTATCACAGATTGTTTGTTTCTAGCAGCTTCCAAGTCGGTGTCTCTGTGTTTCTGTCTCACTTTATCTTGTTCTTTAGCACGTTTGTTTCTAGCAGCTTCCAAGTCGGTGTCTCTGTGTTTCTGTCTCACTTTATCTTGTTCTTTAGCACGTTTGTTTCTAGCAGCTTCCAAGTCAGTGTCTCTGTGTTTCTGTCTTTGCTTATTTTTTTTTACAGATTGTTTGTTTCTAGCAGCTTCCAAGTTGGTGTCTCGGTGTTTCTTTCTCACTTTATCTTGTTCTATAGCACGTTTGTTTCTAGCAGCTTCTAAGTTGGTGTCTGTGTTTCTGTCTCACCTTATCTTGTTCTTTAGCACGTTTGTTTCTAGCAGCTTCCAAGTCAGTGTCTCTGTGTTTCTGTCTCACTTTATCTTGTTCTTTAGCACGTTTGTTTCTAGTAGCTTCCAAGTCAGTGTCTCTGTGTTTCTGTCTTTGTCGTTTTTTTGAGATTGATTCTTTGTTTCTAGCTGCTTCGAAGTTTAACTCCGTTTGCTTTTGCCTCCATTTTCTTTGCTTTTCTGCCTTTTTATTTCTGGAATTTTGGAATTCCTCTCCTTTCATATCATTTATCTCAAGTGTTGTCATCAGGAAATTGGATTCACCTGGCTTGGTTTGAGAGGAATCTTGTTCAGTACGAGTCATTTGCCTTTGATGTTGAAGAGCACGTCTATGTTGATCTTCGAAATATTTCTGTAAGTTGTCTGTTACTGCTGCATTTTTAACACTAGAAGTTCTCCCTGCTGAACTACATTTTACATTATTTGTTATTTCAGGAATCTCCTTCATTTGACCATGGAGTAAACACTGTCGAAGATGATTTCTCGCTTTTCCACAATCAAACTCTATACACTCAGGATTCTTTCCCAGAAACAGAGAAGAGGCAAAACAGATTGCCATTACTCCACACAATGGTTCACTTCCTTGTTGCGTAACTTGACAGTAATGAACATTTGATGCATTCTTTTCACCATAAACCATTTTAAGTTGGGGAATCGCTTGGTGATAGTGTGTCTGTGACATTAATGAATCATAAACACTAACACGATTTTTCTGAGGGTCATAACATGACTTTACCCAGTGGCCAAGTAGTGGATGAATATTTACAGAGAATTGTCCATCTGGCACTGCTTGTTTGACAATAGCTGATGCTGCAGTTGTAGTCATGTTCATGCTAACGACGATTTCTGATGGTGTGAAATATCCTATGAATTGTTGTAGTGGATTGTCACACATAGACTTCATTAAGTTGGGAGCAGCTACAATGATGTCATCTGGTATTTCTGTGTCTCCATTTCCGATTAAATCAGCCAGTGTAGAGGGAGAATATGGCACATCATCCAATCCTAGAGTCTGAAATGAAGAACAAGAGGGCCATGATGGTCCAGTATCGTTCACCTGAGTTAATTAGCTTTGGCAGCCATCATGTTCAATTCTGTTAGATGCTTTGGTTGGGGATCACTCAAAGGTCATTCACACCAAATAATTTTTAAAATCAGGACAACCCCAATTATTTTAAAATTGGAGCAATACTGAAGGAGAAGTTTGCGTTTGAAATTTTTGCTACTTTTGCCAAACTGTTACCATAGCAACCAGAGCTTTCAATGGATTTCAATTTTTTTAGCTATTTTGGTTGAGGGTCACACCAAATTATTTTAAAATCGGAGCAATACTGCAGGAGGAGTTTGCGTTGAAATTTGGCTGCTTTTTTCGCAATTGTTGCCATAGCAACCACAGTTCAAAATGGATATCAATTCTTTTAGCTATTTTGGTTGGGAGTCACTCGAAGATTATTCACACCAAATTATTTTGAAATTGGAGCAATACTGCAGGAGGAGTTCACGTTTGAAATTTTGGCTACTTTTTCACAATTGTTGCGATAGCAACCACAGTTCTGGATAGATTTCAATTCTTTCAGCCATTTTGGTTGAGGTTCACTCAAGGATCATTCACACCAAATTATTTTAGAATCGGTGCAATACTGTAGGAGGAGGTTGCGTTTGAAATTTCCGCTGCTTTTTCACAATTTTTGCCATAGCAATCAGAGTTTCCAATGGATTTCAATTCTTTCAGCTATTTTGGTAGATGGCAATCTTACAAACATTTCTATGAAGTTTGAAGGAAATCTGCCCAGACCTGTCCAAATTGAAAGCATTTGCAGACGACAAAATAAAAGAGACTGAAAATTTTATTTTATTATTATTTTTTTTTTTGTATGTGTGAAAGGTAGAAAACATTGTGGGAAAAGGAGAAAATGCATTTTCTCCTTTTCCCACAATGTTTTGTAAAGGCTTCTTTCTCAGGGGCGTCAAAAGTAGGGATTGTGTGGTAATGGGTTAAGCAATATCAATTTGCATTGTAATTTCAATACAAAAACAATTATTTTTTTGTGAAATGCATCTACATGAATATACAGTAACCTGTTAAGTTTCATTATGAGCATTTTCTGCTTTTGCTTCAATGTTTTCCAAAGCCGTCTGCTGCAGAACACATAAATGCGTCTTCAGGCACTGAAGAGTTAAAAAAATTTTCTAATTCCAAAGGTCATAATTCTGTCAAAAATCAGAGTGGACGATAACAGAGCTCGAAGTTAATCTGTAACTCATGGTGGTAGACTCACACACCAAAAATTGGATGAATATCTGCAAGCGTTTAGAAAAAAAGTCCCAAAATAACGAGTGTGTGACTGATGGATGGACAGACAGATAGCAAACCTATAGTCCCCTTTGCAATGCCATTAGGGGACTAATACATAAAATTGCAAAATAAAGTTATTGGTTTTATAATTATGACACATTAATGATAAATCTGTTAAAAGTATTTATTAAAAATAACTTGTTTAAAATGCTTTTATCCAAATGCAAAGATCAAATGTACAGTATGGTTGGTATATGTTGCATTGTTATACCACCAGTTCTGAGTGCATGCAAAAGAAAAGGAAAATATATAACAAGCCTACAGTCCACCGATTTCAAAAGCATGGATTGTTTCAAATTATCAAATAATACGAACATGTAAATGTGGAGGAGGAATTATACCAGATATTAACCCATTACAACTCAGACAATTTTGAATTTCTCCAAATTGAAGGATTTGCTGACGACAAAATTCAAACGGTACAAAAATAGAATCTGGTTTTCTGATGGGTTAGAAAACATTTTGGGAAAAGGAGAAATTGTATGTTCTGTGCAATTTCTCCTTTTGCCATAATGCTTTCCTAAACCTTCCCCTTTAGAGTCGTTAAAACACGGAATTGAGTGGTAATGGGTTAACTAAAATAAAACAAATGCTAGTATGATTGCAATACACTTTTTGTGATATTTCTCCAATGTAAAAACTGTTATGATTTAAACATACTTCTAATTAAAGTTCTCTAATTTTTTTCTTGATCATCAAAAGTGCATTGTTATTACAACATAGCCACTAATACTGTTCATTCAAAAGAAAAGGAAAATATATAACAAGCCTACAGTCCACCGATTTCTAAAGCATGGATTGTTTCGAATAACAGATTATCAAATAATATGAACATGTCAATGTGGAGGGGGAATTATACCAGATAGTACTTAAAATAAAACAAATGCTAGTATGATTCTAATACACTTCTTGTGATAGTTCTCCAATGTAAAAACTGTTATGATTTAAACACACTTCTAATTAAAGTTTTCTAATTTTTTTCTTGATCAAAAAAGGTGCATTGTTAATACAACATAGGCACTAATACTGTTCATTACTCCTGATTGTCTTCCTAATGTTTTTTAAATTACTGTTTCTTACAAGCTGCCTCTTCACTACAAGCTGGCTCTTCACCACAAGCTGGCTCTTTACCACAAGCTGGCTCTTTACCACAAGCTGGCGCTTCACTACAAACTGGCTCTTTACCACAAGCTGGCTCTTCACCACAAGCTGGCTCTTTTCCACAAGTTGGCACTTCACTACAAGCCTGCTCTTCACCACAAGCCTGCTTTTCCTTAGCTTTTGCCGACAATGGCTGTTGCACATCAGGCACTTCCATCTCATTGCTAAAGATAGAGCTGAAAGATTCCATACTATCGAACATGTTTGCTTGAGCATGCTGAAGGGACCCAACCCTTTGCGTGAGAGCACTGGCACTTTTCCTTAAGCGCTGAAACTGCCACTCCACCTGTTGCTGGCGACATTTGTTCATCTTGAGTTTTTCAAGATATTCAGTAGCCTCACGCCCCTCATTTTGTGACAGGTGGTATAACGAAATTTTTATCTGATTTTCAGAATACTCAAAATGTTCATTAAGGCAACTAGACATTTTATTAAGAGCATCATCAATAGCTGAACACTCAACAGGTAATGGTGGAGCTACTGGTACTGGAGAGTACATCAATACATGCTGCACACTGGGATTCTTGCTCGGTGTTTCTGGAGCTGCCATTTGCTGTCTCTTGTAAGTTCCACTGAACTCCTTTTCATCTCTTTTCCTAGATTTTTTGTCGTCGCCTTTCCTAGAACTCATAGTTCCTCTTTATAACAAAATGAAGTTTCTCTTTATGTTTATGTATTTTAATGTAATGTTTATCTTCCCAAATGTTTCTTATTATATCTGAAACCAATCTGAAAATAGATTTTTTTTTTTATTTATTTCAAGTAACGAAATGAATTAATAAAATTTAAGCAGTTTTTATATTTAACTCTTCAATGCCTAGAGACACATTTAGTCATCCTAAAGCAGACGACTTTAAAACAATTTACCAAGAATACAATAAATATTTTTGAATTTCTATTTTTAAAAGCAGATAGTAAGAGAAAACATTGAGGCAAAAGCAGAAAATGCTCATGATGAGCATTTTCTGCTTTCCAAAGTTGCCAGCTGCAGGACGCAAAAAATGCGTCTTCAGACATAGAAGAGTTAAAACAGTTTTTTGTTTTGGCTGGTGTGTCAAGCATAAAGAGTGGTCTGTACAAAGTAATGGAAATCTTTATCATTAGGAAGAGAAGTGAACCATCAATGTGTTGATTACAGCTGAAAGTGTAAAACATGCAGTATAAAATAGGATCCTTCAATGTGTTGATTACAGCTGAAAGTGTAAAACATGCAGTATAAAATAGGATCCATCAATGTGTTGATTACAGCTGAAAGTGTAAAGCATGCAGTATAAAATAGGATCATCACACTATAGAAAATGCAGTATGACCGAGGTGAATACAGCAGCTAGCACAACACAGATTCTACTAATCATGCTAAAGTAAGAGATGAGTATAGTTTTATTGGTTAGGGTTACACAGTCAGTACACCACACCAAAAGAAACTATCAGTACAGGTTATGCATACACAGTTATGTTTAGTGCCTGTTCTGCAGTGTTGCCCGGGTACAACCGCACACTCCCTAAAGCAAAATATGCAAAATATGGTTGTAACTTGACATCTAATTATGCATTTTTAACTTCTTTTAATGAAAATCATTCAAAAATGTTTTTTGGCTGGTGTGTCAAGCAACATGACTGGTCTGTGAAAAATAATGGAAATTTCTTATTACCAGGAATAGTAGTGACCCAGCCTGCAAAAATTATGGGACCAATATGGGCCCCATGTCGGATTTAAGATGGGTCCTACATGGGCTGCCGATGTGGGACTGAGCTGGTTTTTGCAACAGGATTCCACGAGGGACCCACAAGGGCAAACATATATGGGTCATATATGGGAATTATATGGGTCCAATATGGGCTTTGTTTTCAACCCATACTGGACCCATATGGTTCCTAAATTTGTTATAAGGGCTGGATATGGGAACCATATAGGCCCAATATAGGCTATGTTATAACCCTTACTGGACCCATATGATACCCAAATTTCCATTATAGGGGCAGGATATGGGAACCATATAGGCCCATTGTTACTGGATGCTCTCTATAAACGGGTCATGCTCTCTATAAACGGGTCATGTGGGAATAATGTGGGTCCGATATGGGTGATGTTGTTACCCACACTGGACCTTTATGGTGCTCTGATCTCTATTATAAGGCCAGAATATGGGAATCATGTGGGTCCAATTTTATTATTTGTACATCCTGTAGATCTTGCATGGGAATTCTATGGGTTCTCGTTTGGTACTGATATACTAGTAAATAGAAAAGGCTGCATAGGAATTTGTGGGTCTGATTTCTGGTTAATGTATGAGATTGGCCTTGTTAGCCATAAAAAGATTTTAGATATTTTCAGATTGAGAGCAAGCAGCTAAGTGATCACAGTTGCTCACCTCAAGCATTTTATGCTGTGGTGAGGTAAAATTCATAAGTTATATGTCCACTTCAATGGATTCAAAAACAGAGGGGAGTTGATTGACTAATATGCTCCTCTAAGTAGAATGCATAATTATGAACTTAATTGCTTAAAATGACCTAATATCTAGGTCCAACTATCATAAACCAGTGTACAATAACAAGAATTGTATTTTCAAGACAAATAATTTCAGTATTTGTTTTTGTATTTTAATTTGAAATTGCAATGGCACAAGCGTACAAAAATATAGTACAAAACAGCAACAGTTATAAAACAAAAACAATCATAATACTGCTTTGAAATAAAATATGGATTACAAAATGATATGTGGATTACATATTTTACATATGTATATAGTCCAAAACAATAACAGTTATAAAACAAAAAACAATCATAATACTGCTTTGAAATGATATGTGGATTACAAAATGATATGTGTTACTGAAGTGGTAGGGACAAATCGTTGCTTGCAGAGTAATTTAACCCTTTCCCAAACAATCCCAGTTTTCAAAATGCCTGAGGAAAAAGGCTTTTGAAGAAATTTGGAGCGGGAAGGAGAAAATGCTAATGACCAATGTGTCCCTTTCCCTTAACTCTTCACCACACGAGAAAATTTTAGACTGGTCCATATTGAAAGCATTTGCAGACAACAAAATAAAGGCGACAGAAAAATTGAAATTTGTTCAGGGAAGGGTAGAAAACTAGAAAACACTGTGGGAAAAGGAGAAAATGCTGGTTACCAGCATTTTCTCCTTTTCCCACAGTGTTTTTAAAAGGCTTCTTTCTCAGGGGCGTCAAAAGTAGGGATTGTGTGGTAATGGGTTAATGCTTTCTACCCACTCAAAGACAAAAATATCTATCATTTGAGTAACATTTACCTCACTGATGGCAAATGTTTTCAATATGCACATTTTAAATTTTATCATCTAGTATAGGGTCAAGCTATTCTAAAAAACAAGTACACATTATGACATTTAAGCTAAATTACAAAATAACACCATAGCAAAATTACACAGTAAACATTGACTAGTAAGTGTCCCATTATTATGACTAAAAGTAAGACTGACTCTATTTAATAGCACGTTCATCAGCCCAGGTATCCCATTTCTTAAAAATCTATATACATGTATCTAGTATAGATTTAAACAAATCTTCAATCTAATAACAAAATCAAGAGTCCATTAAGTCATTACCAAACGACAATATTTTAGGTTTGTCCAAATTGAAAGCATTTGCAGACGACAATATAAGTGACTGGAAATTTGAAATTTGATTTGTGAATAGTACAAAACATTGTGGGAACAGGAGGAAATGCTGGTAACCAGCATTTTCTCCTTTTCCCACAATGTTTTCTAAAGGCTTCTTTCTCAGGGCATCAAAAGTAGGGATTGTGTAGTAATGGGTTAAGGACACTATGGTACATACTACCCAGATGCACTGCCACTAAGTACATATAGAACAAGGAAATGCTGTACTCCAGCTCAAATACTCCAGCTCAAATACTATGACAAAAAGGTGATATGACTACAAAAGTAAATACTGTGACTAGAATTATTGAAATTGCACAATCAATGAATAATCTCCAGATGGTAATATCAGATTACAGACAAATCAAACATGTTTGTCATACTGTTTCTTTTTTCGGTTGTCAGGAGAAACATTTAGTACTGCAAAATAACATTTATGTGTAACTTTTGGTTGTGAAAATCAGTACTTGACTACTTGTTTGGTTTGCATTCCTGCATGCATAACTATTACACAGGTGATGAGGACCAGAGAATAATACAGGCCGGCCACCTCTAAATCTGATTGAATACAGATATTGTGGCGAGTCTAGATATCATTCTCTAGCCCCTAACTTCTGTGTTATAAACTGTTTATAACATTCATATATAGTTTTTTAATACTCTTTGTGATGTAATATTAATATTTATGTAAAACAACTTATGGATATCATGAAGCATAAAAGTAAATAAAAACAGTTGAGTAATAGTGTGGTTATCTCATAAATGTGAAAAGTAAAAAGGTTATTTGAACCCCTTCAAATGGCTCAAAGAAGGCTTTATGAAAATAAACTTCCTGAGAACAAACTTAAAATTAAATCTAACAAAATTGTTGACCATTACTTTTTTAAAATTACTATTAAGTAGTTATCTGTCTGCCAGAGTCACAAAATTTCAGAATTGTCAAAAAATCAAAGCATCTGCAGATAAAGAAAATTGAGTTTTACTCAAAGAACGTGTGTGTGTGTTTTTTTTTTAAATAGAAAACATTGTGCCTACCAGCATTTTATTCTTGTCCGACAATGCCTACTTACTCCTGGTCATTTGAAAATTTTACGATTAAACGGTTAACATGAACTGTTGTCTATACTGATGAAGAACTTTATGTTGGTAGGAAAATTGAAAAATTAAATTCTTGACATGCCCTTTCCACGTTAAAAATCAATTTGCATCTGCAAGATTTTCAGGTGGTATCCTCGTTCTCTCTTTCCGGCCCCCATCTCTGTCACGCGCACCACTTAACCACTTTTTCACTGCCCACTCCATGTCACTCTTAGTTGAATAACGTGTTGCCGAGTTCACACGCAGACATCCTGTAAGTCCATAAAATGCGTAATTTGAAAAATGCTGTTTGCAGCATTTAAAAACATTGCAGTAATATCACTGCAAGAGCTATTGGTAATTTAATGGTGTTTTGCACTGCTTTCAGCATTATTTTTGTTATATTCGGTCCACAGCTCACAACTTTATGTATTTCCAGGGTTTCACCAGTACTAGGCTAAGGGCTCTGCAGTGTCTTGCCCAAGGACACTCCAACAAAAACCCAGTGGATCCAGTGTGGTCAAATCCCGAGCCTCCAGGTCAAGAGCCCTGCACTTTATTACTGAGCCAAGTGTAGCCAACTAGTAGGCAGCTACTGACAGTTTTGATTTCGAAACTGTTTACCAAATGGCAAACTTTTAGACTTGTCAAAATTCAAACCGTTGCAAACAAAAAATTAAATGTGGCATGCATAATTGAAAGTTGGATCTAAAGGGTAGAAAACCTTCTGGGAAAAAGGAGAAAATCTTGCTAATAAAGACATGTTGAAAATAGTTATTTACTTAGCATTTTATGAAATATTTTTCCTCCTCTCACATTGTGTTATTATTATTACTATCACAATGTAAAAGTTAATATGTCTTTTCAATGTTGAATATAATTCAAATATTAAAACAAAAGAAGAAAAAGTGAGCTAACTTCAGCTATATGTCAATACATTTATGTACATAGGAAAGGGAGAGAAAATCCTTAATACATGACCATACCAGTTAAGTAGTAAGTTCCTGATTACTGTTGTGAACCACGAGCAGGTTTTTAGTAGAATCCTGCAGGTACATCCTAAACTATAACTCAATTTAATACAGAAACAAAATTCAACTCACTGAAAATAATGGAGGTCAATCCAAGGTCTTCAAATTTCTGTTTTCCTTTTTTGCCCTTGAAATTGTACTTCCTGGCAAGGTCAGTGACAAGGACTATCTTTAGAATTCTTTCTACTGTTTCTTTGACAGTACTCCCACCATATTCAGCTAGGTACCTAACCTACAAGAGCATTTATTATTATAATAAAAGTAAACAAAACATGTTTCCATCATACCCTTAACCAGCAGAAAAATGGAACCAATCCACTAGGGGAAAAAAGCAAAGCCAGAACTCTTGTCCGATTAGACAAATCATGAAAGTTTGAGAAGCACAAGTTCTTATGGTAGAAATGGCATTAAAGGTACAAAACCTGTATTCAACACACATTTTTAAAACATTTTTTTTTAGTCTTATCAGGGTTCGAATTTCATTTTTTTATCCACTTGCAAATTTTAGCAAGTAGCTTTTATTTCCACTTGCAAAATTAAAACTGGACTCGCATTTTTTTTTTTTTTTTTTTAAGCTCAGCTTGCCTACCAATTGTAAAGAACGAATGGCCGGTAAAAACTATTCAATTCTATTATATTACGTAACCTGTCAACCCGAGACAACAACCAAACAAAAGGAATGTTAGATTCTAATTGACATTAAAACCCTCATTTGACAATTAATTCAATTTCAGTTGAATTTCTGTTCTAATGCCAGGTTAAATTTCTACAAAACTTACAATGGTGGACAATTTTGTAAATGAAAAATGGACGCGCCACATCCGAATATCTGCGTGTCCGGTAACTGGTTTAGCGAGTCCACCACGTCCGACTTGCTTCTCGTTGCTATTTGTGCGCAATAATTTATCTTTTCATGAAAGATTGACAAATGTTTTTGTTTCAAATCAGAGATTGAATTCGCCTACCATTTTATCCGTATAAAAAACGCAAAACCACAGTATCGGCTGTGAGTGCAGACGAACGCACTTACCTCATGAAACTAGGGTAACGAACGACAACTCGGAGGCTTCAATGGCGACATGTAAAATTATCGACATCCGTCGAAGGGTGTTCTCAGTGCGATATGACCGATGTTTATCCAGAACAAAAAGAATTACCTTTTTTTTTGTATTCACATACGAAATTTAGTACATTTGGTAACTGTTCTTCAATAATTTGCACTCGCATTTTTTTGCAAGTGCTTGAAATTTCAACTTGCATTTTCCAATTCTGGCTTGCATTTTGCGAGTAAATATGTGGGAATTTCAAACCCTGTCTTATTCTCAAGAGGTTCCTGCATACCTGCTTCTTAAAGTGTGAGACTGCTAGACTGGTGCATTACTGGAAGCACTGGGTTTTTTATGGGGGTGTCCTTGGGCAACACACTTCAGGGGCCAAGCCTAGTATTGGTAATACATACGAAACAATTGAGTAGGCAATCTGCTCCTGTGATATGACTGAAATAATACTGAAGTGGTGTAAAACACCATTCAATCAATATTGTAAAGAATTTTTTTTTTTAAAATTCTGATAAGTAACACTACACAAGTTGTGTTACTTCTAAAATCTGGAATTCGAACTCGCAATGAAATTGAAAATGATTGGTGACAAAATACTCACAACTGCTGTTGCTGATTTATTGTCCAATATGCAGCCCTCAAACTGTGCCACATCTTCAAGGGTCTTCAGAGGAAATGATACACCCTCAGGGAGTTCACTGGGTGCCTGTTCCTGGAAGTGAGCAGATCTACTGACCAGTATATGGAGCAGCCGTGTCTGCTCTCTCATCTGTTCCTGCAGCTGTTCCAGCATTCGGAACATTCTAACATCTCGAACTGAAACAGCAATGAACCAATCATGACTTAAAGGAGAGATACAATATCAGTGTTACTTTGCACAACACTATCAATAGATGGACTAGTTTTACATTTAGACATTTACTTAGCTCTCCAGTGTTACAATCATAACAATTTTCATTACTGACTTCAGATTCAGTGAAAATTGTTTGTAAAGAGTCACTTAAGTGCCTAGTTTGCAAACAATCTACTGGTAGTGTGATTTCAAAAGCCAAGCTGATCTAAATATTTCCCTGTAAAAAGACAAATTTTATTTCTGTGATCAATGATAGGAAACTTAAGGATACACCCTTACAGCTAGATAAAACACATGGAATGCATATTCTATCCATCATAATCTGTGCCACCTTGCTGCCATCAGAGACAACATTTAGCATCAAGATAAAAAAACGATATAGTTTCATAAATTAAGGACGAAATGGAATCAACTGTCCGACTAAAAACTGCCTTAAAGAGAATAGGGATGTATTTTTAACAGTATCTTATCTAATAAATGGTAAAATACTATGTAGCCTCTACAGTCACCACATTGAAAGCATCCAAATTGCCTGTATTACAAGCTTTCCCATGGTAATCTATATGCATCTACATGTATCTGTTCAATGGGTTCATACCTGGTTCATGACCTAGAAAAACAAGAGTACTACATGTCCGGGCAACACTTGACTGTAAGTGCTTTTCAGTGAAAACTGAAAAGGTGCATATTTGTGTCAGAAATATTTTGATAGTTACCTAACCTTTTATACCAGTTTCCCTTTGAAACCCTGAAAAGTTGTGAATAAGTTGTACAGCTAAATATATACAGCTACTGGTGATATTAACAAAAAAATACTACACAAAACACTGAACTCAAACAAACCTTCTTCTACTCTACTTGTTCTTGAGTTCCTCAAACCTGTGGGTGGCGTTAATTCTATACGAGGAGGTGGCACGGGAAGCTGATAGGAAGTGGCCAGAGTTGGACTTGTTTCTGATTCCTGGCTTCTAGAGGGAATTTTCTTTGATGCTTGGGTTTGATATTCCTGGTCACTGTCCTCTGAACTTTCATCAGACAGTAGCCGTCTTGGTATGCTGAAACAGAAATCCTATCAGTAAAAATTTATTTACAGAATATGTAATGTTTCAGATGTATCTATAAAATGTCTTTTGCATTATGTAAGGGATACTAAGTGTTTTATGAAGGATTAGAAAAAAGTGGAGTATTGGTCTGCATAATTAGTATATTTGACAAGTTTAAGAAAAAGTAGTAATAAAATAACAAAGTAAGTGTTTAAGGGTCACTATCAAAGGGTTCTGTCAAATCTTATTCAATGAGTCAACTGGTACACTTACAGAAATATGGAGCATTTTCAAAAGAAATGATAAAAAAGCAAAGTGCTACATCTCATACAGTATTATAATGAAAAGGGTACCACACTGAATGTGTTTAATGTATTGAATGGTCATCATCATTCATCTAAAAAGTCATAACATAAATTTTACAAAATCAATGCTTGTATTTTCTGGTCTTTGGAATTCTTTCCAAGGCTGCTGTTCCACATTACAGTCAAAATAAATGCTCATTGGTGACAGGACTAAATTCGGTTGCAATGTGTATCATCAATTCTTAACAGAAACCTGTCTAGCTAGGAATCAAACAAGTGACATCTGGGTTTCAAGTCCTATACATTACCAATATATGAGCTATTGGACTTTGCTAAAATTGTGTTGTTATACTAAAGCGGTGTTGTAAACAGATTGATGTACATTTAAGTCTTTATGTTATGCTAAATGTTGGATAAATGAAGACTAAATAAATGGCTTCAAAATGTCAGAATGAGAAATATTACTTCTTTTGTCGTTTTGCTGGTGGTTCATCTTCTGACTGAAGATCAGATGTAAGTTCAGATCTGTTAAGTTTTTCTCTGGCTCTTTCTAAAGAACCTAAAACAAAAAAAAAAAATGAGTCAAAATATTCGATAATACATGGAAACAAGATAAATATATTCATTAATTGCAGTAACCAAAACTGTCTGATTCTCAGATTTATTACAGTCTGGTATGAGCAAATACAGCTGACCTAGGGGCAGTCTGATCATAGTCAACAGCACTAAGAAAGTTTAGACTTTTTTGACCCTTTACTAGGCCAAAATTTTAGCCTTTTCTAATTTAAAGCATTTGTAGACATTATCACTTGAGTGTGGCTCAAATGGTACATTTTTTCTCTGATAGGGTAGAAAATATTGTGGAAAAAGGATAAAATGTTGGTTACCAGCATTTTCTCCTTTTCCCATAATGTTTTCAATAAACTTTTTTCCTAGGGTTGTTAAAAGTAGGCATTGTGCGATGACATATTAAAGTGAATGGATATTATTAAAAGTATGGCACATGTAAGCATGTACAATTTATACTGTACTATGAGTTTATGAATTCTGTAGTCATACCACTGTATAATATCCGAATACTATGAGATGACCAGCCATCTCCTGGGACCTCCTCCTTCTGCACGGCACTATTGATGCGGTTACTTGTTTTGTATGGTGGCCAAGAACATTCCTCCTTGCCAATTAGCCAGAGATCAGGAACTACTGCAGTTGATTTTTCATCAAGAAATTCAATGACATGAAAATCTTGGCCTGACATCGTGGCTGAAATTGTTTGGGATAACTGAACTTCAGTGGTTTGTCAAAATTAGCCAAAATTTACAATAACTGCCAAAGTGTTCAATAGTTGTCAAGTAAAGATATAAGATGCATCTTGTATCTACCTTACTTGTCTTTTAAGACAATGGGTGTTACATGTATATTCAGTAAAATCATTTTAAAGATATGCTGAATGAGTTTATCATTAGTAGCTATAGTTAGATATAGTATGCTTCATAGCAGAGGTAGAACTATGAAGTATGAATTATACAAATGGAGTCTTTTACAATAATTACGTCAAGAGTCAAAGTACAATATCATGCTAATCATAGATAAGTTTCTATCTGCATATAATCGTCATTTAACTCTTTACCACACAATCCCGACTTTTAACGACTCTGAGTAAGAAACCTATGGAAAACATTGTGGGAAAAGGAGAAAATGCTGATTACCAGCATTTTCTTCTTTTCCCACAATATTTTCTACCCAATCAAAGCCAGAAATCATCACATCAACAAGATTTATGTGGATGCTTTGAATTTGGTCCAACCCAAAAATTTGTTGTTTGGTAAAGAGTTAAACACCAAATTCTAATATTGATAGCAATTTTTGCTTTGAATGAGAACTCTGTACTTCAAGATTGTTACCTCTTTTTTGTCAAGTTCTGGAGTTCAATATTCATAGATGGATCATGAACATAATCAAAACTTTGTCAAAGTTATAAAGCTGCTGGGCTTTGGGTAGTTCTTCCTTTATGCGTGCAAGGTATCTATAATCATAACATAATTTTACATTCTAGATGTCTTTAGTCCAGTTACTTGCATTGTAGCTTTTGAATTATTTTCCTAACTTATGTAGTAGCTCTATCACACAATCCCCAGTTTTCATGGCCCTGAGGAAAAAGCCTTTTGAAACATTGTGGCAGAAGGAGAAAATGCTGGTAACTAGCTTTTTCTTAATTTCTCATATTTTCTTTTTCTGCAAAGGCAAATATCATCTTTTGAGCAATATTTAGCCAGTTATCTGCAAGCACTTTCAAGTTAGAAAATTTCATCAACTGTAAAGACTTAACAATTAATCATGGTAAATTTTGCTCCAGGGAAAAGTACTCTAATGAAAATCTTTCAAAAGTAATATTCAGTCAATTTCACATAAAATATTTAAAACTGCACTGGTAAAATTTCAATATGTTTTTATTCTACACAGAAGTAATATGTTACAGAAAGCTATGAATTAATGGCACAGCAACAAAATTATTTCTATGTGGTAGAAGTACATACTTGCAGATTACTTCCTTTATGTTTACAGCTACAATATCACCAGATAGGTTACCTACTTGATATATTCTTATATCAGAAGATTGTAAGGGCTCTTCATAGAAGCTGTTTTGATTTCTAAAGTTTTCAAATAATAGGACCCTCTCGTGAGACTGCTCACTTGGTGATAAAATATTCCTGATAATTCCTATTTTATCTCCAACAAGAATGCAGTTATTACCTTGCTTAGTTGATTGGAAAAACGATTTTTGTACGTCAAGCTGTTCAAACTGCATATATGTGCCATATACTCTTGGTAAAGGACCATTGTGATGCTGTTTTTTAACATGCCGGTATCTGAACCACAAACACTTAGATACAGACAATCCTTTAAGCAATCTTCTGAAAGTCTTCGAATGACCTGCTGAAGAGGAAAGTTTGGCTTTCTAACAAGTTTTTTAAGCCTTCCCAAGAAACTTTCAAACACAAATGAAGAAAACCTGTCTAGCGCACCATATCTAGAAACATCGTCAGCCAAATGAACCAAACCATGAATATTATAAACATACTGAGATACACCATACAGCTCTCCAACCTGACTCACAAATAAACAAAGAAGCTGCTTTGCGTACTCACAATAAGTCTGGCAAAATACCGGACTTGTTAAACAATAAATACCTACTGACAACAGCATAAAGTGCTTGTAAAAGCGGTTTGCCAATCTACCTTTCAAGATAACAGGTCCCAAATAAATCAGAAACTGGCGAAATTCAGATTCCTTCCATCTGTCAATTTCTTGCAAAGTCCTACCTTTTCTGAGAAACTCACGTGGCATGTATGCTTTCATGTCTGAAATGCACAGTGAAATTTGGGCTATAATTCCTGCTCCTTGCCTGCAATGAAGAGGTCCTCTTATCCAGAGTATCAAAAGTCTCCTTGTAACACCAAGGCACACTAAGTGCATATAGTCTATTGGAAATTGGCTTACCATGCCAATAGGAAGGTCAGAAAGAGGTGATACTCCATTGTGATGCTGATGGTTTTGAAATGTATCAAAAAGGACATCTGTTCGGAGAGGTGCATTGACCTCTGGGAATATCACTTTATTAGCCCAGTCACCTCTTTGTGAACACTTGTCACACCCGTAATAACCTGTGTGGCATTTAGTTTGCTTCACAGAGGCTCGAGCAGGAACATCACAAATAAAGCAAGAAATTTCAACTGCAAACTTGTGGTCAGTACCTGGAACTTGAATGCCATTGTGTATCAGCATATCAAGCTCATTTCTAAATTCCTGAAGATACTCATGGACATTGCAAGGCTTCTGATTACCTGAAAACATACCAACAATGAAAGGTTTGGACTCAAACGGGTCAATAACACGACAAAGAATTGGCCAAAACTGAGTGTTTGTGCTCTTGAACAACGGAAGTCCATCAATATTAAACTGTACTAAGACAGAATTTATGTAACATGGTTCTGCATTAGGAATATTTTTAACTAGGTGCAACAAAGATGAAGTAAGTCCAAAATGGTAATATGACCCACCATCGATGCCTACAACATTATATGTTGTAGTTGTTTTTAATAATGTTCTTGGATCTTTTGGTAGAGTTGGGTGATGGACTCTGAGGACAGAAAGCAGAGATTGCAATGCAGAGTGGGATATTTGGAAGCCTGATGCCCATGTCTGTAGATCACTTTCAAGACTGGTACAAGTATCACCATCTGATTCAGAATCGCTTTCATTCTCACAATCAGATATAAATGATAAAGAATTCAAATCTTCAAAATCCGACCAAATGTGTTCTCTTTCAGCATTTTGAGCCTGAAATTGCTGCTCCAGCTCTTTTGTATTAAAACTATATAAATCGACTATATCACTAGCTGTGCTTAACAAATTGACTGTATTACACTCTTCTAAACTAAAAGCTGATTTTGAACATTCTGATGAACAAGAAGAGTTTCCATCATCCAAAATATCAGTATTCTTTTCATATATAGCAGATATATGTGCTTGAACATTAGCACGAACTCTCCGGTAGGTTTTCCAGTAGCCAGCATTTCTACCATCTGCCATCCACCCCAGTTTAAAACCCCCAAGTTCCCTTTGCTTTACAGTTTGAAATTACCAGTTATGATTAGAAGCTTGCAAAGTTTATTTAGATAAAAACAATAAGGAGCGTACAGATATATCAAACTTTGCAGTACAAAATCGAACGAAAGTAAACCTGACGCGAAACCATGTGACAATGGGATTTATTTTCTCTCGGTTCTAATCAACAAGATGATTGATATGGGAAAATATACCTCAGAGAGTACAAATTTCAAGAATAAAGTAGATACTTAAGATGCCTGTGACCAGCAAGAATTGTGCTTGAAAGTTACACTTTTTCTATGAATTCGCTTTCGACAGTTTAAGATTCAATTTTCCCTCTCAGCCACAAACGATTTTGCGGTCCACGATTTTGTGTTTACATCATGTGATCGTGCGCGATGTTTTTTATTTATTTTTCCTTATTTACGTTTTATTTTACCTAAAATTTCTCCTAATATCTTTGAAATTGAGAAATATATACTGGTGTAATTGTTCACGATTTAAAGGAAAGAAATCGGTGATAATTGTAGAAAAAAATCTCCCATACCGAACTTCATCGGTAATTTCCGTCTCCTTCCGTCATCGCTGTGAGTAAACGGGACTCAAATGGGACCCATGTAAATGTCGTGTAATGGGATTAGGGTGAAAATCATCGCTGAATCGTCTTCTTCTTTCGAGAAAATGATGCGCCGGGTAAGATAAATGTCGGTGGTTTTAATTTTCGTCACATGACAGGCATGTACGGGAATTGAAATAATGTGGGCCCTATGTGGTTTCTAGAAGGGCTGAAATTCCCGCAAAGGGCCCACATGGGTCCCACATAGTTATTGAGCCCAGAATTTGCCCACATGGGGCCCAGTTTGTCATGCTTGCTGGGGAACCATCAATGTGTTGATTACAGCTGAATGTAAAAAACATGCATTATAAAACAGGATCATGACATTTTAGCCACTACAGAAAATGCACAATTACTAGCTGAATGCAGCAGGTAAGACAACATAGATTCTACTAATCATGCTAAAGTAAGAGATGAGTATAGTTTATAGGTTAGGGTTACACACCACACCAAAAGAAACTATCACTACAGGTTATACGTACACACTTATGTTTAGTGCCTGTTCTGCAGTGTTGCCCGGGTACAACCGCACACTCCCTAAAGCAAATCATGGTTCTAACTTGACATTCAATTTTTCATTTTGGACCTTTTTTGACGAACATCCCTAAGAACCCTTACAAAATGTGATATAGCTATAAAAATATTAGTGAAGAGTATAAAAAGTGAACAAATCAGCGTTAAGGAGTGTTCTTGGAGGTATGTCATGAGCACTGGAACTTCATAACAATTCAATAAATAAAAAAGGTGTATATTTATATGAACTTGTTATCATTACAACATAAACAAGGAAGTTGATTTATAAATTTAAAATTTATTAATTTTCTGCGTAAAGAAGTTCCAATGCATTTCCAAGGATCACTGTGTTGATCAATGATGTGACCATGATAAAGTCTGATTTGTAGTTTATTGAAAACTGTATTAATGATCAAATCTGAACCACATTACCTGACAAATTAAAACAAATGAATTTGATAAAAAAGCACAAAATAAATCACCATCATTGACCAAACAATCAACCTTGGATGTACCCATCTAGCAATTGAAGCAGTGCAAAGATAGTATAAAAACAACTATTTAAAAAAAAAAGGTACTTACATTTACACTGAAGATGACAAACTGCTAAAAGGTCCATGGCAATCCCCTTGTTGATACCTCTTGTAGTTTCAGAATTATGTCGCGGACAAAGTTCAAAGTGTAAAAACGAACAAAGGGCAATTACTCAAAAATTATTAATGATAAATTAATAATTCTTGGGCACTGCACTTCCCATTTATGTGAACTATTAACTTTTAAAGTTTCGTGATTTTACCTCGCATACTTTTTGAGCTATGCTCCGGAAAAAAAATAAGTACGAAAATCTACAAAGGGGAATAACTGCAAAAATATAATGGGCAGAGTTATGGTTCTTGTGCAGTGCACTTCTCCTGAGTAAGATCTATCCACATATAAAGTTTCAAGATGATATCTGAAAAACCTTTTGAGTTATGCTCCAGACAAAAATTAAGTATGAAAATCAACGAAGGGCAATAACTCCAAAAATATGATGGGCAGAGTTATGGTAATTGTGCACTGCACTTCTCCTTAATGAGATCTATCCACCTATTAGGTTTAAAGAGGATACCTGAAATACTTTTAGAGTTATGCTCTGGACAAAAATTAAGTATGAAAATCAACAAAGGGCAATAACTCCATAAATATGACGGGCAGAGTTATGATTCTTGTGCACTGCACTTCTCCTTAATGAGATCTATCCACCTATGTAGTTTCAAGATGATACCTGAAATACTTTTTGAGTTATGCTCCGGACAAAAATGTGGTCTACGGACCGACCGACCGACCGACCGACCGACCGACCGACGGACCGACCGACAAGTGCAAAGCAATATACCCCCGCTTCTTCGAAGGGGGGCATAATAATGATAATAATAATAATAATTATTATTATTATATGAATAAATAAACTGTGACGATCTGAACCTTTCAACAGTTTTAAAATATAAGTACCTTAAATTGATACAAACGCATCTCATTTGCGTACTGAATGTTGTGGCTCTATAGGTGTGAGAAATGACAGGAAAGCATGATAAGGTGCACCAACCTCCGCAATACAACTGCAAAATTGATGAACGCGGCGTTAAACTCCATACAAACAACCAACAATCATCTGCGCAGGGTCATTTAAAGAAATGTATGAGAGTTACTATATGTGCTATATCGATACCATCTTGTCATGACGTCTGACGAGATACGCTAACATCAAATGAAAAGGCCACATTTCTTTAAATAACCGGCATAATGTTTCATTTCATTTTCTTAGATTTAAAATAATATGATATAGTAATCACCGGGCTAGATTATCAAAACTTCTTATTCACATTAAGCTTCCACTACAACGAAATAGGTCTAGGACGATATTCGTCTACTAATTGATTGATCATGAAATCAAAATATAATTGCCGTTAAAAATAAGAAAAAAGGGTTTAACTAGTATTACAAATACCAGCGTATTTAGACATTTGAAGGCTGGATTGTGGCAATATTCTTGCTTGCATCTGTCAGTATTACGGAATCCTAAAGCGGTCACCCGAAACCTTGGATGTCTCTACCTGCGAGGTTTTACAATTTTGTCAAAACCTCGCATGTCTCTTAACGTATACATGCGAGCTTTTAAAATCCTCGCGAGATAACATAGGCGAGATTTCAGATTTAAAATCTCGCCCCTGTTACTCTAAAACCTCGCATGTATATAAGTTGAGTGACATGGGATTTTTGCAATTATCGTAAAACCTCGCATGTATAGACATGCGAGGTTTTGAGTGACCGTTTGGTTGACCGTACCATATACTAGTATATATATTGATAATTTCAAAACAACATCATTTGTCGGTATTTTAAAAAAATGCAGCCTAAACGCTAGAAATAAACATTCAAATCTAAAGCACTGTTAAAATTGAATCTAGCAGGAATTTGTATTTTCTGCGGGTTAAATAATCGTTCGACCTTATGTGGGGTCATTTTGAAATTATTCACCAGGTCCAATCTATCCTGGCTTCGACGCCTTTTCCTTAAATTTGATTTTTGCCGTTTCGAGGTGATACCTATTAACCTTTTTCCGCTTAATGTCGCCTTTTTACGACCCTGGGCAAGGAACCTTTAGAAAACATTGTGGGAAAAGAAGAAAATGCTGGTAACCAGCATTTTCTCCTCTTTCCACGATGTTTTCTACCCTATAAAAGAAAACTTGCACAATTGAGCCACATTAATATTGTCGTCTGCAAATGCTTTCAATTTGTACACGGCTAAAATTTTGTCGTCTGGTAAAGGGTTAACGTGACTGGTCCTGACCTATTAGTGCACGGATATGGGAAATGAAGGTAAATAGCGTATTGATGCACGGAACTGAACTGACATATTTTTGACGTATAAAAATTGTACACTGCCAGAACACATATAGGCCTACATACAACAATTGTAGTCACGCGTATAATATACATAAATCTGAATAATACACAAAAGGAAAACACAGAAAGAGAGAGAGAAAGAAAAAATAATAAATCATCGCAAAATTGCAAATGGCAATAATAGAAGTACAATACACGTTTGTTAAGTTTCAGAAATGCTTCAGAATTGGATAACTTGAAGGACAGAAAAATCGAATTCGAAAGAGGATGAACACGAGTAATGATAGAGTAATATTTTACAAGATAGGTCGATATCGCTCCCGGAAACAATCGTTTCACGGTGGTTAAGGAAAAGACCAATTCTAAGTTACTGCTGTTTCTGATATCCAAATCTGAAGTATAGTTATTACCGGCTAATTGCACTGTTATGGTACTATGATTGAGTCTACTATAACTTACAGGAAGGACTTGAACGCATTCTTCACCTCGATTGACAACAAAACAACATGAGCGAAGCGGGAGGGGAATTCTCGGAATGGCCTTCGTCTGTCCGTCCGTCCGTCTGTCCACCCGTCTGTCTGTCCGCTCCGTATCTTCTGGATGCCTGGTCCGATTTTCAAACTTTTTCACATACTTGTGCATCTTGATGAGACGATGTGCAGAGCGCGTGATTCGGTGACCTACTTCCAAGGTCAATGTCACAACAGGACTTTAAAGGTCATATACATTAATTTTGTGTCCGCTCCATATCTCCTGAACCCCTAGTCCAATTTTCAAAATCTTTCACACACTTGTGTGTTCAGACACGTTTATTGAGTCCTCATGATTTTATTTATTAATTAAAATGGCGTCCGTGCATCTAAAATCAATTCAGCTTCGTTCATCTAATATCAATATTCCAACTCTCATCAATTTTAGATCGCCCGAAATTCTCGTAAATTTAAAGATAAGTTGCAGCTACAGAAAAACAACTGATAACTTGAAATGATAACATGGATAGTGGACATTTCTTTAACCCTTTACCAAACGACAAAATTTTAGACAGGTCCAAATTGAAAGCATTTGCAGACGACAAATTAAATGTGACTTAAAAATTGAAATTTGATATGGAATGGGTAGAAAACATTGTGCTGGTAACCAGCATTTTCTCCTTTTCCCACAATGTTTCAAAAGGCTTCTTTTTTAAGGCCGTTAAAAGTCGGGATTGTGTAGTAAAGAGTTAAATGAACATATACGTTTTTAAAGGACTGATAACTAAGAAACTTGTACACCTTTTTGACAGCTTTTCTTATCTAATTTCCCTATATTACGTGAGGTACGAATGTCTTACTTGTATTTTGGGGTGTAGTAGAAGCTAAATCCCTGCTCTTTTTGACATTTGGAAAAAAAAGTTATTGCTTCTGCAAAGATTAAACATTGTGTTGGTGCCAGTGCTTGAAATTCAATGAAAACATGAGTTAAATGTAGGTGAACAAACCACTATGATACGACCAAACCTTTTTTGAAAGTTGAGTTAAATCCTGACACCTCTAACAAGAGCTAATTCGCTATGCGGAAATATGCTTTTTTGTGTCCGGCATTTTTGGGTCGAAAAAAATGTCCCCAATTAAGTTGCAATAATTCATTATGTGTATATGTCCTCAAAAGTAATATAACATTAAATGTTGTGTATGTACCCGTTTCTCGTATAAACATTCAGGTACGAGTGTGTCCCCGGTTTCATTGTGAAAAATCAAAGTCCTTATTTGCTTGTTTTCAACAACGCAACTCATCATACAACAATTAAGATACATTTCTTTCATAAAAAAATAAGCTTAGTTAAGCAAAATATACAGAAATAAAGAAGTCCCCGTTTATGGTGGATACAGTTGGTGTCCCCGATTAACACCAAAGACATGTATGTGTGTGTGTGTGTGTGTGTGTGTGTGTGTGTGTGTGCGCGCGAGCGCGACTTTCAAGTGAGTATTCATAATGTATGAAATGTATACATGTATTCAGCATTGGCCCCTTTCATAAAAAAAAAAACCTCACCAACTGTGTATATAAAATTGTTACTTTCTGATCCCCCAGCCGGACGGGGGGTAGAATTCGCCGGCTGCCGTCCTGCAGAGTGGTAAGACCCCACCAATGGACCAGCCTGTTTGCCGTGGGTGGAGACTCGTAAGCCGGAAAAGAGGGTCCTGGCAGTTGAGGGGAGCCCAGGGATCTCCAGCTCTTCAACACACTGCTTCGGCCTCGGCTTCGGTGTAAACGAGAGCCTAGATGGGCCCGGTCTTGTGCAATCGGCTGGTCGCTTTTAGATTTGGGCATAACTTTCCATATTCAAACTTAGCTTAGGAGTATTGTACCTTTCTTGAAAAATGATGACCGCATGCATTAAAGAAGTTTTCGAGATACTGCACGTACTCCCTACAGCCTTTGTCTAGGTTTTGAACCAATGCACACATTGTTACTTTGTCCAACTTGCTATTTTAAGTTGTTTTTACATGTTTTTAGTCCCTAGTCTAATATAGGCTTATGGGCTAATTGGGTGGTGGGGATTCTGGGGTTGGGGCATCAGCTTCCATGGCTGTTCCCTGATTTCAGGGAATAGGCCATGCCTGCTGGACGTCGCTCCTCTTTATCTTTGCTGCCCGAGTATATCATCTGGGTAACCCTGGCATGGGGAGCTGGAATGCCGCTCCGCAATACATGCCCCCTTGTTGGGCTCCATGGAGGGCGGGGGCCGTAGGTGACGAAATTTAAAATTACAATCATGGAAAACCAAACTAAAAAACGAACACGCAATCAATTAGATACGGACTCTGATAACGACCAAACACCTTCTGCTTCTTCTTTTCCTCGATATTTGACCATCGAATCGACTAAAGCAGATCAACCCTTAGCGAAACTGTCACCCTTTGTCATAGAGGAAGTTCTTGTTTCTCTTGCAGGATTGCCAAAGTCTGTCAAAAAGTTGAATTCTGGTTCTCTTCTGGTTAAAGTCGAGAAAGCGAAACATGCAGAAAACTTACTGAAATTATCTCGCTTTTTTTAAATCCATGCTATATGTTACCCCCACACCTCCTAAAATACGTCTAGAGGAATTATCCGATGTCCGGATCTGGCAGGTGTGACAGAAGAAGAAATTGTTTCTAATCTGGCAAACCAAAATGTAACCGCAGCTCGCCGTATCACAGTTTTCAGGGACAACGTTAAAAGGAGTACGAATACTATAGTTCTGACTTTCAGTACTTCTATTTTACCAAAAAGCTTGAAAGTTGGATACCTTAAAGTGCCTGTTGATATATATATATACCAAACCCGCTTCAGTGTTACGCTTGTTTCAAGTACGGGCATCATGAAAAGAAATGCAGGTTACATGGAGGAGATGAACTCTGCCGACGTTGTGGTATTACCGGTATAACCCACGACGAAAGCAGATGCACTAATGACATTAAATGTGTAAACTGTGGTGAGGATCATCCCTCTACTTCAAGATCATGCAAAATTTGGAAAAGAGAGAAAGAGATTGTCACAATCAAATATAAAGAAGGCTTATCATTCCCTGAAGCTAGAAAGATTGTCGAAGCGCGTTATAACCTCTCCTTTTCTACTGTACTGAAGTCCAATAAAACAAGTTCGGTCGAGCTCAAAGATGCCCAAACTCAAACAACCGATGTACCAACACAAACGAATATGCCACAGAAACAAACATCCACAAATGTAAAGCCATCTCAGAAGCCTTTAGTCAACAAAAAGCCTGAAAAAACTGTCCCTAAGAGTCCAACTAAGTCTCCAAAAAAGGTCCTCTCAGATCGCCTTCCAAAGGGGTCTGATGACCAAATACTACAGCATAACCGCTTCCAGTGTCTTGATGAAGAAGACATGGAGGCGGATGTTAACCATGCAGAACCACCAAATACAAATAAGCAAGGTCGCATTATTAAATTAAATAACAAGAAATGAATCAATACCTACTTCCATTGTTCTATGGTATCTTTCTTACTCTAACTCTAGCAACGAATAACAATATTCTGCAATGGAATTGTCGTAGCATTAAAGCAAATCTCGAGGAACTAAATCTCCTAATAAGTGAACAACAACCAGTAGCAGTTTGTTTACAGGAAACATTTCTGAAAGACTCTGACAAGTTTACTTTAAAGTATCATTCGTGTTACTTTAAGCACTCTATTGGTAATGATAAAGCTACCGGAGGTGTTGCTGTGATAGTGAACAACAGTGTTCCACATCATTATGTCAAGGTTGACACTACTCTTCAAGCTGTCGCTGTAAACGTTTCTTTTAATAGGACTATAACTTTGTGTTCTATATATCTTCCTCCTAGCTCGCCGATCGATGTTAGAAAACTTGATCATCTTGTAGATCAATTACCGAAGCCATTCATCTTAATGGGAGATTTTAATTCTCACCATACATTATGGGGATGTACAGACACGAATGACAAGGGTCGAATGGTTGAGGGATTTTTCATGACCTTGTTCTGCTGAATGATAAATCTTCAACCTATCTTCATCCTGCAACTGGTTCTTGCTCATCATTAGACTTGACTATTTGCAGTCCTGGAATTTTTCCAGACTTTAACTGGAAGGTTGATGATGACCTTCATGGAAGTGATCATTTCCCGATCCAGGTATCGGAAGTAGGACCTTCAATACAACAACGTCCTGAACGTTGGAAAATCCATAAAGCAAATTGGGAACAGTTCAAAGTCTACTGCGAACAATCAATTTATCCTAGTGATTTTGATGATTGTCAAAATCCTGCAGAGCTTTTCACTTCCTTACTTTATTCAGCTGCTGAAAAATCAATTCCTCGAACATCGACAAATCCGAAACATACAAGCAAGCCATGGTTCAATGATGATTGCAAAAAGGCTATAGCAGAGCGAAAATCAGTTCTTAGACAATTCAATACTAGACCTACTCAGGAAAATCTTGTAAAGTTCAAAATTGCTCGTGATAAAGTACGACGAACTATCAAACAAAGTAAACGCGCGTCTTGGCGACAGTTCGTGTCTAGATTAAATTCTAGATCGTCTGTCAAAAAGACATGGAATATGATTCGGAAAATAAATGGAAAAAGCTCCTCATTAAATGTCGGACACTTATACACTGATGATGGTGTTGTCACATCGAAATCAGATACTGCAAATGTCTTGGCTCACACTTTTGCGGAAAAGTTCCCTCTTCAAACTATTCGACAACATTTCGAAAATTTCAGGATACTAAAGAAAAAACTAAACTCAATTTCAAGTCGAATAATAACGAACATTACAATAAAGATTTTACTTTAAAAGAATTGTGGAAAGCATTAAAGAAGTGTCACGACACTGCTGTTGGATGTGATGGCATCCATTATCAGTTTTTGAAACATTTACCATTTCGATCCCTTGATTGTTTACTGCGTATATTTAATAAAATCTGGCACACTGGTATTCTTCCACAATCCTGGAAGGAAGCTATAGTTATTCCAATACCAAAGCCAGGTAAAGATTCTAAGAATCCTGCAAACTATCGCCCTATAGCCTTAACAAGTTGTATTTGCAAAACCATGGAAAGAATGGTCAATGACCGTCTTGTTTGGTTTTTAGAGAAAAACAAACTTATTACTACCGCCCAGTGCGGATTTCGTAAACAAAGAGGCACTCTCGACCACTTAGTTCGCGTCGAAACTTATTCGCGAAGCCTTCATTAAAATGGAACATGTTGTTTCTGTATTTTTTGATCTTGAAAATGCATATGATACCACATGGAAGTATGGAATCATGAACGACCTCCACGATTTCGGTATAAGAGGTCGCCTTGCTTATTTCATTTCGGCATTTCTGAATGAACGTCAGTTTAGAGTCTGGGTAGGAAATACTTACTCCAACCCCCATGAACAAGAAATGGGCGTTCCCCAGGGAAGCATTCTTTCCGTTACACTCTTCAGTATCAAGATAAACAATATTGTTAAGTCTGTATGTCCTGGCGTGGAATGCTTTTTGTATGTTGATGACTTTTGCATTTGCTATAGGTCTAAGCATATGCATACCACCGAACGGCAGTTACAATAAGTTTTAAACAATTTAAGCAAATGGTCGGGAGAAAATGGTTTTAGATTTTCTAAGACCAAGACCAAATGCATGCATTTTTGTCAGTTAAGAAAATTTCATCTAGACCCAGAACTTAAGCTAGATAATGTACAAATTGAGGTCGTCCCTGAATTTAAATTCTTAGGTCTTTTATTTGACTCTAAGCTGTCGTTTATTCCTCACATCAATTACTTGAGCAATAAATGCCAAAAAGCTCTTAATCTTATACGTGTTGTCTCCAGCATGGACTGGGGAGCCGACAGGAAAGTCTTACTGAGACTATATAGATCACTTGTTCGTTCCAAGTTAGACTACGGCTGTGTTGTATATGGATCAGCACGGCAATCGTACCTCCGTAAACTGGATTCTATCCACAATCAGGGTTTACGTTTAGCCATAGGCGCTTTTAGAACATCTCCTGTTAATAGTCTGTATGCAGAGGCAAATGAACCATCTTTGAATTTACGTAGGAAGAAACTTTCCATGCAATATTACCTAAAGTCCAATCCAGAAAATCCCACGCATGAGGTTGTGTTTGAACCGCTCTACAAGGACAAATTTTTAAACAGAGAAAAAGTCATACCTCCGTTTAGTTTACGCTGTGAGGCGGATATGAATTGTCTTGAATTCGATCTGGAGGATGTAGCGAAACAAAAAATTTCTGATGTTCCTTTATGGACCTCTGGCAGTCCAACATATATCTATAATCTTACTTCAGATAAGAAAGCTACAACAGATTCAATGATTTATAAGAAAAAATACCTTGAGATAAAAGAGCAATATTAAAATTACGAAGAGATATATACCGATGGTTCCAAAGATGGAGAAAAAGTCGTTTCGGCTGCCGTGATCGATGGCGAATTATATCAGTTTCGTCTACCTAATAATGCGTCGATTTTTTCTGCGGAGCTTAAGGCGATTGACCTCGCTCTCAACCATATTCAACAAGACGCTTACTCGCGCTACATTATATTTACTGATTCTTTGTCAGCTATTCAAGCACTTGAGAGTGAGAGAACAGATAATCCACTTATTGTCAGGCTTCTTGAAAAGTTGTCCAGAATCTGTGTGGAAGCCAATATTGTATTCTGCTGGCTCCCTAACCATATTGGTATTAATGGAAACGAAGAGGCAGATAAAGCTGCCAAGGAGGCATTATCTTTTAATGTTTTACCTTTTAAAGTTCCTTTTAATGATTTTAAGCCATTGATAAATACCTTTATGCAAAATATTTGGCAGCAGTCCTGGAGTGAGCCAGCCAATCAAAACAACAAATTATTTACTATCAAACCAAGTCTTGGCGAGTGGCTTCCAGGGTTGCGGACAAATCGCCGCGAAGAAATTATCTTGGATCGTCTACGTATTGGTCATACATATCTGACGCACTCGTATCTCCTCAAAGGAGAAGAAGAACCTATATGTATTTCCTTCAGTGCACCTCTTACTGTAAAACATATACTTTTCGAATGTATAGACCTTGCGCCAGTAAGGGACAGATTTTTTCGAGCTGACAGTTTGAGCGCTTTGTTCGATACTGTAAAGTTCGAATCTATCTTTGATTTTTTGAAAGAGATAAATCTCTATAAAAAGATTTAATATTAGGTTCTTTTGACCATTCGTATTTTTAACTATATGTCACTCATTTTGCTTATCTTTTAATGTTTACACAAATCAAATTTTAAGTTTTCTCTTATCATTACGGTATGAACAATATGCATTGCAGTACTTGTTTGTGCGCCCAATATGACCTTTGATGTCGACGGGCCGTAAATTTTCATTCATTCATTCATTCATTCGTTACTTTCTGAAACAAATTGTGAAGATATAAAGGCCTACTAGACAAATCCGCCCCGCTCTCTCCTTCCCTCCCCCTCTCTCTCCTACTCCCTCTTTCTCTACTACTGTTGTGATGATGAGTGTCTGATTTTGCCATCTTGATAAAATTAGGGAGAGAAACAGAGAACCCGAGATCGCCTGAATACATGCTCGATATGATTAGGTCTATTAATTAAAAAAAAAAAGTTCAACGTGTTGTAGTATTGTACTGCCATTCAAGTATTCATCAAATCACATATTTGAACCGATCTATATCGACACGGATCAAGTTGAAAAGTTGCAGAAAACAGTTTAAAATGTGACTAAACTGAAAGATACGTATCTCATTGGATAGAATACAATGTGAGAAAAGGAAAAAAATGCCCGATGTTTTGCTTAGTATTCTACATCAGTTTATTTGAATGAGGAATTATTGGTAAAGGGTTTAAACATACAGGTTTTACAGTAGGATGTGTAAAATATGTTCACTAAACACAACACCAAATAAGGATGACAATGTAATCTTAGAGATGTGGCCAGGCCATAGTGTTGAACACTGCACTTGTTCTTTTGGGTTGTATTATATTCCTGTAGAATTTATTATTTAGCCTCAAAATAATACATAAACCGATGTCTATAGATGCTCAGCTGATTTGGAATATATAGTTCGTCTTTCATAATGATAATTATTGCTATTATTAACGATGACGGACCTATGACAGTGACCACGATAATTAATATAGAATATTGACCAATATGACAAAATAAATTGTTTAATGTAACATGAACACTTACGCTTACCGTATTTCAACCAAGGAGCTCGATCGTCGTATTAAATTAAGGAGCATGTTACGTTGTAATGCAAAAATGGCAATATATCGCTTTATAGTTGCAATGTAATTTTTAGCTTACCTAAGCACAAAGTGCTCAAGGTCAGCTTTGTGATCGTGCCGTGTCCGTCGTCCATCGTCAACTTTTACCTTGTGTACGCTTTACAGGCAACAATCCCAGTCCGATACTCGTGAAACTTGGTCAGAATGTCAAAAACTAGGTTCCCCCAGCCGGACGGGGGGAAGAATTCGCCGACTGTCAGTCCTGTGGAGTCGTAAAACCCCACCAATAGACCCGCCTGTTTGCCGTGGGTGGAGACTCGTAAGCTGGAAAAGAGGGTCCTGGCAGTTAAGAGGAGTCCAGGGATCTCCAGCTCTTTAACACATTGCTTCGGCCTCGGCTTCAGTGTAAACGAGAGCCTGGATGGGCCCGGTATAGTGCAATCGGCTGGTCGTTTTTAGATTTGGGCATCATTGTTCATACCGAAACTTAGTTAGTACCTGTACTGGTTCCAAAGTATGTGATCATTGCATGAACATAACAGTTTTTATTAATACTGCAAGTATTCTTGTACAGCCTTTACGTAAGTTTTTGCATATATTCATACACCGTCAGTATGTTCAAATTACTAGCCCCCCAGCCGGACGGGGGGTAGAATTCGCCGGCTGCCGTCCTGCAGAGTGTTAAAACCCCACCAATAGACCCGCCTGTTTGCCGTGGGTGGAGACTCGTAAGCAGGAAAAGAGGGTCCTGGCAGTTGAGGGGAGCCCAGGGATCTCCAGCTCTCCAACACACTGCTTTGGCCTCGGCTTCTGTGTAAACGAGAGCCTAGGTGGGCCCGGTCTAGTGCAATCGGCTGGTCGTTTTTAGATTTGGGCATTATAAGTTTATACCGAGACTTAGTTAATACCTCGAATGGTTTCAAAATATATGATCATTGCACGAACTTTAGAAGCTTTTTCTTGGTGCTGCATGTATCCTGTTCACTCTAAGTCATCGCATGTATTAATACACCGTCATTGTGTTCAAATTACCAGTTTTTACTTTGTTTAACATGTTTTAGTCCCTAGTCTAATATAGGCTCATGGGCTAATTGGGTGGTATGGGTTGCGTGATTGGGGCGGCAGCTTCCATGGCTGTTCTCTGATTCACAGGAATTAGCCATGTCTGCTGTTTGTCGCATTGCCTTATCCTTGCTGCCCGAGTATATCATCTGGGTAACCCTGGCATGGGGAGCTGGATACTCCGCTCCGTACTCCATGTCCCCTAGTTGGGCTCCGCGGTGGGCGGGGGCTACGGGTGATGAACATTACAAACTTAAACATGGATCACCAAAACAAAAAACGAAACCGTGATCAGCTAGATGCAGACGTGGACACTGAACAATCGACCAACACAGTTTTTCCTCGCTTTTTACTCATAGACTCAACTGTACCTGACCAGCCACTTTCTAAACTTTCACCTTTCGTGATTGAAAAAGTCTTAGTTGGACTTGCTGGAAGTCCAAAGTCAGTCAAAAAATTGAAATCGGAGAGCTTACTTGTTGAAGTTGAGAAAGCTATTCATGCCAAAATTTTGTTGAAACTAAAGCACTTTTTCAATATTCCTGCAAAATGTGTACCCCACAATAGCTTGAATACGTCTAAAGGTATTATTCGCTGTCCAGATCTCGCAGATGTTCCTGATGACGAAATAACATCGGAACTCGCAAGTCAAAATGTCACAGCAGCCAGACGCATCACAGTATTCAGAGATGGTGTTAGAAGGCCAACAAACACAATAGTATTGACGTTCAACTCATCTATTCTGCCTAAATCATTAAAGGTAGGATATTTGAAAGTAGCTGTGGACTTATATATTCCAAATCCGCTTCAGTGCTATTGCTGTTTTAAGTTCGGGCACCATGAAAAGAAATGTAAGTATAACCAAGGGGAAGAGTTTTGCCGACGTTGTGGCAACTCGAACCTTGTGCACAAGTCTGAAAACTGTGATTTCGAGATAAGATGCATCAACTGCAAAGGCGAACATGTTGCAACTTCGCGATCATGTCCAGTTTGGAAAAAAGAAAAAGAAGTTGTAACTGTGAAATATACAGAAGGTCTTTCCTTCCCTGAAGCAAGGAAGATTGTAGAAGCCCGACATAACTTGGGTGTTTCATATGCATCTAAAGTGAATGCCCATCAGCATGTTCAACGTAAGGACGCTCAGACCCAAACAGTTGACGCTGCTGTACAAACAGACAGCCTAGAAAACGATAACACAAAAGTACAACAGAAGTCCACGAATTCTAGCAAAAACAACCAGAAAAGTACTGCATCTAGCCAACCTGTTGCAAAAAAGCAAAATAGTACACAAGGACAGCCAAAAGCTCCAAGTAGTCCTAGCCAAAGGAGAAATAAATCTCCTACTAAGGTCCTCTCGGATCGCCTGCAAAAGGGCTCCAGTGACCAAATTATACAATTCAACCGCTTCGGTTGTCTAGATGACGACATGGAAGCGGAAGACTCACAAGCAGGGTCAAATACAAATAGGCAAGGCCGAATTATCAAACTAAATAACAAAAAATTTACAAATACATACTTCCAATACTCTGTGGTATTTTCCTTACTTTTAATTTTCTCATGACGAATAATATTCTGCAATGGAACTGTCGCAGCATTAAGGCTAACGCAGAGGAATTGAATCTTTTAGTAAACGAACAAAAACCATTAGCAGTTTGTTTACAGGAGACATTTCTTAAAGACTCCGACAAGTTTACTTTAAAATTTCATTCTTGTTACTTTAAACACTTTTATGGTAATGATAAAGCTTCCGGAGGTGTTGCCGTAATTGTGAACAACAGTGTTCCACACCATTGTGTAAAGCTTGAAACAACACTACAAGCAGTTGCGGTAAACATATCCCTAAATAAGACCATTACTTTATGTTCTATTTATCTTCCTCCTAGCTCGCCAGTTGATGCTAGGAAACTTGATGATCTTGTAGAGCAATTGCCGAAGCCTTTCATTTTAAGACCCCAGCCGGACGGGGGGTAGAATTCGCCGGCTGCCGTCCTGCAGAGTGGTAAAACCCCACCAATGGACCCGCCTGTTTGCCGTGGGTGGAGACTCGTAAGCAGGAAAAGAGGGTCCTGGCAGTTGAGGGGAGCCCAGGGATCTCCAGCTCTCTAACACACTGCTTTGGCCTCGGCTTCTGTGTAAACGAGAGCCTAGATGGGCCCGGTCTAGTGCAATCGGCTGGTCGTTTTAAGATTGGGCACATTTTATGTATATCTGTAAAATGTTGGTGGAGCTGTTCGGGGGAGGGCATCTGTATCCCGAGTGCAGATGCCTCCTTCCTGCATGCGTCGTGCTATACTGCTTGAAACTCAAAATTTCTGATTCTAAAGCAAACTTGGAATATTTGATACCCTTTTCCCCTTTTTTACTTCCATATTTCATCTGGTCTTCTTTCTCGATGAAATAATCTAACGTATTAAACCCATGATTATTGTTTGCTTGAAAAGTGCCTTTTTACCTTCTACTTTGATATGTACTTTAAAGTCCTGGTCTTATATAGGCTTATGGTCTAATTGGGTGATGTGGATTTTTTATTGAGGCTTTGACTGCCATGGTAAATCCCTGATCTGGGGGACTACCCATGTTCTTTCCTTGTCGCTTCGACTTATTTATGGCATCTGAGTATACCATCCATGTAACCTTGGTATGGGGAGCTGGATACCCGCTCCATTAGCCATATCCCCTCGTTGGACTCCGCGGTGGGTGGGGTCATGGATGATGAACACTTTTCCTTTAACCATGGATTCCCAAAACAAAAAAAGAACACGCGACCAACTTGATGCCGACACTGAAACCACTCAATCGACCTCTCCTTTTCCTCGCTTTTTACTGATAGAATCGACTGTTCCTGATCAGCCACTTAGTAAACTATCACCTTTTGTAATTCAAAAGGTTCTATTGTCTATTGCTGGTTCACCTAAATCAGTTAAAAAGCTCTCTTCTGGCTCGCTGTTAGTTAAAGTAGAGAAACCAAAACATGCAAAAAACCTTATGAAAATTAAGCACTTCTTTCAGATCCCTGCTAAATGTTCTCCGCACGGGAGTTTAAATACAAGACGTGGAATCATTCGATGCCCAGATCTTGCAGGTGTATCGGAAGACGAAATTGTCCAAGAACTCTCTACCTAACATGTTACGGCTGCAAGACGCATAACAGTGTATAGAGACGGAATAAAGCGAGAGACCAACACGATTGTCCTTACCTTTAACTCGGCAATTTTGCCAAAATCCTTGAAAGTTGGCTATTTGAATGTGGGTGTGGACTTGTATATTCCTAATCCACTTCAATGTTACACATGTTACAAATACGGGCATCATGAACGTAAATGTACAAAAGCTAGTTCTGAGGGTCTCTGTAGACATTGTGGTGAGGTGGCTAGTATTCATGATTCATCGAATTGTAAAAATCACATTAAATGTGCAAAATGTGGCGGTGAACATGGAGCTACATCTCGAACATGTCCAGTGTGGAAACGAGAGAAAGAAATCGTTACCATCAAGTACAAAGAAAGTCTCTCGTTTCCCGAAGCAAGGAAAATTGTGGACAGTCGATTAAATCTAGCGAACCTCTATTCTACAGTTACCAAATTGAATGGCACACCTAAAGAGGTAAAAGACGCTCAAACACAAACTGTCGATGTCGCTGTACAAACAGTTAATCAGACAAAACAAGAATCTGCTAGTAAAAAAACTCAAAAGCCAACTGAAAGTACAAGAGGAAATAAAATCTTAAGTCAAATCGCAACAAATCGCCAAAAAAAGTTCAACCAGATCGGTTTCCGAAAGGATCCGATGATGAAATACAAAAGTTTAACCGCTTCCAATGCCTTGATGAAGACATGGAGGCAGACGATGAAATTGCAAATGCAAAGCAAGGTAAAATAACTAGATTACCATTAAAAATATGAATCATTTCATACTTCCGTCATTGAATGTTGTTTTAATCTTTTTATCCTTGGGTATGACTAATAAAATTTTGCAATGGAATTGTGGTTTTTCAGCCAATGCTGAAGAATTATCTATTTTAATTGATAAATATAAACCAGTCGCACTATGTTTACAGGAAACATATTTTACAGACAATAGCAAAGTATCTCTGAAGCATCACACTATTTATCGATCAAACTCGCGATAGGTGATAGAGCTCGCGGAGGAGTAGCTGTAGTAGTTAATAATTCTATTCCTCACCGCGCTATAAATCTCAATACCTCTTTGCAAGCAACAACAGTTAGCGTTTCTTTACATAAAACGATAACGATATGTTCCATATATTTGCCCCCAAGTATGCCTATAGAATGTACTAAACTTGATGACCTGATTGACCAGCTTCCGAAACCTTTCATTTTAATGGGCGATTTTAATGCCCATAGTACCTTATGGGGTTGTAGAGACACAAATGCTAAAGGTCGACAAATGGAAGACTTTATTTCCAAGCATGACCTATGCTTCTTGAATGATAAAACTCACACGTACCTTCATCCTGCCACTGGTTCATATTCTTCCCTAGACTTGACTATATGCAGCCCTGAAGTTGCATCTGACTTCATTTGGAAGGTTGATGACGACCTTCATGGAAGTGATCACTTTCCGATACTAATATTGGAAGAAGGACCTTCTATACAGCAACGTCCTGAACGCTGGAAGCTTCATAAAGCGAATTGAGAGCAATTCAAAATAAACTGTGAACAGTCAATTAATCAAAATATCTTCAATGAATGTGAAAATCCTGCAGAATATTTCACAACCTTAGTTTACTCTGCCGCAGAGAAATCAATTTCCCGAACCACGACAGATTCAAAGCATACACGTAAGCCATGGTTTAACGATGACTGCAAGAAAGCGTTAGCAGAGCGTAAACATGTTCTCAGAAATTTCAATCTTAGACCGACTCAGGAAAATCTTGCAAAGTTCAAAATTGCACGTGCGAAACCACGGCGGACTGTTAAACAAAGTAAACGTGCGTCTTGGAGACAGTACGTATCTAGACTGAACTCTAGATCGACTGTCAAAAAGACATGGGACATGATTCGTAAAATAAATGGCAAAAACTCATGTCAAAATGTTACTCATTTAAATACTGATGATGGTGTTGCCACCTCCAAGACTGATATTGCCAATGCACTGGCTGAAACTTTCGCAGAGAAATCCTCTTCTTCGAATTACTCACCGATATTCCGAAAACTTCAGAACGTAAGAGAAAAAGCAAAGCTGAATTTCAAATCGAATAATATGGAACATTACAATAAGGACTTCTCCTTAAAGAAACTCAAGAAAGCATTAAAGAAATGCCACGATACCGCTGTTGGATGCGACAACATTCATTATCAGTTCTTGAAGCATTTGCCACATCGACCCCTAGATTGTTTACTCACTATATTTAATCAGGTTTGGCATACTGGCATCCTCCCCGATTTGTGGAAGGAAGCAATAGTAGTACCAATACCCAAACCAGGAAAAGATTCTTCCAATCCTGCAAACTATCGTTCTATAGCCTTAACAAGCTGCATCTGTACAACCATGGAAAGAATGGTAAATGACCGTCTTGTTTGGTTTTTAGAGAAAAATAAACTAATAGCAACCGCTCAGAGCGGATTTCGTAAACACAGAAGCACTCTTGATCACTTGATTCGCTTTGAGACATTCATACGTGAAGGTTTTATTAAAAAGGAACACGTTGTCTCTGTATTTTTCGATCTTGAAAGTGCTTATGATACAACATGGAAGTATGGGATTATGAATGACCTCTATGATTTCGGTATTCGAGGTCGCCTTGCTTACTTCATCTCAGCTTTTTTAAATGAGCGCCAGTTTAGAGTCAGGGTTGGCAATACATATTCTAATCCCCATGAACAAGAGACGGGCGTTCCCCAGGGATGTATTCTTTCAGTTACACTATTTAGTGTGAAGATTAACAATATTATCAAATCAGTGTGTCCTGGTGTGGAGTGCTTTCTTCATGTCGACGACTTCTGCATTTGCTACAGGTCAAAACACATGTATACTATTGAAAGACAGCTTCAGCAGGTCTTAAACAATTTAAGCAAATGGTCCAATGAAAATGGATTTAAGTTTTCCAAAACCAAAACTAAGTGTATGCATTTTTGTAACACAAGAAAATTTCATCTAGATCCGGAACTGACACTTGATGGCGTCCGTATAGAAGTCGTCCAAGAATTCAAATTTTTAGGCTTGTTATTTGATTCTAAACTGTCGTTCATTCCTCACATAAATTACCTGAGCAATAAATGTCAGAAAGCTCTCAATATTTTACGTGTAGTTTCCAGTATCGACTGGGGAGCAGATAAAAAAGTATTGTTGCGACTTTATAGGTCGCTCATAAGATCAAAGTTGGATTACGGCTGCGTTGTGTACGGGTCAGCACGTCAGTCATACTTGCGCAAACTTGATACTATTCATAATCAAGGTTTGCGTCTCGCACTAGGCGCATTTAGGACTTCACCAATAAATAGTCTGTATGCAGAAGCAAATGAGCCTTCCTTAAATCTTAGGCGAAAGAAACTTTCCATGCAGTACTATATAAAACTGAAGTCAAACCCTGAAAATCCTACCAATAAGGTTGTATTTGAACCTCTGTATAAAGACGATTTCTTAAAGAAAGAAAAGGTTATACCTCCTTTTAGTCTCCGGTGTGAAGCCGGTGTTCGAAGTCTTGGCTTTGATCTTGATGATATAGCTGAGCAGAAGGTAATAGACGTTCCTTTATGGACTTCTAATAGTCCGACATTTGTATATGAGCTAGCTTCTTACAAAAAGGCAACAACAGATCCTACTATATTTAAAAGCAAATATCTCGAAATTAAAATACACTACTATAACTATGAACACATTTATACAGATGGTTCGAAAGAAGGTGACAGGGTTGCAGCAGCTGCTGTGCCCGACGGCGAGCTATATCAGTTCCGTCTTCCGGATAAATCTTCAATATTTTCTGCAGAGCTAAAAGCAATAGACCTTGCCCTTGATCATATAAAAGAAGACGGTTATTGGCGTTATAGTATTTTTACTGACTCACTCTCTGCCATGCAAACTCTTGAACAGGAAAAAATCGATAACCCTATTATTGTTAATCTTTTAGACAAGCTATCTGACATCTGCGGCAATAATGACGTTGTTTTCTTTTGGCTCCCAAGCCATGTTGGTATTAGTGGTAATGAAGAGGCAGACAGAGCTGCCAAGCAGGCATTATCATTTGATATTTTACCATTTAAAGTACCTTTTACCGATTTTAAACCTTCAATAAATACTTTTATTCAATCTGTATGGAATACTTCGTGGAACGACCCTATCAATAACCTGAATAAATTAATTTGTATTAAGCCAACTCTTGGAGAATGGCTGCCAGGGTCAAGGACTTGTCGTCGCGAAGAAATTGTTTTGGCCCGTCTGCGTATCGGTCATACTTATCTGACACACTCCTATCTCCTTAAAGGAGAGGAGGCACCGCAATGTATTCCATGCTCTGCTCCTCTTACCGTCAAGCACATATTGATAGAGTGTGTTGACCTTGCGCAAGTACGCGAAAAATTTTACAAAGTGGACAGCTTAAATATTCTATTTGATACTGTGAATATTGAGGCATTATTTGAATACCTCAAAGAGGTAAATATTTTTAGAAAAATTTAGATCTTAGCTCATTTCATTCTTTTGCACTCGATTTTTAAGGGCTTTTTTGGTCCTTCTACCGCCAAACTTAACTTGGTAAGCGTCGCTGAGTATATTTGACTGTTTCCAGACACTATTTTATAGACTTCGGTTTTAGTACTTCACAGTATCACTTTTCATCGTCGTGTATGCGCCCAATATGACCTCCGCTGTCGACGGGCCGTAAAATTCCATTAATTCATTCATTCTTTCATTTTAATGGGAGACTTTAATTCCCACCATACCTTATGGGGATGTTCAGACACTAATGACAAGGGTCGAATTATTGAGGATTTTATTACGAAGCACGACCTTGTTCTGCTAAATGATAAGTCTTCAACCCATCTTCATCCTGCTACTGGTTCTTATTCATCTTTAGACCTTGCTATATGCAGTCCTGGAATTTATCCAGACTTTAACTGGAAGGTTGATGATGACCTTCATGGAAGTGATCACTTACCGATCAAGGTATCGGAAGTGGGACCTTCAGTTCAACAACGTCCTGAACGTTGGAAACTCCATAAGGCAAACTGGGAACAGTTCAAAATTCACTGCGAACAATCAATTTATCCAAATGTTTTTGATGACTGCGAAAATCCTGCAGAGCTTTTCACTTCCTTACTGTATTCGGCTGCTGAAAAATCGATTCCTCGGACAACGACAAATCCGAAAAAACCAGGCAAGCCATGGTTTAACGATAATTGCAAAAAGGCTATAGCTGAAAGGAAGTCTGTTCTCAGACAATTTAATCTTAGACCGACCCAGGAAAATCTTTCGAAGTTAAAAAAAAAAAAAAACGTGCAAAAGCACGAAGAACTATCAAACAAAGTAAACGTGCGTCTTGGCGACAATACGTATCTAGATTAAATTCTAGATCGTCTGTCAAAAAGACATGGGACATGATTCGAAAAATTAACGGAAAGACCTCTTCATTAAATGTTGGACATTTAAATGCTGGTGATGGTGTCGTCACCTCTAAAGCAGATATTGCAAATGTCTTGGCTGACACTTTTGCAGAGAAGTCCTTTTCTTCAAACTTTTCGACATCATTTCGGAAATTTCAGAACACCAAAGAAAAAAGAAAACTGAATTTTAAGTCGGATAATAACGAACATTACAATAAAGATTTTACTTTAAAAGAATTGAAGAAAGTACTAAAGAAGTGCCATGACACTGCTGTGGGATGTGACGACATCCATTATCAGTTTTTAAAACATCTACCGTTTCGATCCCTTGAAAGTTTACTTCGTATTTTTAATCAAATCTGGCTCACAGGTATTCTTCCAGATTCCTGGAAAGAAGCTATTGTTATTGCAATACCAAAGCCAGGTAAAGATTCTACAGATGCAGCAAATTATCGCCCTATAGCCTTAACAAGTTGTATTTGCAAAACCATGGAAAGGATGGTCAATGACCCACTTGTTTGGTTTTTAGAGAAAAACAAACTAATAGCAAACGTCCAGAGTGGATTCCGTAAACAAAGAGGCACTCTCGATCATTTGGTTTGCTTTGAGACATTCATACGTGAAGGTTTTATCAAAAAAGAACATGTTGTTTCTGTATTTTTCGATCTTGAAAGTGCATATGATACCACATGGAAGTATGGAATTATGAATGACCTCCATGATTTCGGTATAAGAGGTCGCCTTGCTTATTTCATTTCGACATTTCTCAGTGAACGTCAGTTTAGGGTCCGGGTGAGAAATACTTATTCCAACCCCCATGAACAAGAAATGGGCGTTCCCCAGGGAAGCATTCTTTCCGTTACACTCTTCAGTGTCAAGATAAACAATATTGTTAAGGCTGTTTGTCCTGGTGTGGAATGCTTTCTGTATGTTGACGACTTCTGCATTTGTTATAGGTCTAAGCATATGCATACCATTGAACGGCAGTTACAACAAGTTTTAAATAATTTAGGCAAATGGTCAGGGGAAAATGGTTTTAGATTTTCTAAGACCGAGACCAAATGCATGCATTTCTGCCAATCAAGAAAATTCCACTTATATCCGGAACTTTCACCAGATGGAGTTCAAATTGAAGTCGTCCCCGAATTCAAATTTTTAGGTCTTTTATTTGACTCTAAGCTGTCGTTCATTCCTCACATCAATTACTTGAGCAATCAATGCCAGAAAGCTCTTAATCTTTTACGTGTTGTCTCTAGCATGGACTGGGGAGCCGACAGAAAAGTCTTGTTGTGACTTTATAGATCACTTGTCCGTTCAAAGCTAGATTACGGCTGCATTGTATATGGCTCAGCGCGACAATCGTATCTTCGTAAACTGGATTCTATCCATAACCAAGGTTTACGCCTAGCACTTGGCGCCTTCAGAACATCCCCTATCAATAGTTTATATGCAGAGGCAAATGAACCATCTTTAAATTTAGGTAGGAAGAAACTTTCAATGCAATATTATTTAAAGTTAAAATCCAATCCTGAAAATCCTACGCATAAGGTTGTTTTTGAACCGCTTTACAAAGATCATTTTAAGACAAAGGAAAAAGTTATTCCTCCGTTCAGTATGCGCTGCGATGCTGATATAGATCTACTTGACTTCGATTTTGAGGATGTAGCTAAACATGAAATTTCAGATGTTCCTCTATGGATTTCAAAGAGTCCAACTTTCATACATAATCTTACTGCTAACAAGAAAGCTACAACAGATCCCTTGGTTTTTAAAAATCTATATCTTGAGATAAAAGAGCGATATTACAACTTTGAAGAGATTTATACCGATGGTTCAAAAGATGGAGAGAGGGTTGCTGCGGCTGCCGTACTCGATGGTGAATTGTACCAGTTTCGCCTGCCAAATAATACTTCTAGTTTTTCTGCGGAACTGAAGGCAATAGACCTTGCTCTTAATCATATACAACAGGATGCCTACTGGCGCTACATTATATTCACTGATTCACTATCAGCTATGCAAGCATTCGAAAATGAGAGAACGGACAATCCATTAGTTATTAATTTACTTGAAAAAATTTCTCAAATATGTGAAACTGCAGATCTTGTATTTTGTTGGCTCCCGAGCCATATTGGTATAAGTGGCAATGAAGAGGCAGACAGAGCTGCTAAGGAGGCATTGTCACTTGATGTTTTACCCTTTAAAGTTCCTTTTAATGATTTTAAACCATTGATTAATGATTTTATTTTGAATGTATGGCAGCAATCCTGGAACGACCCAATTAACCAAAATAACAAGTTGTTTAAAGTGAAGCCAGCTCTTGGCGAGTGGCTTCCAGGGTTGCGGACAAGTCGCCGCGAGGAAATTATCTTGGCCCGTCTTCGCATTGGTCATACGCATATGACGCACTCATACCTCCTGAAAGGAGAAGAAGCACCACAGTGTATTCCCTGCAATGAGCCTCTTACTGTCAAGCATATTTTCATAGATTGTTTAGACCTTGCACCTACAAGGGAAAGGTTTTTTCATGTTGACAGTATGGAAACTCTATTTGCTACTGTAAAGTTTGAATCTATTTTTGAGTTTTTGAAAGAGATAAATCTCTATAAAAAGATATAATTTTAGGTTCTATTGACCATCTGTATTTTTAGACTATACGTCATTTGCACCATTTGTTCTCTTAGTGTTTTCACGGTTATAAGTTTAATTTTTGCATAGCATTACAGTATGACCAACTAAATGTTTTAGCATTAGTTGTAAGTGCGCCCAATATGACCTTTGATGTCGACGGGCCTTAAAACTTCATACATTCATTCATTCAAATTACTAGCTTTTACTCTACATGTTTAAGTCCCTAGTCTAATATAGGCTCATGGGCTAATTGGGTGGTACTGGTTTCGTGTTTGAGGCAGCAGCTTCCATGGCCGTTCACTGATTCCCAGGAATTAGCCATGTCTGCTGTATGTCGCTCTGCTTTACCTGTACTGCCCGAGTATATCAACTGGGTAACCCTTGCATGGGGAGCTGGATACTCCGCTCCATACTCCATGTCCCCTCGTTGGGCTCCGCGGTGGGCGGGGACTGCAGATGATGAACATTACAAAACAAAATATGGATCGCCAAAACAAAAAACGAAACCGTGATCAACTTGATGCAGACCTGGACAATGTTCAATCGACTAGCTCAGTTTTTCCTCGATTCCTCTTATTTGACTCAACATCACCGGATCAGCCACTAACAAAATTATCACCTTTTTGTGATAGAGAAAGTTTTAGTTGTATTAGCTGGAAGTCCGAAATCGGTAAAGAAATCGAAATCTGGAGGTCTTTTGTTCGAAGTCGAGAGTCATACATGCTCAAAACTTGATGAAATTAAAGCACTTCTTCAACATACCAGCAAAATGTACTCCACACAGTAGCTTAAATACTTCTAAAGGCATCATCCGCTGTCCGGACCTTGCTGATGTTTCTGATGATGAAATAACATCAGAACTGTCTAGTCAAAATGTAACAGCTGCTAGACTGATAACAGTTTTCAGGGATGGTATAAGAAGACCCACCAACACAATAGTATTGACCTTTAATTCGTCTATCCTACCTAAATCACTGAAGGTAGGATATGAGAAAGTAGCAGTGGAACTTTATATACCAAATCCACTTCAATGCTATTTTTGCTTTAAGTTTTGGCATCACGAAAAACGCTGCAAGTTTAAACAAGGTGAAGAATTCTGCCGACGTTGTGGCAATTCAAACCTTGTACACAAGGCAGAAAACTGTGAATTTGATATAAGACGTATCAATTGCAAAGGCGATCATGTTGCAACTTCTCGATCTTGTCCAGTTTGGAAGAAAGAGAAGGAAGTTGTAACTGTGAAATACACAGAAGGCCCTTCTTTCCCCGAAACGAGGAAAATTATTGAAGCTAGGCACAATTTAAGTGCTTCATATGCATCTGTATCAAAAGCATCTTCTTCAAAACTTGTACAGCGTAGGGATGCCCAAACCCAAACCGTTGATGCTGCTGTTCAAACAACAGACAAACCAATATCTGAAAAGCGCACCAAAACGCTACTAACTCAACCAAAGTCCACCAGAGTTCTGCATCCAGCCAACCTACTTCCAAAAAGTGAAATAGTGCGCAAGTACAGGCAAAGGCTCCAAACAGCCAGTCGACTTCGATGCTTACTACGTCCCCGATAATACGCGAATAAAATGTTGGAGCCACAAGTGGAGCCACATATGATGATTTTTGAGACACTTTTATTTTTTTTTAGCAAATGGCTCGAGTGGCGAACGGCAGCGCGGGCCCTGAATCATCTGGTGGTCACTGTGACCTTGACCTTTCACGGATTAACCTTAAAATCGATAGGGATCATTTACATTCCAAGATGAATATCTGTACAGAATTTGAAGGACCTAGGTAAATTCTGTGTGTAGTTATCATCCGGACAAGGTTTGGTCTATATATCATTAAGTTGCAGGCCACTGTGACCTTGACCTTTGATGGATTAATCTCGAAATCGATAAGGATCATTTACACTCCGAGATGAATATTTGTACAGAATTTGAAGAACTTATGTCAATTCTGTGTCTAGTTATCATCTGGACAAGGTTTGGTCTCATTAAGTTAAAGGCCACTGTGACCTTGACCTTTGATGGATTAATCTCAAAATCGATAGGGATCATCTACACTCCAAGTCAAATGTCTGTGCCAAATTTGACGAACCTAGGTCAATTCTGTGTCTAGTTATCATCCGGACAAGGTTTGGTCTATATATCAACATGTTGACGGTCACTCTGACCTTGACATTTGACCGATTGACCTCAAAATCAATGGGGATCATCTACACTCCGAGTCGAATGTCTGTGCCAAATTTGACGAACCTAAATCAATTCTGTGTCTAGTTATTACCCGAACAAGGTAAGGTCTACCGACCGACCGACCGACCGACATGTGCAAAGCAATATACCCCCACTTCGTTGAAGGGGGGCATAATAAGCAAGGAAGAATTATCAAACTTAACAATAAAAGATGAATGAATCCATACTTTCATTGCTCTGTGGTATCTTCTTTACTTTAAATTTAGCAATGAATAATAACATTCCGCAATGGAATTCTCGTAGTGTTAAGGCCAACTTTAAGGAACTTAACTTGTTGGTAAATGAACAGAAACCAGTAGCAGTTTGTTTACAAGAGTTATTTCTTAAAGACTCCGACAAGTTTAGTTTAAAGTATCACTTTAGTTACTTAAAAAGTTTTAGTGGTAACGATAAAGCTTCAGGAGGTGTCGCCGTGATTATGAACAACAATGTTCCACATCATTTTCTCAAGCTTGGAACTACTTTACAAACTGTCGAGGTTAGCATTTCTCTCAATAAGACTATTGCTTTGTGTTCTATTTACCTTCCACCTGGCTCGCCAATTGATGAAAAAACTTGATGATCTTGTAGATCAGTTGCCAGAGCCTTTCATTATAATGGGAGACTTTAATTCCCACCATACATTATGGGGATGTATAGATACAAACGATAAGGGTCGAACACTTGAAGAATTTATTACGAAAAACGGCCTTGTTCTGCTGAATGATAAGTCTTCAACCTATCTTCATCCTGCTACTGGTTCTTATTCATCTTTAGACTTGACTATTTGCAGCCCTGAACATTTTCCAGACTTTAAATGGAAAGTTGATGTCGACCTTCACGGAAGTGATCATTTCCCGACCCAATTGTCGGAAATTGGACCTTCAATAGAAGAACGTCCACAACGTTTGAAGCTTCATACAGCAAACTGGGAAAAATTCAAAGTCTGCTGTGAACAGTCAATCAGTCCTTTGATGATTTTGAAAATCCAGCCGAACATTTCACTTCCTTACTATACGCGGTTGCAGAGAAATCCGATTCCTCGAACGTCGACAATCCAGCGCAACCGAGCAAGCCATGTTTTAACGATGATTGCAAAAAGAATATAGCTGAACGAAAATCTGTTCTCAGAAAATTCAATCCGAGACCTACTCAAGAAAATCTTACTAAGTTCAAAGTTGCGCGTGCAAAAGCACGACGAACTATCAAACAAAGTAAACGTAAGTCTTGGCGACAGTACGTATCTACATTGAACTCTAGATCATCTGTCAAAAAGACCTGGGATATGATTCGTAAGATAAATAGAAAAGTCTCATCATTAAATGTCTGTCATTTAAATGCTGATGCTGGTTTTATCACATCAAAAGCCGATATAGCTAATGTTTTGGCAGAGACTTTTGCAGAGAAATCCTCTGCCGCTAACTACTCATCAACATTTCGAAAATTTCAGAACGTTAAAGAAAAAACTAAACTGAACTTTAATTCTAATAACAAGGAGTATTACAATAAAGACTTCACTTTGAAAGAACTAAAGAAGGCCTTAAAAAACGTCATGATACTGCTGTCGGATGTGACGACATCCATTATAAATTTTTAAAACATTTGCCATACAGATCCCTTCATTGTTTACTTAGAATATTTAATCAAATCTGGCATACTGGTATTCTTCTAGATTCCTGGAAAGAAGCTATAGTTATACCAATACCAAAACCAGGCAAAGATTCTACGAATCCTGCAAATTATCGTCCCATAGCCTTAACAATTTGTATTTGCAAAACCATGGAAAGGATGGTCAATGACGGGCTTGTTTGGTTTTAAGAGAAAAATAAACTTATTGCTAACGCTCAAAGCGGATTTCGTAAACAAAGAGGCACTCTCGACCACTAATTTCGCTTCGAAACTTTTATTCGCGAAGCTTTCATTAAAAAGGAGCATGTTGTCTCTGTATTTTTCGATCTGGAAAGTGCATATGATACCACATGGAGGTATGGAATCATGAACGACCTCCATGATTTCGGTAAAAGAGGTCGCCTTGCTTATTTCATTTCGGCATTTCTGAATGAACGTCACTTTAGAGTCCGGGTAGGAAATACCTACTCCAACCACCATGAACAAGAAATGGGCGTTCCCCAGGGAAGCATTCTTTCCTGTACTCTCTTCAGTGTCAAGATAAACAATATTGTTAAGTCTGTTTGTCTTGGCGTAGAATGCTTTTTGTATGGTGACGACTTTTGCATTTGCTATAGGTCTAAGCAAATGCATACCATTGAACGGCAGTTACAACAAGTTTTAAATAATTTAAGCACATGGTCAGGAGAAAATGGTTTTAAGTTTTCTAAGACCAAGACCAAATGCATGCATTTCTGCCAGTTAAGAAAATTTCATCTTGAGGCGGAGCTTACGCTGGATGGTGTACAATTTGAGGCCGTCCCTGAATTTAAATTCTTAGGTCTTTTATTATCACCCGCCGAAGGAATATAGTCTTAGCGTTGTCCGTCCGTCCGTGTGTCCGTCAGGGAGAATATGCAAAGTGGCCGACTGGTAGCGATTTTAAGTTACGCGGTTGAGTAAATTTTTTGATGTTTTCAGTCTTATCTTGAAAACTATACAACCCCAGCCGGACGGGGGGTAGAATTCGCCGGCTGCCGTCCTGCAGAGTGGTAAAACCCCACCAATGGACCCGCTTGTTTGCCCTGGATGGAGACTCGTAAGCAGGAAAAGAGGGTCCTGGCAGTTGAGGGGAGCCCAGGGATCTCCAGCTCTTCAAGACACTGCTTTGGCCTCGGCTTCTGTGTACACGAGAGCCTAGATGGGCCCGGTCTAGTGCAATCGGCTGGTCGTTTTAAGATTGGGCACATTTTATGTATATCTGTAATGTGTTGGTGGAGCTGTATGGGTAGGGCATCTGTATCCTCTGCAGATGTCTCCTTCCTGCATGTGTCCTACTATACTGCTTGAAACTCAGATTTTCTGATTCTAAAGCAAACTTGGAATATCTGATACCTTTTCCCCTGTTATACTTCCATATTTCATCTGGTCTTCATACTCAATGGAATAATCTAACATGTTAAACCCAAAATTAATGTTTGCTTGAAAAGTGCCTTTTACCTTTTACTTTGATATGTACTTTAAAGTCCTGGTCTTATATAGGCTTATGGGCTAATCAGGTGATGTGGATTTTTCGTTGAGACTTTGACTGCCATGGCAAATTCCTGATCTGGGGGACTATCCATGTTTTTTCCTTGTCGCTCCGACTTATTCATGTCATCTGAGTATACCATCTGGGTAACCCTAGCATAAAGGAGCAGGATATCCACTCCATGACATTATGTCCCCTTGTTGGGCTCCGTGGTGGGTGGGGTGCCACGGATGACGAAGAAATAAAACTAATCATGGATAACCCAAACAAAAAACGACCACGCGAACAAGATGATAATGATTCAGATCATGGACATGCCAATATCCCCTTTCCTCGCTTCCTTTTGATTGAATCTGTCTCCCTTTGTCATCCAAAAAGTTCTTGTTTCTCTTGCTGGCTACCCTAAGTCAGTAAAAAAGTTAAATTCGGGAGCTTTGTTAGTTGAAGTCGAAAAACCAAAACATGCTGAAAATCTTCTTAAGATTGATCGCTTCCATCAAACGCCTGCGAAATGCTCTCCGCATGGAAGTTTAAACAGATCACGAGGAATCATTAGGTGCCCCGATTTGGCTGGAGTTTCAGAAGAGGAAATTGTCGCTGAGCTCTCCAGTCAGAATGTCTCGGAAGCTCGTCGAATAACAATTTGGAGAGATGGTGTAAAAAAAAAGTACAAACACAATAGTCCTTACTTTTCGAACAGCAATCTTACCAAAAACACTGAAAGTTGGCTATTTAAACGTAAGTGTTCGACATTTACATCCCGAACCCGCTTCAATGCTACTCGTGTTATAAATTTGGCCATCATGAGAAAAAATGTAGATTGGGTCTCGGAAACAAGCTTTGCCGCCGTTGTGGCGAAACTGCAAACGATCATGACGAAAAGGATTGTACCAGGAAAACTAAGTGTACTAACTGTGGCGGAGAACATATGTCAACATCCAGAGCTTGTGAACTCTGGAAAAAAGAAAAAGAAATTGTAACTATTAAATATAAAGAGAGTCTATCATTTCCAGAAGCCAGAAAAATAGTAGAAGCTCGTCATGTTTAACCCAATTCTTACAGTTCTGTTGTTAAGTCAAACAAGACAGTTGAGCTGAAAGACGCAAATACTCAGACTACTGATACTCCAGCTAAACCACAAGCTAAAGAGACCACTTCTGACAATATAAAAGCTCCTGCACGAAGACAATCTCCCAAAGGAAAAAGAACAGATTCAAGCGAAGAAAATGTTACCACTTCCCCAAAAAAGCAAAAGAAACAAAATAACAAACAAGCAAAACCCGTTGAATCGGATCGTTTTCCCAAAGGGTCGGACGATCCAATTCAACAACATAATCGCTTCTCATGTCTTCCTGAAGACATGGAGGCAGACAGTTACACTGTTGATGAAAAATCTAAGCAAGGCAAAATTATAAGATTACCAACTCAGAAATTAATTATTCCTTACTTCTAATCCTGTATGCTGTTATACTAAGTACCACTCTCAAATCATGAGTAATAACATATTACAGTGGAATTGTCGAGGTTTTTCAGCTAACATTGAGGAACTGTCTCTTTTAATCGATAAATATAAACCAGTGGCATTATGTTTACAGGAAACGTTTCTCACTGATACAAATAAAATATTTCTGAAACGTCACTCTATTTATAAAACCAATTCTAATGGAGGTGACAGAGCTAAATGAGGAGTAGTAGTAGCTGTGAATGATACTGTCCCTCACAGAGTTGTAACTGTTAACACGTCTTTGCAGGCAACTGCTGTCAGTATTTCTTTAAACAAGACAATTACTGTGTGTTCTATATACATGCCACCAAGTATGCCCATTGACTGTTCTAAACTTGATGAGTTAATTGACCAGCTCCCTAAACCCTTCATTTTAATGGGAGATTTTAATGCCCATAGTACCTTATGGGGTTGCAGAAATACAAATGTTAAAGGTCGACTAGTAGATTGTATTTCCAAGCATGACCTCTGTCTCTTGAATGCTAAAACACACACGTACTTACACCCTGCCACTGGTTCATATTCATCCCTAGACTTGACTATAAGCAGTCCTGAAGTTGCTTCTGACTTCAATTGGAAAGTTGATAACGACCTTCATGGAAGTGATAATTTTCCGGTCCTGATATCAGAAATAGGGCCTTCTGTACAGCAAAGTCCAGAACGTTGGAAGCTTCATAAAGCGAACTGAGAACAGTTTAGAATATACTGTGAACAGTCAATTAGTCAAAGAGCGTTTGATAACCATGAAAATCCTGCGGAACTCTTTACTTCTTTAGTTTATTCCGCCGCAGAGAAATCAATTCCCCGAACCTCGACAAGTCCAAAGCATTTAAGCAAACCATGGTATAACGATGACTGCAAGAAAGCTATAGCAGAGCGTAAACGTGTTCTCAGAAATTTCAATCTGAGACCGACTCAGGAGAATCTTACAAAGTTTAAAATTGCTCGAGCGAAAGCACGACGGACAATTAAACAAAGTAAACGTGCGTCTTGGAGACAGTACGTATCTAGATTGAACTCTAGATCGACTGTCAAAAAGACCTAGGATATGATACGTAAAATTAACGGCAAAAACTCATTTCAGAATGTTAGTCACTTGAATACTGATGATGGTGTTGTCACTTCCAAAACCGATATTGCCAATACGCTGGCAGAAACTTTTGCAGACAAATCATCTGCTTCGAATTACTCGCCGAAGTTCCGAAAATTTCAGAACATAAAGGAACAAACAAAGCTTAATTTCAAATCGAATAATGCTGAGCACTATAATAAGGACTTCACATTAAAAGAACTGGAGAAAGCGTTAAAAAAATCCCACGACACTACTGTTGGATGCGACGACATTCATTACCAATTTTTAAAGCATTTGCAATATCGATCCCTTGATTGTTTACTTGCTATATTCAACCAGGTGTGGCAAACTGGTATTCTTCCAGACTCCTGGAAGGAAGCCATAGTAGTACCAATACCAAAACCTGGAAAATATTCTTTTAATCCTGCAAACTATCGCCCAATAGCCTTGACAAGTTGTATCTGTAAAACCATGGAAAGAATGGTAAATGACCGTCTTGTTTGGTTTTTAGAGAAAAACAAATTAATAGCAACCGCTCAAAGCGGATTTCGTAAACAGAGAGGCACTCTTGATCATTTAGTTCACTTTGAGACATTCATACGTGAAGGTTTTATTAAAAAGGAACATGTTGTCTCTGTATTTTTCGATCTTGAGAGTGCCTATGATACAACATGGAAGTACGGAATAATGAATGACCTCTTTGATTTCGGTATTCGAGGTCGCCTTGCTTATTTGATCTCAGCTTTTCTAAATGAGCGGCAGTTCAAAGTCAGGGTTGGTAATACGTTTTCTGACCCCCATGAACAAGAGATGGGCGTTCCCCAGGGAAGCATTCTTTCTGTTACACTTTTCAGTGTAAAGATTAACAATATTATTAAGTCTGTATGTCCTGGTGTGGAATGCTTTCTTTATGTCGACGACTTTTGTATTTGCTACAGGTCAAAGCACATGCATACTATTGAAAGGCAGCTTCAGCAAGTCTTAAATAATTTAACCAAATGGTCCAATGAAAACGGTTTTAAGTTTTCAAAAACCAAAACTAAATGTATGCATTTTTGTAATTCAAGAAAATTTCATCTCGACCCAGAACTGACACTAGATGGTGTCTGTATAGAAGTCGTCCAAGAGTTTACATTTCTCGGCCTATTATTTGATTCTAAACTCGTTTATTCCTCACATTAATTATTTGAGCAATAAGTGTCAGAAAGCTCTCAATCTTTTACGTGTAGTTTCCAGTATGGACTGGGGAGCAGATAAAAAGGTCTTGTTACGACTTTATAGGTCGCCCGTTAGATCAAAGTTAGATTACGGTTGCGCTGTGTACGGGTCAGCGCGTCAGTCATACTTGCGCAAACTTGATTCTATTCATAATCAAGGCTTGCATCTCGCACTAGGCGCATTTAGGACTTCCCCAATAAATAGTCTGTATGCAGAAGCAAATAAGCCTTCCTTAAATCTAAGGCGAAAGAAACTGTCCATGCAGTACTATATAAAACTAAAGTCAAACCCTGAAAATCCTACTCACAAAGTTGTATTTGAACCTTTGTATAAAGACGATTTTTTAAATAAAGAAAGGGTCATACCTCCCTTTAGTCTCCGGTGTGAAGCTGATGTTCAAAGCCTTGGCTTCGAACTTGATGATATAGCAGAACAGAAGATCACAGCCGTTCCTTTGTGGACTTCTAATAGTCCAACATTTGTGTATGAACTAGCATCATACAAAAAGGCAACAACAGATCCGACTATTTTCAAAAGCAAATATCTCGAAATAAAAAGACAGTACTACAATTATGAACATATTTATTCAGACGGTTCGAAAGAAGGTGACAGGGCTGGCGCAGCTGCTGTACCTGATGGTGAAATATATCAATTCCGTCTTCCGGATAAATCTTCAATATTTTCTGCAGAGCTAAAAGCAATAGACCTTGCTCTTGATCATATTAAAGAAGACGGTTATTGGCGTTACATTATTTTCACCGATTCACTCTCTGCCATGCAGGCACTTGAGCATGATAAAACCGAAAACCCAATTATTGTTGACCTTTTAGACAAGCTATCTGACGTCTGCGGTAGTAATAACGTTATTTTCTGTTGGCTCCCCAGCCATATTGGTATTGGTGGTAATGAAGAGGCAGACAGAGCTGCCAAGGAAGCATTATCACTTGATATTTTACCCTTTAGAGTTCCTTATACTGATTTTAAGCCTTCAATAAATGCTTTTATTCAGTCTGTATGGAAAACTTCGTGGAACGACCCACTCAATCACCAAAATAAATTATTTGGTATTAAGCCAACTCTTGGGGAATGGCTACCAGGATCGAGGACTTGTCGCCGCGAAGAAATTGTTTTGGCCTGTCTGCGTATCGGTCACACGCATCTTACACACTCGTATCTCCTTAAAGGAGATGAGGCACCGCAATGCATTCCATGCTCTGCTCCTCTTACAGTTAAACACATACTACTAGAGTGCATTGACCTAGCGCAAGTACGAGAAAGATTTTATAAAGTAGACAGCCTGAGTATTTTATTTGATACTGTGAAGATCGAATCAGTTTTTTACTATCTAAAGGAGGTAAATATTTTTAGAAAAATTTAGAATCTTACTCACCCTTTGCGTTATTTTTCCTTCATTTTTAAAGGCTTTTTTGGCCCTCCTGTTGACTGTGTCTAATTTTTAAGTTCAATTAATTAGTGTACTTTTAACGGTTACATCTATTGTTTTTACTAGCTTCTTGTTTTATTATCTCACAGTATCTCTCTTCATCTTTGTATGTGCGCCCAATATGACCACAGCTGTCGACGGGCCGTAAAACTCCATTCATTCATTCATTCATTCTTGAAAACTATACAGAGTTTTTACATCGAACTTGTCACATTTATCAACCATCATTTTGAAATGCAGGACAAAAAGTTTCACCCAGATTGACCATGCAACGTCACAGTTATATACCTTTGTTGTTTTTTTTTTTTTCGTGCCATGGAAAAGGGGGCTTGATGTATATTTTCAGTATAGACCAATATCTCTTTAACTACAGGACAAAATGTTATGAAACTTCATATTTATATTGTTTATCACAAGCCAGACAACAGTTATTTGTTTTTATTTTATGAAATGCCACGTCGTGAAAAAATGGGACTAAATGTATAATTTTATCATGGACCAATGACCCGTCTGTTTGTCTGTCTTTCCACACAGATATCTTCTAAAATCCTTGACAAAAACTAATGGCATTCATACCCGTGTTCCTTGTGATGTCTGCTTTTTTTTTTTTTTTTTTTGGCTTTTTTGATATTCAATATGGTATTATAGAGAAAGGGGGCTTAATGTATATTTCCATTAGTGATCAATATCTCTTTAACTCAAAATCTTTGACGAAAATTTATGAAACTTCATACGTGTGTTCCTTATGATAGTCCGCCAATATCATTATTTTAGCTTTTTTCAGTAAATGTGTCATGGAAACAGGGGGCTTGACGTATATTTTCATTACGGATCTATCTCTTTAACTACAGGACAAAATATTATAAAACTTCACATTTATATTCTTTATCACAAACCACAGACAATGATTATTTGTTTTTATTTCATGGAATGCCAAGTCATGAAAAAGGGGGCTACAGGTATAATTTCATTCTGGACCAATAACAGTCTGTTTGGCCATCCGTCTCTCTGGACAAATATCTTCTAAAGTCCTTGACGAAAATTGATGAAACTTCATGCATGTCTTCCTTTCGATAGTTCGTTGATACAATTGTCTTCTATATATGATGATGTGTCATGGAAAAGTGGGGCTTGATGTATGTTTTCATTATTTGTTTTCATTTAATGAAATGCCATGTCATGGAAAAAGGGGACTTAATGTATATCTCATTATGGACCTCTTATATATTTTTTATTTAATGAAATGCTGTGCCATGGAAAAGGGGGCTTAATGTGTAATTTCATAATGAACCAGTGACAAAAAGGCCACATGTTTATGCAAAACATAATATGTTTGTATCAAAAAATGTCTTTTTCGGCGGGGGATATCATTTCAACGAAATTGCTTGTTTGACTCTAAGCTGTCGTTTATTCCTCACATCAATTATTTGAGCAATAAATGCCAAAAAGCCATTAACCTTTTACGTGTTGTCTCCAGCATGGACTGGGGAGCCGACAGGAAAGTCTTAATAAGACTATAAATCACTTGCCCGTTCAAAGCTAGATTACGGCTGCGTTGTATATGCTTTCCATAACCAAAGTTTACGCTTAGCAGTTGGAGCATTTAGAACACCCCCTATTAATAGTTTGTATGCAGAGGCAAATGAACCATCTTTGAATTTACGTAGGAAGAAACTCCCCATGCAGTATTACTTAAAGTTAAAATCCAATCCTGAAAATCCTACGCACAGGGTTGTTTTTGAACCGCTGTATAAAGATGATTTTAAGAAGGAGAAAGTTATACCTCCGTTCAGTTTACGCAGCGAAACTGATGTAGGTCTACTTGATTTCGATCTAGACATTTCAGCTAAACATAAAATTTCAGTCGTTCCTCTATGGACATCAAAAAGTCCAACCTTCTTATATAATCTTACTGCCAATAAAAAGGCTACAACAGATCCCACAGTATTTAAAAGCAAATTTCTTGAGATTTAAGAGCAGTATTACAACTATAAACAGATTTATATTGATGGTTTAAAAGATGGGGAAAAGGTTGTTGCAGCTGCTGTACTCGATGGTGAATTGTACCAGTTTCGCCTACCAAATAATTCTTCCAGTTTCTCAGCGGAACTGAAAGCAATAGATCTTGTTCTTAATCATATAGAACAGGACGCCTACTGGCGCTATATTATTTTCACTGATTCACTGTCCACTATGCAAGCGCTCGAAAATGAGAGAACGGACAACCCGTTGATAGTTGATCTGTTTGAAAAGATTTCTAGAATCTGTGATAATGCTGATCTTGTGTTTTGTTGGCTCCCCAGCCATATTGGTATCAGTGACAATGAAGAGGCAGATAGAACTGCTATGGAGGCATTGTCACTTGATGTTTTACCTTTTAAAGTTCCTTTTAACGATTTTAAATCTTTGATAAATGATTTTATTCATAACGTATGGCAGCAATCCTGGAATGATCCAGTTAACCAACCTATTAAGTTATTTACAGTGAAACCAAATCTTGGCGAGTGGCTTCAAGGGTTGCGGACAAGTCGCCGCGAGGAAATTGTCTTGGCCCGTCTTCGTATTGGTCATACACATATGACGCACTCATACCTCCTGAAGGGAGAAGATGCACCAGTGTATTCCCTGCAATGAGCCTCTTACTGTCAAACATATTGTAGACTGTGTAGACCGTGCAACTGCAAGAGACAGGTTTTTTCATGTTGACAGTATGGGCACTCTATTTGATACTGAAAGGTTTGAATATATTTTTGAGTTTTTGAAGGAGATAAATCTCTATAAAATATAATTTTAGGTTCTATTGACCATCTGTATTTTTAGACTATACGTCATTTGCACCATGTGTTCTTTTAGCGTTTTCACGGTTATTATTTCAACTTTTTGTAAAAACCTACAGTATGACCAATTAAAAGGTTTGCATTTCTTGTAAGTGCGCCCAATATGACCTTTGATGTCGATGGGCCTTAGAACTTCATACATTCATTCATTCATTCAAAAACTAGGTAACCAGGTCAAATATTAGAAAAAACCTTGTGTACGCTCTAGAGGCCACATTTCAGTTCAAAACTCTTGAAAACTGGTCAGAATGTTTGTCTTAATGATATCTCGGACGAGATCGAAAATGGGTCATGTCGGGTCAAAAACTAGGTCACTAGGTAAACTCTTAGAAAAACTTTGTGTACGCTTTATAGGCCACATTTTCTGTCTTAAACTCTTGAAAGTTGGTCAGAGTGTTTGTCTTGATTATACCTCGGACGGGTTTGCTGGAAAATGGGTCATGTCTGGTCGAATACTAGGTTAAATCTTCGAAAAAACTTGTGTACCATCTAGAAAGATGGTCAGAATGTTTATCTTGATGATTTCTTGGACCAGTTTGCAAATGGGTCATGTGGGGTCAAAAACTAGGTCAATGAGTCAAATCTTAGAAAAACCTTGTTTACGCTCCACAGACCACATTTTCAGTCAAATACTCATGAAAATCTTGGTAGAATGTTTGTCATAATATCTCAAAAGAGATTTAAAATGGATCATGTTTTGTCAATAGACTAAGGTGAGACACTTCAGGGTCATCATGGTCCTCTTGTTTTCGGTTTATAGTTGTGAGGAATAATAATTATATAGGTCATCTGACACGGTACACATTTCAGAATATCGAGTGTATATGTTTTACAAAGGTTTTTGGAGACTCCAAGTATTGATTTTCCAGAAATCGTAGTCGCCGACGGAAATTTGTCGGATTATTTAAACGTCTGCAACAAACGATTAACCACCAAAAGAACTACAGATTAACGTGCACTGGCATCCCAGACATTCCGTGCGACAATCTTCAACTGAATATCTATTCATTAACATGTCAAAAAATTACGTTTTTGTGCTTATCTTGCAAAATCTTCTGGGCGCGGCCATGTTTTTACCTTTAGCGGGTACGTTCAATTGGCAGGAGCAGTAATGTTGATCTGGAGCAAGAACGCAAAGTCTCTCAAGTGTGCGAATTGCCGATTCTCTTTTCCCGTCTATAATAATATTAAAATAAGGGTGTCGAATCAAGGAAACAAAACTTCAAGAGGGTTTGTCATTGGACAGCCGGTTTTGTTAACTATACAAATTTATATAGTAGAATTTAGATTAATTTTATCACTGTTGCAGGGGGATGCGGCGATGCTGCTTATGGCCGCAAGATGTAAGAAGTAAGCTCTATACTCCGACCGCTGTAGGCACTGGATTTGATCCCGTCGCTACGCCGAAACCCCCCCCTTTTTTTTTCTTTTCTTCCTAAACCTCTTGGGCAAGACACTTCAAAGCCCTGGCCTAGTACTGGTGAAACCCAGGATATACATATATATGTGAGCTGTCGCCATGTTATGACTGAGGTAATGTTGAAAGCGGCGTAAAACACCATTCAATCTTTTTTACCTGTATTCTGGTATTCGCAGACACTGGTTACTTTTGAGGATATGATACGGTGAGCATGAAAGCATTGGTTAAAATTTGCTGAAAGTGTAGACAAAGAACAGCCTGTTTTTCTACGTAAACTTTTTTGCCAATACTTACACTGCTTTTTTCACTTACTATACGACAAATGAAAATGCTCGAAGTTAGCGTATCTGACTCGTGACCGGGAGGTTGCGGGTTCGATACCCGTTTGCGGCGAACCTTCTTTCTGGCGATCTTTCGCCTCTCACCTCTGATGCACGTGAGAAAAGTAGTCAGTGGCTTTGGAAAGAAAGTTGTGTCAGTAGGGGTGTGAGAAAGCCAGGAAACACATTGGTGCGTCACTGACCGCCATGATATGACCTAAGCTGTTAAAATGGCATTAAACTCCAACACAAACCAAACCTGAAAATGCTAATTGTAAAATAACATCTTCCATTTTAATATGAGCATGACTCAGCACGCTGGTGTAATGAAATACCGACAGTACTCTCCGTCTTTATGTTGCCACTTCGGTATCCTTGGTACAGACTGGTGCTATGTTCATTACAAAATCGGCGCTAGTATATGGTAGCCCAAAGTGGACATTGATTGATAAACTGAGAGGTAAACCACCTATTGGTTCGAATACCGGGAAATGAAGTGTTCTTACAGATGCTGAGGAACTGGTCTTAGTAGACTAAAACTTATGGCATTTATTCTCTTAAGCGCAGAGAACTTAAAAAAGGTCCCGGAAAATGATGGCAAGTAAAGCCATTTTAGGAAAGTTTTCCGGGTAAACAGTGGTACAGGTTATTTACAAAGAGACACTATAAATTAACTTATTCGAAAGACGTGCAATGGCTGTAGGCCACCAAAGGTCAAATATTAACTTTGAAATGATTGAGGGATGGGTCAACGCTCAACGGCCTAAATTCTTCTTTTAGAACGGAAGTAACAGATGCAGATACATTCCTGTGAGATTCTTAGAATAATATTAAATGCCGACGAAAGCGGTTTTCCGTTGTCAGTGACAGATGGGAAAGTGATGAATCAAAAAGATTGATTTATTGTATTGGAGTTTGACGCCGTTTTAACAGCTCGGGTCATATCACGGCGATCAGTGTACCTACGCATGTGTTCCTTATGTTCTCTCACCAGTACTGACACAACTTTCTTTCCAAGTCACTGACAACTTTTTTCACATGCATCAGAGATAAGAGGCGATAAATCGCGGGAAGAAAGTTTGCCTCAACCGGGTATCGAACTGGCAACCACCAGGTCACGATTCAGATACGCTAACCACTGAGCTACCCGGATGAGCTGACCCATATAGAATTCGCACTGTTTATCAAGTCTGTACTAGTAATAAAGCCTTAAATCCAGATAACAGTACTTGCCTGTTTCAATGCCACGGGTAATAATGTACCTACACTAATAATATACCTAGGTGAAACATTTCTGTATGTAATGTCTTTCGTAGCTGTTATGATTACTCTTTCGTATCACTCAATTGCTACTTTAAGCTCCTACCGTGCTAAATAAATGGAATGATAGTTCCCATGATCCCTGATGAAATGGACTTCCTCAATTAGGAGACCGACCAAAACACCACATTTCCAAGGGTGTTTGATCAGGCTGCAGGTTCTGTGCAGGGTAATCTTGACCTACAATAAGCTAAAAAAGTGATCTTGTTGTCTACAAATTCAACCAAAGTAGTTCTCAGTGCTCCAAGGGTTAATTCCTGTCACAAAGTCAGAGCTAGAGCAAGATCAGAAGTACGTCTATAACCTGTCTAATGTTTTGTAAGATTTTGTAAACAATTTTAACCTTAACTGTGGACGGGCTATAAAACACATTCATTCATTCATTCATTTAGCAAATCAGAGTTGAGTTACTGTAGAATTTAGAAAATTTTTGAGAATAAATAACAATGATTTTATTCTGAGAAGAATGGTTAGTGAACACGGACCCGGAATGTTCGTCCTGGTGATATCTCGGATTTGAAATTGTAATGTCGGGTCAAAAAGTAGGTCACGGGGTAAAAAAAAAAAAAGTACGTTCTGTAGGCCACATTTTCGGTCCAATGTTCATGAAAGCTGGTAAGAATGTTTTTACCTTGACAGTATGTCTTCAGCAAGTTTGAAAATGGGTAATGTTTGGCCAAAAAGGAGGTCACGTGTTCAAATCTTTAACAAAAAATAAATAAATAAATAAAAAAAAAAAAAAAAAGAAAGTAAAATTAAAAAAGAAAAACCTTGTGTACGCTCTAGAGGCAACTTCAGCAATCCAATTGTAACCGGATGATTGTTACCGGGTTTTAGCAGTCAATCTTGTGATTTCAAAGTTCCCGGGTTTTCTTGATCACATGACATTCCTTTTGTCTTTTGCTAGAAAAAAGCTCACGTAGTCACGAGAAGGTCACTGACTGAGAACTGATTTACTCCCCATTTAGACATTCGTTGTGGTTTGTATTTGTCTGATACATTCTGTTTTGTTGTTGGTGTTCGTCAGTCCGTCTGTTAGTTGAATGTTTTGTCGTGTTTGGTGGTTGTGAGTCCGTTCACGGTATTGTCATTGGTTTCCGCGTCCAATGTTATCAGCTGTTTCGGATCCCGACTTATCTTACTAAATTTGCATGATTTTAACCCATTCACATTGTTTTACAGGAGCACTTGAGAGGTTGGGATATGAGAGTTGCAAGAGATTGGTGGCGTAAACAGTTTGAAGAGATCGTAGACTTTCGATTCCATAAATTGGTAAGTTCACTTGTACTTGTCATTCACAGAGTTTATTATGTATAACATACATGTACATCTCTTCTAGAGTTTGATGACAAGACTAATATATTTGTTCAATGTATGTATTTCAGATTGTTGCTTGATTTACTTGACCAGCTTGGTATGATTGATGTAATCCTGTTTTGACATGTATGGTAACAGAGAGAGAATAGAAGTATAGATTGAGATCAGCCAACTTGTTGTCATTACTAATCCGGACCTATAACCCACCCCTTACCTTTGACCCCCCTTACTACTATCGGACAACAGAAGGTTACACAATACTCATGGAACTTAGTCAAAATGTTTCTCTTGATATCTCAAGCAAGTTTGAAAATTAGTCATGTTCGGTCAAAAGTTCACTCGATCAAATCTTTGAAAAAAATTTCTTGACACCCTATAGACCACATTTTGCATGAGATACATATAACGATCAGAATGTGTCTTTGTAATATCTCAAATAGGGTAAGCCCAGCACTCATGAAAGTAACTATGCAAGTTTATTTTGATGGTAACTCCGACAACTTTGAAAATGGATCATGTCGGTTGTAAAAGTAGGTCACAGGGTCAAATCTTTGGAAAACATTGAGTACGCTCTAAAGGCCATATTTTCATTCTTATACTCATGAAAGTTGGTCAGAATGTTTGTCTTGATATGTCAGACAAATGAAAATGGGTCATGTCGGGTAAAAGAAGTAGATCACGCGGTCAAATCTGAAAAAAAATTTGTGCACAGTCTGTAGACCACATTTTCAGTCAAGAAATTTGTCAGAATGTTTTGATGATATCTTGGACATGTAGGTAGATGGGTCACATATGAGATCAAAAGGTAGGTCATTTGGACGAATCTTTGAAAAAACATTTGTGCACTTTAGAGGTCTCATTTTCTGCCGCATATCCAGAAAACTTCGTCAGAAAATTTGTTTTGGTGATGATTTTGATGAGTTTGAAAATAAGTCACATCAGGTCAAAAATTAGATGACTGGGCCAAATCTTAGACTGTAAAGACCACATGTTATGCCCAATTCTCATGAAAGTTAATCAGAATATTTGTATTGGTATAATCTCGGTGAGGTTTGAAACTGGTTCACATCTGGTCACAAAGTAGGTCACACAGGAACAAATCTTAGACATACCTTGTTTACATGCCAGAGGAAAAATTTTCCGTCCAATACTCGTAACAGTTGGTAAGATTTTTTTCTCCGTGATATCTCGGACGAGCACAAAAATGGTCATGTCTACTTAAAAAGTACGTCACAGGAAGCAGTTTTGGAAAAAAGCTTGTGAACACTCTATAGGCCACATTTTCAGCCCAATACAGATGAACTTTCTTACAGGTAACAGGTTCATTCGAGCGATTCATGGTCATCGTGGCCTTTTTGTTTAGTGTTGGAAGGATTTTGTAATTTATGTTAGGCAATGTTTCGCTTACTTTGTAGTTGATCTGTGTTCGATGCACTTTGTGTTACATGTTCAAGCTAAGACTTTGAATTTGGAAATTTTCGCTCGTAAACATAAACTTTGGGTGTAGAACATGGCATTCCATGATTACATGTACCACTAGGAAATAGTTTTGTTTTTTTTCATGACAGTTTGACATTGTTGCTGCTATAAAATACCAAGCACCTAAAGATAATTTAAATTAAGTTACGAAGTGAGTTTCTATATCAGATATATTTTAAAAACAAATGTTAGTAAGAATCACCATATTCAAAACAATCATGTGTAACTCATAAAGTACAGCAGTTGTACTCATAAACATTTGGAGTTTGTTAATTGAAAGTGCGTAAGAAGTAGAAGTGCATAATAAAATATGTGCCAAAGTTATTCGGCTCATTTGAAAATTACTTATTTTCCACAGCTTAGTCATTCTTATGTGAAAGTGAGTCATGCTCTGTGAAAAGGGGTTTAATGCAATCGCAAGAAATATCAATAGAGATTAGTATAACTTGTTTCTCAATCGATGTAAAATAAATATGTTTACACAAAGAAGTATCGAACCAGGTCAGTCTGCGCACTCCGCGCAGGCTGACCTGGGCCAACACTTTTTACTTTCGTTGATTTTACCGCATGTAAAAGGAGTATTCTACCCCAGGATTCGGTTGGTTATTAAACAAAATAAATTTTATGGATCCATAATTATGTGATGATTTGCATCGTACATGCATCAAGGAGATAATTTAACCCTCTTGTCAGAGCATGGCTCATGTCAGATAGACACCTGACCGCAAATAAACGAGATTTTACTCCTTTGAGTGACTCGATCTATCATTAAGTTTTTCTTCTTTCATTCGATGGCAGTCAAGTTGAAACATACTTTAAGTCGGTCACTCACTCTTTATCTGTCTCTATGTTCTCTAAATTGACAACTATCCGAAATTTAGATTGGGTTGAGCGACCACATATATAGTTGAAAAAAAAAAAAGTTATTTATGCAAAAAAAGCGATCCAGTATGGTTTTTCGTGCACCAACAATAACCGGTTGCCTTGGAAGACATGGGAACCCTCGCGTTTGGTTCGGAGTCCAACAACTACATCGGGACACGAGGAGTAGTACTACACGAAAAACCATACTTCGTCCCTTAATTAGCATACTGTCTTCATCATGGTGCAATTTGCAGAACAGATGCATACCAAAACACTGAAAAGATATGACATTTATATATATCAACACCCCCCCACAAACTTTTAGATCTTGGACACCTCTAAATCCATTGATATTGGGTGGGACGGAATCTTCATCAGTTGGATTAGGGAGCGTGAGAGGCTTAGTCCGTCAATGAAACAAATCTTACTAGAAATGAAGCTTCACTAGATTCCGTATACTCTAGTGGGCAAGTTCCGATATTTTTCTTTCAGAGCCACAGCCTGGTACTAGTGAAACCGAGAAAATACATGACTATGTGAGCTGTTGCCGTGATATGACTGAAATAATGATGAAAGTGGCGTAAAACACCATTCAATCAATCATTCAATATTTTTCGGTAACTGTGCTCGGTAACTTCCGTATATGATCGTCATGTCATTCGGTGTATTTGGTGAACACTTCAACAATTACCAACACACACACACACACACACACACACACACAAGAGAAAAATGTACAGTAGACTAGAGAATAGAAAGATTAAAATTTCCCCCAAATCCCCGGTCCACTAGTTAGAAACGCGCTATCTCCTTACCCTAAGGTACGCAGGGTTCGAATCCCGTATCAGCCGAGATTTTAACCACTTGAATACAAAACAAGTTTAAGTAATATTTAAAGAACAAGTACTGTGGTATTGGATAAGCTTTAACAGTCTGTTCGCTTTTGCTCCATTTCTAGTCGTGAGAAATTTAACTGTCAACATTTTTCATCAGTAAGCATGCGCTATACAATAGGGACATTTCAGCATGAAGGCTAGCTATGACGCTAGTACATGATTTTTTAATTAATATTTTGAATTATGGTACTAAAATTACACCAGGAAATATTGTAACATACAAGTGAGTTGTAATGAACCAGTTGATTGGTCAGATACGTAGCATGCCTCTATCAGATTGATAAAAATATGGTTTCCTGTCTACGATTTCTGTTTTTTTTTTATCGATAACGGAAAATACTTTTTGTTTGTTTGGAACTGTTTTAACCTCTTTCAGTTCAATTGGCGAAAACAGGTTTGTGTGTGTGGGGTTTTTTTTGCGGATGGTATTAATCGAAATTAGACTACACAGAAAGTGCAGTTTGATTTTGGATCTACTTCGTCCACTTGTTTAGTCAAGCTAAAAGATAAACAAAAAAATCTGAGATACAGAATGTATTGTATTTTTAGTCATTGTTATAGGTCGAAGTTACAAATTTGGTGCTAAAAGAGTAAATAATGAAGTGGCCAGTAACCAGTAACTTGCACAACGCACTTTATACAACAGTGTTGAGTGGTTAATCCTTTACAACACAGTGCCAACTTTTGATGACCCTGAGGAAGATGCCTTTTGAAAATAATTGTGTGAAAATAAGAAAATGCTTGGAACCAACATTTTGTCCTATTCTGTAATGTTTTTCTACAAATAAACAATTTACTTTTTGATTAATCCGTGAGCTGCTACGTGTGACTCGCTGACCTTTTGCGGACAGTGTAGATCAAGATCAGACTGCACAGAACGTGCAGTCTGATCTTAGAACTACACTGTCCGAGAAGGAGATATTATCTCCCAAAACATATGTTTGAAATAGCAATATTAGGGCTTGTACTATCGAACTGAAAAATTCACTTTAGTTATTGAGCAGTATACGGGTTAACATATATTGTGTTGTTTGCTGATACTTTCAAATTGAACAAGTCTACAATTTTCACGTGCGTTAAGGAATTAATGAAGAATGAATACTGTCATAATTTCCCGACAAGAAGCTAGCCGAGCTTGGAGTAGAACTATCGACCCTTCAATGAGAAGCTATGTATCTACCGACAGAGGGGCTTGGTGACAGAGGAAAACTGTCATATCCTTTATCCTGCTAAATAAATGAAGTGAAACGTTCAGACCGAAACCGATTCAAAGCCCAAATTTTGCTATTTCAAAGGTATTTTTTGGGGGAAAAATATCTCCAGGTCGGACAGTGTAGATTCAAGATCAGACTGCACGTTCTGTGCAGTCTGATCTTGATCTACACTGTCCGCAAAAGATGGGTGAGTCGCACAAAGCAGGTGAAGGGTGAATACTTACATGGATGGATTGTTACAGAAATTGTAAGCGATAAATTTTGTCACTCAAATGTGACTATATACTCTTCACCCAACACTTCCTATTTATATGATCTAAAGAAAGAAAGCCGTTTAGAATTATTTTTGGAGAAAACGCTGTGACTAGCACTTTCTCCAATTCTCACAATGTTTTCTACTCTTTCAACGACTCTATTCCTAATTTAGCCCCGTAAACTAATCATTCTGCCTTAAAAATGTATGACTCCCAAATTTTGTCCTCTGGTAAAGAATCTAAAATGCAGTTAAAAATATTAATAGTAACATATAACATGTTTGAGAAAAAAGATATTTTTTTATATGTAAAGTAGTTCGATTCATTTTAGCCTTTATCTCTTCGTTGCAGGTCGCTGGCGATATAACATACATGTACTTAACCCGTAGGCTGCTGAGCGCGACTCTAGGACCGTTAGCGGACAGTGTAGATCAAGATCAGACTGCACAGAACGTGCAGTCTGATCTTTGATCTGCACTGTCCGCTAAGGCCATATTTCCCCTAAAAAAAAATCTTTGTATTAGCAAAATTAGGGTTTTTACTCTCGGTTTAAAAGTTTCATTTCACTTATTCAAGATAAAGGTTAAAAGATTTACCAGACGACAAATGTTAGATTTTAGTCCATGTTGAACAAATAACCTCAGACAAAAGATCAAGTACTATGGCTCGGTGAATGGATCTCGTGTTTGACAGGGGTAGAAAACATTGAGGGGAAAGAAGAAAATACTGGTCAACTGCCATTATTTGTTTCCTGAATGTTTTCTATTGGCGCCTTATTCAACTTCGAGGGTCATTTTGTGAAGGGAATATAACTCAAAACCCTTTCGTGCTGCTGAGTTAAAGTGATGCAATCAGCCGTTGTCGTTTGGGATCTTTAGGTATAGTTGGATTTTGCATTGCTCAAGCAATTTATGGAGAAGCGAATACTGCAGAACTTGATCAGACGATATGGTTGTTCAGGCCGATCTTTCTCGCAACATCTACAATATTCTTTACGGATGTCAGAGGCCACGATTACCAGTGTGACGGTTGATTTATTACCGACATGCTTTGATGCGTTAATCGAAGACGATTTAAGAAAGGCGGAGGCTACTTACAGGTAACTGTCAATAGCCAAAAAACGATAAAGTGGTCCTTTACAATCAGCTATAAATAGCAAAATACGCCTTTTTTTATGTTTACAGTTACAATACATTAAACGTTGTGAAATACAAGTTGGCTTCTTTACAAAAGAAGCCAGGAGAGGTCAGCATCATTGTTTTCCAATAGTTTATTGGCTTTTAATTTCAATATATTTTGGTACATGTAAACAAACAAGTAAAAAAGCCGCCGCGTAGAAACCTCATATGCTTTACATGACGCTCATTTGACCTTCTTGTCGCGTTTTCAAGTCGCATGATCTTGTCCGGCGGTCTTCTTTCTCTTTTTTTTTTCTTAACGAAATTCTTCTTATTTTTTCTTCTGCTTAGATTTATTTCCTTAATGAAAAATTACCATTATTTGAGACGTCATTTGCAGCCATGGCAAATTAATATAACAAATATTTTCTGAAATTCGTCACATAAAAATAAACCACGTCAATTTCCTGTTTCGGTTTTTTGATTTCGCTTTATTTACAAAACCATGACGAAACAGACTGTGTATCAGTACAATTTCGCAAGAAAAATGGATTTAGACAGCAAATTCTGTGGCAGTCTGCCTTTTAAACTCACCACTGTTGGAGAGGTCTGATGACCTCTCCAATAATACGAGGTATAATAACTTCAGTCTGCTTTCGAGGATAAGATTTACAAATCGAGACATTTCTTTCCGGCTTGAAAATATGCATCGAAGTCCGAGTTTCTGTTTTGTTTTACCATGTTCCAACGCATAATTTTGTATGCGAGTACATTTCCAAGCAGCGCTCTACTTCTGTTCATACGTATGCAGCAACTATACCTTAACCCTATACCACACAATCCCTGAGTAAGAAGCCTTTTGAAAACATTGTGGGAAAAGGAGAAAATGCTGGTAACCAGCATTTTCTCCTTTTCCAACAATGTCCCCCCCCCTCTCTTTCAGACACAAATGCCACCGTTGGAGCTACATTCTATGTCCCCCGCTAATACTCTCCGTTTGGATCAGTCTAAAATTTTGTCATATGGTAAAGAGTTAAACTTTTTGATTGAATATCGTTGATTTTTACAACTTTTTTTACATTTTGCAGCATGCTGCCTGTGAAAAAAGCGAAAATGAGCTATTTTCTCCTTTTATCAAAATGCCTTCGCATCTATTGAAAAAAAAAAAAAATAGATTGACGGGTGTCGGTTATTCTTACTTCGTATGTTGATTGTTTTAAGGGAGTCTTCTGTATTTATGTGAATATGGTAACCATTTTATCCCTATCCTGCTAAATAGGTGAAATGACCTTTCGAGCTGATAGTAAAACCCAAATTTTGTTAGTTCAAAAGTATTGGGGGAGGGGGGAAGATATCTCCTTATCGGACAGTGTGGATCCAAGAACAGACTGCACTACTGTGCAGTCGGATCTTGATGTTCACTGTCCCCAAAAGGCCACTGAGTCGCGCTAAGAATCCTAAGGGTTAAAACAGTGCCACAGCCATCGGTGATAACTTAAAATTTTAAAGTTTGAGTTTTCAAAGTTACTTTATCTCTTAACTATTTTCTTCAAACTTAACCCTTTTCCAAACAAATTCGTTTTTTGTTGACCCTAAAAAGGAACACTTTTGAAAACTTCGTTTAAAAAGGAGAAAATGCATGTAACCAGTCTTTTCTCCCTTTCCCAAGAACGTTTTCAACTCTTCCAAGAACAAGTCCAGTTTTTGAGTCACTGCAATTTTGTCTTCTGCAAATGCTTTGAATTTGGGCGAGTCTACAGTTTTGTCGTTTGGAAAAGAGTTGATTAGCAAATGTGCTGTTCTCTCCTGTCTAATAATAAAAGAAATGTTTGATGAAATGATATATAACTAAAAAAATAAAAATACGGACAGATCGACAAAAACAGTTTATTAAAAAATTGCCATTGACAGATTTTTTTTTTTTCTATTCGTAGTCAACTGTTAATAGCCCCTCCGTATATGAAACCAAATGGCATGTTGCTCAATATATCTTCAACTACCATGATGTATCCACGTCTTCGTCTTCTTTACATAAATAATGATTTCCGTTCTTTTCATTTATCTTTGACATTTTATTACACAACTGAAATTAAGACCATATTCAATGGTATACGACATTTTACATGTGTCCTTTCTGGTTTGGTTTTTCTATCAAAAAAATGAAATATTGCTAATATTTTCATATTTTCCCATGTCCCCACAATGTTTTCGAAACCTGTCGTAAAAACACGATACACCATCATTTTTTTCCTTTTCACACATTTCCGCCCCCCCCAAAAAAAAGGGTTTTAAATGCCGTCTACCTACTAAAAACCCTTAACCAAACGATCTTGTACTTAAGTGAACAATCATGTACTTTACCAAACGATCTTATGCTTAACCGAACGAACGATTTCATGCTTCACCGAAAAATCCTGTACTTTACCATACAATCCTGTACTTTACCGTACAGCTCCTTTACTTAACCGAACGACCCCGTACTTTACTGAACTATTCCGCACGACCCCGTCCTTTACCGAACGACTCCAATACTTTACCGATAAATCCAATGCGTCACCAAAGGATCCCGTATTTTACCGAAAAAGCCCGTACTTAACCGAATGATTGCGGACTTACCGAAGGAATCCGTGCTGTACCGAAAAGTCTCGTCCTGTACCGAATGATCCCGTGCCATACCGAACGATTCCGTGCTTAACAGAACGATTTTATACTTTACCGTTACGAACGATCTCGTACGTTACCGCACTTTTCCGTGCTTTGCCGAACGATCCTGTACTTTACCGCACGAACCCGTACTTCACCGAACGATATCGTGCTTTACCGAACCTTAGCGACACCGAAGAAGAAGGCTGTTAAAACCGTTGTAGTAAAGAAAGAAAATGGCTGATAGTCAGCATTTACTCCTTTTCTTACAAAGTTATCTGCTTTTTCAAAGACACTTCCATTTTCTTACGGGACTTTGATAAGCCGTCTGTAATGTTTTCATTTTGGACAAGTATTTCACTTTTTAAGACAAAAAAGAATTTTTTTAGTCTTGTCCAAACTTTAAGCATTTGCAGACACCAAATTGGGTGTGTGTTGACCCTTAAACCGCTAAGCGCGACTCACTGACCTTTTGCGGACAGTGTAGATTAACAGAACTTGCAGTCTGATCTTTGATCTACACTGTCCGATAAGAACATTAGTTTTGCTCCCCCCCCCCAAAAAAAAAAAAAAAAAAAAAACTTTGAAATTGCAAAATTTGGGTTTTTACCATCGGCTCAAAAATTTCATTTCACTTATTTAGCAGGAGAAGGGTTAAGATTTACTATGTTTCTTCAAAGGTATGGAAAAGTTTGTGGGAACAGGAGATTGTTGGTTACCAGAATTCACTCCACTCAATGTTTTGAAAAGCTCTCCTCCCTCGAGGATGTTAAACTCCGGCTTGTTGTCTGATACAAAGTTAGATTAAAATGCCACTTGCATTTGGTTTACTGTCCAACGAACTGCAGACATTTTTAGACTCGTTCACATTACAAGCATCCGCAGACAAAAAGATCATTCCTTCCTTACTGCATAGCCTCTTCCCGTATAAAATCAATACCTAACAACTGCGTTGGGGAGAATTCTCTTTAGCTCAGTGATTAAGGTGTTGGTCTTTAAAACCTCTTAAAACGGGGATCTCTTCCGCACGGGTTCGAATTCTGCCTGGTGCGGTTTCTATTTAAGCTATGCATTTGTTGCGGACTTTCATATTCGCAAGAAAGTTGATAGTGGATAAAATAAAGGAAAGGAAAGAAAACTTTGTTGGAAAACTGTTTTCTCTCCAGATCGTAAAACGTAAAGCAGCGTTTAATGATGAGTTACCTTAGACATTTTAACCCAAGACAAAATTTTTGACTCAACCAAACTCAAACCATATGCAGACGACAAATTAAATGTAGCTCAAATGATGATTTCTGTCTTGGATGGGGTAGAAAACATTGCGAGAAAAAGAGAAAATGCTGGTAACCAAAATGTTTTCCCATTACCACTACGTTTTCCGAAGGCTTTTTCTAGGTTCAGTATTAAAACTCTAGATCGTCTGGTAAAGGGTTACAAAAAACAAATTTCTGACCCAAAATTTTCTTGGGGGTGGGGTGGGAAGTAGATAAATTGTGAGAAAACTAGATGTGACTGCTTACTCTGCCTCTATTGGGTTTAAATCCCAGACCTTGAAAATCCCAGCCACTCTATCAAGTGACCTATCCAAGGAACCGTTATATTCATAATGATCCATACTCTGGCATTAAGGGGTTTAATACATCTCTGTGATGCATAATACCAAACCAGACATCTCATAATTATGGATCCATAAATATCTATTTTGTCAAACAACCAACAGCATCGTGAGATAGAATGGTTCTTGGACATGCACAAAATTTGTAAATAGCAAAAACTTTCGATCTATGTCAGCCTGCGTGAACTGCGCAGGCTGGCATAGATCGAAAGTTTTTGCAGATTCTTTAACCCACTTTTCACAGAGCAGGGCTCATTTGTATTTAACCATTGTTACGTAATAGCTATACCCCGTTGCAGGCTAGACGGCACTTTACCGGAAAGTCATGGATACACAAGATATGAGATAACTATCATGGTTATTTTAGAAAACTATTGCGATAAATCAAAGTTTCCTGGAAATTTTATCTTTTTCTAGATAAAATTTTCAGGAAACCTTGATTTATCGCAATAGTTTTCTAAAATAATCATGATAGTTATCTCGTATCTCGTGGCAGAAATATGCCACCATACCCTAGTTACGTAAAACTTACGCAAATTTTGTTCCTAACTACCTTAGTAAAACGGGGCTCAGAACTGATATATTACTCTTAGACGATAACAATGTCTATTTACGGTTGGCCGATGTCATAATAAAAGGGGAAACCTGTATTCCTTTCTTTTAAAATGCTCCTTGCACTGTTTATGTAACGAAGCAAAGCGTTTTACAAATCTAACTCGATAAACGTTTCATTAATACTTCATATTATTGCTTGTTTTTGCGAATACAGGTTTAAAACCTAGAGCCGTAATGAGATAATATAAACATTATTGTGTTGGGGTTTCAAATTATCTCGAAACGGTACGTGATTTTAGGCTGGTTATCCCAAACACAAACAATAGTATAAACTGATAATGAAACGTTTATCGAGTGAGAGTAATACCTGTCTTACCTTTTATGTGTTTGTTTTGTTATATTGTGTATGTCAACAAAGGCTAAAATTATCATCTGAAAGTAATATTTTGTCACGCTGCAGTACACACTACCGATCTATTCGTGCGGATTCCGAGGTCATAAAGGGGGACATTTTTTTTTCGTCAAAATTTAGATGACCAGGGTTGCGTGTCGCTAAACTGGGTAGGCACGAAATTTGCGTACGCAGTTTGGGTAAGGAAGCATCAAGTCTGAAAACAAGTTTCACTTAACTGAATAACTTTACGGTATGACTGAATACTTGCATAACTTTGTGCCACCCCGTACCTTCGGATAAGCTGAGCCCCAGTAGCTCAGTCGGTAGTGTACAGGACTTGAGAACAGGAGGTTCCTGATTCGATCCCAGGCTCGGCCAATTTCTTTCCGAGGATTGATAATAGTCATTGCGACAGGATTCATTCCTCTCTCACCGCTGACCATTGTTTTGACGATGGTTATGTGGGAAAACAGCCAGTGGCTTGGAAAGAATATTGTGCGGAGTACTGGTAAAAGAAACTCCAAGAAAGCATGGATAGGTGCACTGGCCGTCGTGATATAACTGAAATAATGTTAAAAACGGCATTAAAAATCATTAAAAACAAACAAAAAAACAAACCTTTGGATAAAGCAGAGATTTTATATTTGAATATACAATCCCAAATAATTTGCCTACATCTACACAGTGTAGTGAAAGGATACCTTCTGATCTATGTAATCTGTAGTAATTTATTGTTTAACAGGAATTAGAATTAGTGTAGTTACGCACATAGGGGTCCGTAGTTTGATTCCTGGCACTATATATTATAAACAAGGGATTTAACTGTATGCAGTCCGTTACTCGCCCCCGGTTACAAAAAACAACGTATCTTTTCTACCCCATCAGTTATTCTCCTATTTTTTTCTACAGCTGAGAGCTAAAACATTTTTCTACCAGAAAAACAGAAATGTTTGTCAGTGGCTAATGCAGTCTGGCTGATACATTCGCACGAACTTGTAAACTCGCTAAGAAATCTGCGCCATTGACACGGGTTCGTACATCCGTTTTCAAGATATAAAATGCACTTTAGATCCAATGAAACGCAGCATTAGCGGCACCCACCCTTTAAACATGTTTAAAAATACTACTGACCTATAGTATTTATCTTCAATAACGACGAAACGCCTCAGAATTCGTTGAATTTGTGATCCACGTTCTTATTTCGGACAGCTGCAGCCATCTTCTGTCATGTGACATTGTTTGGAACGAGAAATTTCATCGGTTGATATGTATTAACAGTCGTGAATTCTACCAATGAAATTTCGTACAGCTGCTCACTCCTTTTTGTCACGTGACAGTACGGTGACACTGTTTGGAACGAGAAATTTCATTGGTTTATGTGCGCGAACGTCAGTATCGAATGTACGAACCCGTGTCAATGGCGAAGATTTTTGAGCGAGTTTACAAGTTCGAGCGAATGTATCAGCCAGACTGCATTAGCCACTGACAAACAGTTGTGTTTTTCTGGTAGAAAAATGTTTTAGCTCTCAGCTGTAGAAAAAATTAGGAGAATAACTGATGGGGTAGAAAAGATACGTTGTTTTTTTGTAACCGGGGGCGAGTAACGGGCTGCATACAGTTAAATCCCTTGTTTTAGTCTTTGGGTGACAGGAGTCAAACTACGGACCCCTATGGTTACGCAGTTTATATAAGCCATGCTCCGTGCAAAAGGGCTTTATGCATCTGCGAAAAGTTTCGATGCAGGTCAGTCTGTGCAGTCTGCGCAGGCTGACCTGCATCGAAAATTTTGGCTATTAGTCAGTATTCTGCACGTACGAGGACCATTCTACCTCATGATTCAGTTGTTGTTAAACAAAATGGACTTTATGACGAAGTGCTTTGTATAATACACCATGGAGATGCATCGAACCCCTTTTTGCCAGAGCATGGCTCATTTGCTTTAAAAAATAATAAATAATAATAAAAAAAATAAAATAAAATAAAAAAATTAGCGGTACGTATCACTTTAAGTTTTTTGTTTTAACTCTTAACAACTCTGAAGTTGATCTATTTTTACCCACAGACGTTACGAATCAGTAAACGCTTTCGTTATGTTGACTTGTTTCATAGAAAGAATAAAAAAACAACCTTATATGGCTTGCAACACGCGAAAAGGGACATTCGGACATTTGCGTAAAGTGTCGTCTCGGATCAGCCTGCGCAGTCCGCGCAGGCTAATCCGAAACGGCACTTTACAACTATATTAGATTTTGTGCTACAGTAGACTTGCGCAAAACAGAAAATTACATAAAAACGTAAAGTGTCGTTTCGGATTAGCCTGCGCGGAATGCGCAGGCTGATCCGAAACGACACTTTACGCAGATGTCCGAATGCCCTTTTTCGCGTGTTGCAATTCATATAGGAATGTTACAATTTCTTTTTTTTTTACAACAATCGCAGTACCTCCCTGTCGCTGTACCAGGCTGGGATTTTGTACGTCTTACACAAGGATACAACAAAACTGCCACCGTGACCAGATAAAGAAAGAAAGAATTCAAATGCAGCTTATAGAAACACCCTTACAGCGTTCAATATAGGCAAAAAGTCGGTCTGAATCAGGGAAAAGGTCATCAATTATATCGCAAATTTAAAAGCTCTTTTGTGATAACATTTCACAAAACAGTGGGCAGCGTAGATCAAAGATCAGACTGCACGTTCATTGCACTGTAATCTCGATCTACACTGGTCGGAAGAGGTCACTAGATTAAAGAAAAGAGTCGTAATATCGATCATAAAGCAGGGAATTTAACAGGGCGTAAACATGGGCAAACCCGTTTTACTCCAGTGGAGCGTGAAGTTGGTTTTGCATATTTGAAAGTACCGCAAGAGTCAGTCTCGAGTGCGTGACCAACCTACTTAGTTTTAAAGTTTGCCCGTCTGTTTAAGGGTAAGTTATTTTATTTACTTTTTTTAATAGCACCACTCCACCTTTTAGCGGATTGTGTAGATTAAAGTGACAATAAAGCCCAAAAGTAAACAAAGCGGGTGTTTAAATACATTTGAATTTATATCATACCATTTAAAAGTATGGAAATTATTGTGAAGATGACAATCTGTCATTGTACGGTTGGTCCAAGCGTTAGTTGCTGTCAGAGAAATAAATTTCAAAACTAGGTTAAAACCTGCCAGGTAGCTGTGTCTTTTGTTTACTTTTTTTGCCTGGATTTATAATTCTTTTTCTGCCAGCGACTAACATATGACCCGACCACACGATAACAGACTGTCATCTTCACAGTATTTTTCATACTTTTACATGATATGATTTAAATTTAAATGTATGACACCTGCTTTGATATTTTGGCCTTTACTGGGCCTTTAAGATCACTCTCAAGAACACAGAACGTGCGGTCTGATCTTGGATACGTATTGTCCGATGCGGTCAGGGTTTTTTCTTTTTCTTTTTTAAGAAGTTTAAAATTGCAATATTTGGATATTTGGTATTTGTTAGAAATATTCACTGAATTTATTTCGCAGTTTAAGTGTTAATTATATTAACAATTGGTTTAATTCTTAGGATGCTACACGGGACTCATTGACCTTTTGTGGACAGTGTAGATCAAGATCAGACTGCGCAGAACGTGCAGTCTGATCTTTGATCTACACCGTCCGATGAGGACAAACATATCCCCAAAACATTACCTTTGAAATAACAAAATCTGAATATTTACTATCGGTTTAAAAGTTTTATTTCATTTTTCAGCAGGAGATACGTTAAGATTTAGAGTATTTAATTGTACCAAGATGAACTTTGTACGATATAAGTATACAGTTTATTACATTTTAGATGTGTTTCTTTAGTATTAATATTCACTCTAGCGATACTTTCATGGAATATATAATTATTATTTTCATTGCAGTCATATTATTTATTTTTTGTTCATTTAATTTCATTGTTCATTTTTGTTTCATTATAGTTTACTTATATGTAAGACAACAAGAAACGTGACATGCATGGTCCTTTTGAAAATTTAAAAAAAGACTTAGCTACGTTATGCAGTGGAATAATTATGGGATAAAATACAATTTTAAATGCCACACAGATCACAAAAACTGCTATGCATTGGTTTTAATTTCAAATGCATTTTTTTTCTTTGTAACAATTTAACACTTTGGATGCTGACAGCGCGACTCACTGACCTGTTGCGGACAGTATAGATCAAGATCAGACTGCACAGAACGTGCAGTCTGATCTTGGATCTACACTGTCCGAGAAGGAGATATTATTCCTCAAAAACGTAACTTCGAAATAGCAATATTTAGGTTTAAAAATTTCGTTTTAGTTATTTAGCAGGATATAGGGTTACCTTCAATCAGAACATAAAGTACCCACAAGGAGCTTAGAATATAGTCATGTTCCGGTGTCCTTCGCCAGTCGACAGTCGACCGTAGTCTCCCTGTACGGATTTCTTTAAGCTTCTTCAACCATAAAGTCAGTTTAAATATGAGACATGCTCTGGCAAAAGGGGATTTAATGCATCTCTGTGATGTTTGATACCAAGCAGGACAACATATGGCCTGCAACACGCGAAAAGGGGCATTCGAACATTTGCGTAAAGTGTCGATCCAGATCAACCTGCGCAGTCCGTGCAGACAAATCCGGGACGACACTTTCCGTTTTTAAGTAAATTTCTGTTTTGCACGAGTCTACTGTAGTACAAAATCTAATAAAGTCGTAAAGTGCCGTCTCGGATTAGCTTGCGCGGACTGCGCAGGCTGATCCGAGACGACACTTTACGCAAATGTCCGAATGCCCCTTTGTGTATAATATCATTATATTATCATGGATCAGTAGAATTAATTTAGTCCAACAACCGAGTGAATCATGAGGTAGGATGGTCCTTGCACACATAGACAAAGCAAAATAGAGTTTCGACCGAGGACAGTCTTAGTTTAGTTTAAATATATTTGTTTTACATCGATTGAGAAATAAGATCTGGCAAATTATACTAATCACATTCGATTCTGCTTCCTGGGAACTACACAAGTACTCGCGCCGAATGCGTGGGCCACGGAACAATCCCATAGATGACACCCGCTTACGGGTATCGAACACAGGACCTTATGGTTACGAGGCCGACGCTCTATCTCACGACCCATGGACAACGCAGGCTGACGCGGGTCGATACTTTTTGCAGACGCTTTAATCTCCCTTTTCACACAGCATGGCTTAAATGTATATTGACACAAACGATTCATACAATACTGTTGACATTTTCTGGTGTATTGCATGAACTGGTTACAGAACCTCATTTTACCTGAAGCAAATTTAATTAATTCCTAGTTTAATATAACCTGGAGCCTTCCTAGCTTATCGGAAATGCTGAAAGTTGGAAATGAAAAGGTAAACACTCAGGCTGCTAAGTGCGACTCACTCACCTTTTCAGACAGTGTAGATCAAGGTCAGACTGCACAGAACGTGCAGTCTGATCTTGGATCTACACAGTCCGATAAGGCCACATTGTCCCCCTTAAAAATACGAATAATTTCGTTAAATTAATGTCATCGTCAGAAACGAATACTTTGTTTTCTATTTGCAAATATCTTCGTGATGGAGATATTCAAACTATTGCTGTTCCTAAAATAAATTTCTATCGTAGTCTTTTAAAAACCTTGTATTTTTTGGGCCAAAACTTTTCGCCATTGGGCAATTTTCTGTATGTCCAAGGACCAGTCTACCTCATAATTAAGTCGGCTGTCATAAAAATAAAAATGGCTGTTATGCATCTCTACACTAATGTAATGGCTTGCTTCCCCCCCCCCCAACGAAATATACCTTTGAAACAGCAAAGTTTTTGAGTTTTACTATCAGCTCAAAAATTATTTAATCTATTAATCAGGATACGGGGTAAAATAAAAGACATTCTCTATAACCTGTTGTCTATTTTTCAGGGTGGACAAAGTGTTGGTCACTGATTTGATATTTTGTACAAAGCAAAATTCGGTGACTCGTTGTAATTGTTGTTTGAACTATCATCGGGATAGGAAATGGCTTTTAAAGCCCGAGGGAGTCAAATGTCCCGCATAGATCGATAGGGTTAATAGAAATACGCCATGTTCTGGCAAAAAAGGGGCTTAATGCATCTCTGTAATCCATCATACCATCACATACTTATGAATCCATGACAGCCACTTTTTTAACAACCAACTCATTAGGTAGACTGGTCCTTGGACATACAGAAAATTGACCGATAGCGAAAAGTTTCGGCCCAGCATTAAGCACCCTTTTTACAGAGCATGGTTCATAAGCATATCGTTCACGCGAAACCCACAACACTTCAAGAAATCCGAGCCCCATGATAGATCTTTGAGTAGCAACCCGTTTAAACACAGGTGATCATCATTGCAGAGGAATCTTATAACATTTACTTAACTCTGTCGCACACAGTAATAACACGAATGATTTCATGCTTTCCGGTAGGTTATCGAGAAATATCGGTGAAATATTTTTCGATATTTCATGGTTACGACCAGTGAAAATACCGATTTTTATATTCTAACTCTTCAATTACAGGCGGAAACAGTTGTTCCCGCGCATTAGTTACCTAGGTAAATTGCGCGTGCCTCACAACCAGATGGAAATATGACGTAATTTACCTTACTCGTAATTTCTCGCGCTTGACGTAATATTGTAATGCGTTGCTATGCGGAGGGGGTACCCACGGGGAATAACCGAAAAGAACTATACTGGACTTTTGATTAAGTTCCCCCCCCCCCCCGGTTAAAAACATGAAATAATTAGACTATTTTTTTTTCCGGTGAAAGATCGAAATTTATTTCATCGAGTGAACATCATCGTAATATTTTCACGAGTGGCACCGTAAAAAACAAATATCCTCTATATATTTTTAGTAAAGATAGACGGCGTAAATTTGCCAGCAAACAGGCAGGAGCCATCAGAATAAACATGTCAACATTTTTTTTACCACAGGGGTCCTTAGAATAAACATGTCTACATTTTTGACCAATGAAAACTTTCTATTCATTCATTTGAAATTAGTACCAAAAAGTAGGTAAAAAACCAGCACGTTCAGCTACGCCGAAAAAATAATCGAGTTTTTTCAAGGTATAAAGTAGATTTTTCTTCTACAGTTGAAGTTGAATTTTGTCATAGTTTAGCTTCAGATAGTGGACGATGAAGATCTAAGATTTGACTGCATGTTCTGTGCACGTATTGTGCAGTTTGATCTTGATCCACCCCGTCCCCAAAAACTATCAGTAACTATCGGCAATGAAGGAAATACGTAGGTGTAGCAAATAAATGAGCCATGCTGTGGCAAAAGGGGGCTTAATGCATCTCTGTGATCCAACATACCAAGCAAGTCATCACATAATTATGGATCCATAAACCCCATTATGTAAAACAGCCGACTAAATCATGAGGTAGAACGGTCCTTTGACGACCAGAAAATTTACAAGTAGCATAAAGTGTTGGCCAATTTTGTTTGTTTGCTTGTTTGTTTGTATTGGAGTTTAACGTCGTTCTAACAGCTTAGGTCATATCACCGCAGTCAGTGTATATAAGCATATGTTCCTGGCTTTCTTGATATCAGTACTGACACAACTTTCCAAGCCATTGACTACTTTTCTGACATACTTTTCTGAAAAGCCGCCGGAAATAAAGTTTACTTAAACCGGGTATCGCACTCGCAACCAGGAGGTCACGAGTCAGATACACTACTGAGATATATTAAAAACAAAAAACACGTAGAAAGCACGAGAAATGTCCTATGATGTTATTTTTTTCTGAACATTTCTTACTCTGTTCATTAACGAGCAGCCTTAAGTGCGTAAAAAATACTTGACCCTCTATGACACAATCCCGAGTTTTTACGGGCCTAAAGACAAAGGATTTTGAAAACATTGCGGGAAAAGGAGAGAATGCTGGTAACCAGCATTTTCTCCTTTTCCCACTATGTTTTCTACCTTACCAAGAAAAAAATAATCCAGATTTTGAGTCATATTTATTTTGTCGTCAGCACATGCTTTTGATCAGGAAAAGTCTAAAACTTGACGTGTGATAAAGATTGAAATACACAGGCAATCTCTCCCTAGACAGATCTTTTCTGGCCTTGGAAACTTTGATTCTTGGAGTCTCGCTTTAACAAACATTTACCCTTATCCTGCGTGATTTAAAGAATGAAGGGATTTTTTTTTTTTGTTTTCACGGAGGTATGAAAAAAAAACCTAATCACACTTTTGTATGAAACCGCCACTGCTTCGCGGTTTCATACAGTGTGGTTAGGGTTTTTTTTTTTTTTATACCTCCATGAAAACAAAAAAAAATCTCTTCATTCCTTATAATTCAATATCACAGACAACAAATATGTACTTAAATAATTCCAACTGCTCTTTTTTTGTAAATCCAACACTGCGTATTTATTTACTGTCCTTTTCATTTATATTTCATAGCGCGGTAAAACTGCTCCTTCATGCCGTAAAAATGACGTAATTCATGACGTCATTATAGTATTGAACATTTGCAGATTGAGTGGATTTATTATTAGAAGTTTAATACCCAGCATTAAGTTGAAAATAAGATTGTTTAAACCCAGCAGAGTAACAATGAGTTTTCAGCTCTCTCTTTGAATTTACTGTTGGATTTTTGTTTTTCAGTATTCAGAAAAAATAAACTCAGCTAGGAATTTGAACTTCGGACTCGATATAAGATCAGAACGAAAAACATGAAATCTCGTCTACATGTTTGTTTGCATTAGTTTGACTGCAAAAGTAGTCCCGGCACTGCCGATTTTTTTTTTTCATGGAGCTATGAAAATTTTTTTTCAGCCAATCAGAACTCGCCAATGTTCATGACAAAAACTAATATTGAATTATAAGTAAAATAAAACTTTCAAGCCGACAGTAAAAACCCAAATTTTGCTAGATCTATTTCAAAGGTATTTTTTGGGGAAGTGGGGGTGGGGGAATGGGTGTGTGTGTGTAAAATATCGTCTAATAGGAAGGTGTACGTATCCGATATCCGACAGGAAAACGATATCCGACATGTACCCGATACCCGATACGTGTCCGACACCATCTACGAAATTTAATAAATCGTCCGTATATCTATAGAACCAAAAAGCCAACTGAAACATTTTATAGCTTACCATTGGTAGTATACTGTGGGTCATTGCCCAAGGTAATATGCAAATAAACCCCAAGACGGCTCAACTTAGCCAAGCATGACCCAATCGCGACTTCAATAGCTCTTGCGGACGGCGTAGATCAAGATCCGACTCTTATTTTTGAGCCTTGTGTACCAAGCAGTGTCGATCACATTTATTAAAAAAATATCTATCGACCTGTAGGCTGTTAGTTTTACCAAAATATACCCTCCTTTACCCGCCCTGAGGCTGAGGGCTTTTGAAAACATTGTGGGAAAAGTAGAAAATGCTGATGACCATCCTCCCTTTGCAACATTTCTTTCTACTTGATAACAAGCCAGCTGTTACAAGTTGTGCGACATTTACATTTGCTGTCTTCAACCACTAAATCCACGTAACTCGTCACCAAACGACAAAATTTTGGTCTTGTCCAAATTGAAAGCAATTGCAAACGATAAAATAAAGGTGGCAAAAATTACACAATTTTTCCAAAGGGCAGAAAACATTGTGGGAAAAGGAGAAAATGCTGGTTACCAGCATTTTCTCCTTTTCCCACAATGTTTTCAACAGGCGTCTTCCTCAGGGTCGATAAAAGTCGGGACCGTGTAGAAAAGAGTTAACAATTTTACTGCGTCGTAAAGCGCTGTTTTGTTGTCCTGTTTTATTTTCGTCTGTTTTTAGATGGCTGTAACAATCCTGATTGCCGCCCTATGTTTGGCTCTAGCGACTGGTTGCGAATATGAAAAAAATCCTGGACTCTTACCAAACCGTTTCCAAGATCCTTCAGACACCACTGTAGTCGATACAGGCAGACAGATAGAAAATGATGCCGCCTACGGCAATACCATAGACCTTATGTTGAGTTATCCTGTTGATATCCACCAAGCTGACGACTTAAACTATGCAATGAGGGTAAAACTGCTATATCAACTGTATCATTCGTGTGTTTGCCTGTACTGGAGTTTAACGCCATTTTAACAGCTCAGGTCATATCATGGCGGTCAGTGACGCATCCATATGTTTCCTGGCTTTCTCACACCAGTACTGGCACAACTTCCTTTCCGAAGCCACTGACTACTTTTCTCACATGCATCAGAGGTGAAAGGCAAAAAATCGCAGGAAAGAAAGTTCGCCACAACCGGGTATCGAACCTGCAACTTCCAGATCCGAGTTAGATACGCTACCAGCTGAGCTGCCCGGCCGGGTACTTTATCATTTACGAAACAATCTTAAGTTTTTGCAACCTTGAGAACAAACGTTTTGAAAACATTCTGGGGACTGGATAACATGTTTGTTACAAGCATTTTTTTTTTATTTTCCACCACGATATTTTTATCATTTTCAAAACACAAACATTAATATTGAAGTAATTTGTCTACGCGTGTGAAATTTTGTCGACTAGTCAGTGCGTCGAGTGAGGATCTAACCAGGGGCTTTCAGGTTTCGAGTCCAACACTTTACCGCTCTGCCACGCAGGACTCAAGGCTCATTAAAGCCCGGGAAAATGTGGTGAGCTCTTAAAGACTATCTCTATTTACAATTATAGATTTGCGATCACGAACTGCTCCAGCACGAAGCAACCCGACTCGTAGACTCTCCCAGGACTCCTACATCTCTAACACACACTTCTGCGCTTTCGCACGCACATTTAAAAAGTGGCAGTTGAAAAGATCTCTTTTTCTATAATTTACAGGTTTGTGACAACGGACAGATTGTATTTGCAGCAGATACTGGAAGCTTGCCGGACTGTTTGGACGAGACAGAGGTCCAGAGTGAGTATTGACATTCGAATGCTCGTGCATAATACTGCTATAAAGGTGTTGAACGGAGCGGGAAATCTGACTTTCATAATCCAACCAAATTCTGAATAAGTCTGTGCTTGGTAAACTAGGCATTAGTATATATACTTATTTCTAAAAGAAACGATAATACATACTTTGATGTCGCATATTTTCAAAACGGGTTTATAATAGATTATGATCGGATCAAATGCTGTTGTTTACGTCGCACTTGCAAGGCTGTACTTGAATTTGATTTATATCGGACGATCCAAAGCCAGAAGACACATGCGTAGATGCACTGACCGCCGCGATATAACCTAAGCTATTAAAACGACTTTAAAATCTGGTACAAAAAAAAACAAAAAAAAAAACGGACGGACGATCCTTTTCCCCGGAACGTCAATTCTATGGGTTTCAACTTCTTAACCTGTCCTATATGCAAAAGAAACAAGAGGGCCAAGATGGCCCTGTATTGCTCCACTGGCTAAAAAGTAAACACCTACAAGCCAAATATTACATTACTTCGCAAACTGGTTTCGAACTAGAAAACATACAGACTTTTCTCTATAAAATCCTACGACAAAGTTATGACCCCAGGGCAAAGCCATTTTTGACCACAGAGCTTTAATTACATGAATCCCGATGGAGGTCCACAAGATAAAGCCCTATACCAAATACTACAGGTCTAGAATGTTTGGTTATAAATAAGAAGATTTTCAAAGTTTCCTCAATAAAGGCCCTGTAAAACATGAGACCCCTGAGACATGGCTAAATTTGGTAGCCCTAGGTCTTATGAATAGTAACAAGATTTCTAAAGTTTTCCCTATATAAGCCCATGTAAACCTTGTGCCCCCAAAGGGCGGGGCAATATTTGACCCCAGGGCAATAATTTGGGCACTCTTAGTAGAGGCCCATTAGATAAAGCTTCATGCAAAATTTGGTAGCCCTAGGCTTTATGGCTAGGTACGAGAAGATTTTTAAAGTTTTCCCTATATAAGCCCATGTAAAACTTGTGACCCTCGGGGTTTGGTCAAATTTGACTGCAGGGCTACAATTTGGACACTCTTGGAAGAGGCCTAGTAGATAAAGCTACATGCAAAAGTTGGTAGCCCTTGGCCTTATGGCTAGGTACAGGAAGATTTCTAAAGTTTTCACTATGTAAGCCTATGTAAAACTTGTGACCCCGCAGCGGGGCCAAATTTGACCCCAGGGCAATAATTTGTAGAAACTTGGTAGAGGATCTACTAGATAAAGCTACATGCCAAATTTGGTACCCCTTTTGGTTTCAGACGAGAAGATTTTCAACGATTTTCAATATTTTTCAGTTTTGTTGCTATGGCAACCAGAGTTTTTGGAGGAATAAAATTCTTTCGAGACATTCTGTAGTGGACCATGGCAAGATCATTTCTGTGAAGTTTCATTAAAATTGGATTAGTAGTTTTAGAGAAGATGTTTGAAATAAAAGTTAACGCACGCACGCACGGACGGACGCACGACGGACACCGGGCCATGATATAAGACCGCTGGCCTTCGGTCAGTGGAGCTAAAAATGGCATACATGTGAAGAAAAATGTGAACCTGCAATGCTGCTGCTAGATCAATAACGCCATTTATTTACGTAATCTTTTGATACATGTATCGGTTGGACGCCGCTTTAACGTCACAGACCATTATGTTGTGTTGCGTTTAACCGTCACTTGTAAAGCGGGACGCTACAGAACACTAGGATAAGTTGCTGTTTGACTCCCCTGTGCCAGACCTTGCGGAAGACACGTACTTAGAATCGCCAAAAATGTGGATGTCACATTTAAGTAACAGGTTCTTGACACCTCCGGCAACTGCTGATACAACGTGTTGGTTCAAGAACAAAAAAAAAAAAAAAGTTAATATGCTATCTGACAGAGAATTTTGCTGAGTGCGGCTTTACAGCCGGACTTCAGTACAAATTTTAAACGTCCTCGACCCAAAAGGACACAGCGAGCACGTTAACACAATCTTTATACTCACCAAAGATTATTCAGTCCGAATCGAGTTTTACATGAGTTGGTCTACCAACGACGCACGAAACCTTTTTCGACGCACTTGCCAGTGTATTGATCCCTGACGGAAAAGGAAGCGCAATAAATCGGGGTGTCATTCCCTCAACCATCGCGCGTTGGCTTACCGTTTTACGACAAAACAAGAAAAAAAATGTTCTTTTACTGTTTATCGTTCCGTTGAAAAGTACCATTTACGTAGCTAACGTAGTTTCCGCAAGTCCTCGCCGGATGTCACACTCCTGAAATTTGTTTTTTCTTCAGCAGTAGCAAATGAAAGTTCGTTCTTAGCCAGAGAATTCATTATTACCCACACGTTAAGAAAATGGATGGATTTCGTCTTGTATCTTACACTTTCCCTCGTAATATAACTAGCAGCCTTCGAGGAGCGTCACCCATCTGGCTAAGTAGTGTAGACGATAGATAAACGAGATTCAGTCAAGCATGTCTGCTCTCAGAAAAAGAAAACAGGGTTCTCGATTGCAAAGCGACCACCCCGCTCTTTAAACGTAAAAACTGCACCTTAACAGTGGGTTGCTTGCAACTCTGCTGAGATCGTTTTGACTGGAACTAAATTCCTACTACCGTATTTTCCGGACAATAGGCCGCTGCACTGCATAGGCCGCACGCTTCCATTTTAACCATTTAAGAAACTAAAAGTACTGCGTAGGCCGCACCGGCACATAAGCCGCGGCCGATACGCTTGGTTACTGTACAATGTCATCCCTCTTTAGATACTTGTACATGTATTTGTACCAGTATATGTATTATATATGTTTAAGATACGAAACAAATTTATCCATTGTTTTTTCATTTTTTCATTTCATTGGAGTAATTTCCCCTTCTGCAGATCAAATCACTCAGAACTCTAGAGACCGTTATCATTCGTTCGTTCATTGTTCAATAATTAAAGGAATTTCGAAATTGTCAAATTGTTACTTCGATTGACGGTACACACCAAACAACGCCTTTAATTACATTCGCAGTTAACCGCTGATTAGTACCAATAGATATCATCAAACAAAAGGTGTGAAAATCTCGGTTGGTCACGAATTTTAACACATTCAGAAGTTTGCAAGCGGATTAATTTATCTACCAACGAAACAAAGGTATAGGTGTTCGAGAAATACTTTATGGGCGTGAACCCAAAGTGGCACCCACATAGGGAACCGTAAACTGGTTTCCCTTTATTTTCAGTTTTACAGACCTCACAGGTCATGTAGAAAAATAAAATTAACGTATAAGCCGCTCCGTCTTATAGGCCGCACCCTTGAAAATTTCCACCTTTTTTTACAGATAGGTCGCGGCCTATTGTTTGGCAAATACGGTAATTAAAACGCGTTCATTTCTTTTTCAGCCTAAGCTAATACATACCTCAAGCTAGCTGGAGTCAGTAAACCTAACAGAACTGTCGTCAATTCAAAATATCTCCTTATAAATTTAGATCAAATTCGGATAACCCATACTTGATTCATTCCCAAAGTTCATATTAAACAGGGTATTTTCATATTATCTGTCCTTATTCTTAGAGTAAATATTTTCTACTAATTTCAATTCAAACTGAATTGAAAACTGCCAACTTTTTGTAGACATAATAAAATTTAATTTGATATGTAGTACATAGACATTACTCTTATAAAAGTCAATACACTACACTTTATCTGACAAGTCCAGTTTACGACAATGACGTCCACTCTCAGCAATTTTGACGTTGAGCTTATTGTGAGAAATTTTCATTACATGTCTCCATCCTCCTCCCTGCAATTTTCATAACTTTCTTTCTTGATAGCAGCTTTAAAGTCCTAAGTTGCCTATCTACTGACATTGGGCTGTGCACCTTTCATAATATACCTTACAAGAAAAAGTCTAGAGGGTCAGAATGTTCATTTCCGAAATAAATGAACTTTTGCCTGGATGATTTTGGATGTCATTCATTTGTGCCTCCGGTCGTGTGTTGTGTGGCTCCTCCTTGCTAAAATCAGATGCATGTAATAGTACATGTGTCTGCAATGTTAACGTCTTTTTCTTTTGGCATCAGAATGAAATTCTTCCTCAGAATGTTCAGATGCCCTCCTTATTCACTGTGTCAGCATTGTCGGCGTCGTCTGCGAAAACATGGGGGCCACTATATCGTCTGCACTGAAAACAGCCCATGAGGTGATTGTCTCATTGTGTAACAATTTTTCAATATGAAAGCCCGATTTTCTGTTGCTCTAAACCCATTTTGCCTCTTGTAGACCTGTAAGCTCCTAAGATAATCTTTAAACAAAAAGTTGATGTTATATTAAGCCCCAGAATTGAAGTTATGTAGGACACTTGTTGCGAAATGGACTTGTCAGAAAAAGTATTTAGGTAATGTCTGTGTACTATATATCAAATGAAATTTTATTGTATCTACAAAAAGTTGTAGCTTTCCATTTATTTTAAACTCACATGTGTAGGCAGTATTCCTGTTTAGAATAAGGACAGATATTATGAGACACCCTGTACGTATAGTAGGTGTATCATGAGCAGGAAATATCTTAAAAAAAACGTGCGTTAGGGGCACCGATATATGAATATTAAAGCTCTTTAGTGGTTCAATTTGAAGATAAATAATTAAAAAGTAACCTCACCAGCAATTGTCTCTTTTTCCTCATTGTTTAGCATGTTGTTGAAAAGTAAAATTTACAATTCGAAATGTTCTTTTCAAGTTTAGATATCAATCCAAATCATCGTTGTAAAAGGCAGTTGCTCCTGAAAATGGTGCGTCTGAAAATAAATGGGTAATGTACAACGGCATGGTCAACCACAAAGCAATTATGACGAAGGCCGCTATCGTGGAGAATTGGGCAACAAATCGTATTGCTGTAAAACCTAGCATAACAAATTAAATTCCAAATTTATTTTCTTTACTCTAAACATGAAGACCTCTGAATACTAGTAGGCCTAGATTATTTTCGTACAATTGAATGCCTTCGGTCCATGTTTATATCCCATATATATGTTTACGATGTATGTTCACAATATTCGTATTTGCTAATAACTCCCAGCTGACGACTATTTCCGTCGTACAGCGGACAACTTTAATTAATCCTTAGACTGCTAAGTGCGACTCACTGACCTTTTGCAGACGGTGTAGATCCAAGATCTACACTGCATAAAACGTGCAGTCTGATCTTTGATCTACACTGTCCGATTAGGAGACATTATTCCCTAAAACATAAATTTGAAATAGCAGTATTTGGGTTTTAACTATCGAAATGAAAATTTCATTTTAATTATTTAGCAGGATAGGGGTTAATACTGTGGCGGATGGGGAGTCTTCCCTTGGCGAGCCGGCTCTTCATATGCCACCGGGTTTCCGTCTGTCACTCAACATTCACTCGTCAGCCATCTATTTGCAAGGACTTTTTACGTCTTCAATTGCAAATTTGTTTCACGTCGTTAGACTTTAAAATATTTTGTTAAACATATTATTCTTTCTGTAAAATACTGCATACTCACAACGTATCTCAAATGTTCTTGTTTCGTGTAAACTTGCACGCCAATGTTTATCTTTCCTTATATGTAAATTTATAGGATGAACTGACCTATAACCTTTTTTTTTTAAATATCCTTACATGTCTTGTTCATCGTTCCGAAAACACTGTGGCAGCGGGCGACGGCTTTTTTTTTTTCAGTATGCAACATCTCCACTTGCGTCAGTGTTTTCTCAATATTGCATGTATGACTATTTATCCCTTTCTGCAAACATACGATGACATTTTTTCTTTAGATTTATATATTACTGCCTACTGTAGACTCCCCCCCCCCATCCCCCCAGTCTAGCGGCAGGCGATTCCTGTTAGCGCTGTGGCGAATGGATAATCTGTTCGATAAGAGCACTTTCTCTGTTTGCAACAGTGTTAACACATCTATGGTAACAACAGTGTTTACTCATGCTTACCTTATTAACAAGGCTATCTCCAAACTCATTTAGGACTTTATTTAGTTGTTAACCAATATCATACAATCTATGCATAAAAATCAAGCGTATGATTTTTATTACGCATTCCGATTTCTCCCCAACCTTTGCATAAAATTGTTGCAAAATGTATCTATATGTACATATGCTATCTCTACATTATCTCTCTAATAGCTCCCCCCTCCCATTATCCCATTATTCCTCTATTTTGCCGTAAACCCTATGTACATACTAATTGTGTCTGTAACATTCCTATTGCTGTCATTTTCTTTCCTTTCTCTTTTTATCACCCTTTGGCCTTTCTATATCCTAATGTTCTATCAACCATTCTTTGACACACACACACACACACACACACATATATATACACACACACACACATATATATATATACACACACACACACACACACACACACACACACACACACACACACACACACACACTACTTTTCTTTTTTGTAATATTTTTGTTGCAGTCCCAGCTTTACTACTTATTTCTCCCCCGCCCCCGGTCTATACTACGTCCATAATTGCCACTTTCTCTCTATCCCCCACAATGCTATGCTCCGACAGACCACCATTTTAAACTGTGTGCTCTGAAAACAAATATTTACTGCTCTTTTTCTATATCTTACTCCCTATCTATGACTCTTTTTTTCCCCGGAACGCCGTTAGTTTTATTATACAACCTTATTTGTATTATTTCCCCATATTGTATTGTATAATACTTGGGTGTAATAAAGAGATATTATGTTATGTTATGTTATGATCCAATAACAATTATATTTTAACTAATTGTAATCAATAACATTTTTACTGTTAATTCAAAGTAATTAGTTATTGATATAAAAGTCAAATATTTAAATTGTAATAATAATCTATTGAATGTAAAACGAAACAAATGACTGTTTCAAATACTTTTCACTTACATGTAGCAAACAGTGAACCAAATAAACTTTGGCAAAACAATAGATTGCTATTTTTAACCGAGAGTATAAATTTCACAAGTGGTTGTCACCTAAACAGGTGTTGCCAGGCCATTAATTAATGATGATACAGACGTTCTGGTTAGTATATTTACGGATTATTTAACTTCTAAAGGTAATGTATATTTTGAAAAACGTTACAAGGAGCCCAAAGGAAAAACGTTAAGTTCATACCATGCAAGTAAAAATTGTACATGGTTTGATGAAAAATGTAAAGAGAGTAAACAGGATTATATTGTAGCGTTAAAAAGATTTAATTTAGATAAAACACAAGAAAATAGAAACGATCTATATGAAAAAAAGAAATTGTATAAAAAATGCTGTAAAGTAGCTAAAACAGATACAGTAGAAATATAGCAGAAAATATGAATGAATTACGGGGTAAAAAGCCTAGGGACTTTTGGCAGATGTTTAAAAAAACAAAAAATGTTGAAAATGGTAGTGAAATCGATGTACAGCAATTTTACATGCATTTCAAAGCTTTGTCATCTGAAATATCGGTAGAAAATGATCCTACATGTGAGAATTTCATTGACGAATTCGATAAAAGGACAAAAGGCCTCAATACTTTAAGTACTTTTGACTCTCTAGATGTTCCCTTTACTACAAATGAAATACGGCAAGCCATCAAAAATTTGGGTAAAAATAAATCATGTTCAACTGACAATGTCATTTACGAATATTTTACAGAGGGAATTGATGTTTTAGATAAACCCCTGGTTATTCTATTTAACTATATTTTAGAGAAACAGTCATTCCCAAAATCCTGGTCAAAAGGGGTTATTATACCCATACACAAAAAGGGAGAGACTTCGAACCCAAACAATTATAGAGGCATTACATTAATTAGTTGTTTTGCAAAACTTTTTACCTCCGTTATCAACAATAGATTAAAAAAATGGGCGAATGAATATGATATTATATCAGACGCACAATTTGGTTTTAAATCGAATTTCAGCACAACTGATGCAATTTTTATTCTGAATTCACTGATTGAATTCAACTTAACAAAAAGGGTAGTCTTTTTTGTTGTTTTATTGATCTTCAGAAATGTTTTGATAGTATATACCGCGGGGGTCTTTGGTACAAATTGATCAATCACGGATTAGATGGTAACCTGTTTAAGGTAATACGGTCGATATATGATGAGATAAAGTTATGTGTCAAGCATTCACATTGTTTTTCAGAGATATTCGAATGTAAGGTTGGTTTGTTACTAGGAGAGATATTATCACCAATCATGTTCTCACTTTTCGTCAATGATATTGAATCATATTTACAACAAAACTCTACCCAAGGATACGAAATTGACGATTTAACTTTATTTTTACTGTTATTTGCCGACGACTCGGTCTTGTTATCTGAAACAGCAGAAGGTCTACAGAATTTAATTAATAATTTCGAAAAATACTGTAAGAAATGGAAATTAACGGTAAATGTCAATAAGACAAAAATTGTTGTTTTTAAAAAAGGGAGATTAAATCGAAACATTAAATTTACCTATGGAAATGACAATTTGGAAATTGTAGATACTTTTAATTATTTGGGTGTCGTATGCACTAGAACAGGATCTTTTTTAAATGCCACAAAAACACTGTCCGGTAAAGGCCTGAAGGCATTAGGAGCGTTAATGGCTATGACTAGGGGAAAAGTAGTACCAATTAATATTATGCTTGATTTATTTGATAGTTTCGTTACATCAACTTTGAGTTATGGATGTGAAATATGGTCTTTTACTAACACTGATAATTTAGAAAAAGTACATAAAACATTTTTAAAATGGCTTTTAAATGTAAAATTAACAACATGTAATTCTGCATTATACGGTGAAGTAGGGAGATATCCTCTGAAAATTAATATGCAAGTTAAAACTATTAAATATTTTCTCAAATTATATTCTGTTAAAAGTAATAACTGCATAATGTCCACAGTTGTCGAAAATATGAAGTATAGATGTGAAACACGAAGTGAAATAAATTGGCTAAGTAAAATAAGGAATCTATTACAGCAAAGTGGTTTTAACGATGTTTGGCTTTTTCCATGTTCAGTTAATATTAAACAATTTACCCCAATTCTACGTTCTCGTTTGATAGATATGTATATAAACGAATGGCACAGGGACACTGCAAATAGATCATCTTTAGTTCTATACCGAAATATTAAAAGTTCATTTATACGTTCCAATTATCTCGACATTATGAAAATACCTAAATTTCGAAACGTATTGGCAAAATTCAGACTGTCGTCACACGAACTTAATGTCGAACAAGGAAGATATAGAAATATCCAGCGCAATGAGAGAAAATGTTCATTTTGTAATTTAGACGAAGTAGAAGATGAATATCATTTCATTCTAGTATGCCCATTATATAATAATTTGAGGAAAACTTACTTGAAAAAATATTTTTATATAAGACCAAGTGTATACAAGCTCATAAAACTTCTAAATAGCTCCAATCTTAGAGTTTTGAATAATCTATCTCTGTTTTGTATCAAAGCTCTAAATGTAAGAAAAGAAAAATTAAATATAATTACACAAGAAAATTAAATACCTATAAAATCATTAACTCCAGGAAAGATGTTTGTTTAGGCAGCCTCTTCCGCTTATTTCACTCATTTCATTTATTTTATTTTAGTCATTTCATTATCTTCTAATGTATTACTTTTGATAGCTACATGTATAATGTCCATGTATTGTTTGTCCATTATTTGTTTGATTGTTTGTTTGTTTGTTTACGTCTATCTTTTCCGCATGTATTTGTACATGAAATTGACGAGGAACCTCATGGTTCAAGTCAAAGAATAAAACTATTGAATTAATGTTAAACTGTTGAACTACATTGACTCTTTAGTCTTTTTCCCCAGAGTTTTCTAAATTGAAAGTAAGTAAAGGAAGTAAACTTTTTATTACAGTGACATGTGTTATATAATTACATGAAAGTTCTACAAATACATGATATATGAAATTTCAACACCCGGCCCCATAGGCCTGTATGTCACCTAAATGATAAACGGAACATAAATAGAAAATGAATGGTGGATTACTGAAAAAACTAATAGAACGAAGCACATGTGGACGAACAAGTGAATGAATGAATGAATGAATGAATATAAGAGAGGGAGTGAATGAATAAATGATTGAATAAATGAGTGAATGAATGAACGAACGAACGAATGAATGAATGTTGGTTGGCTGTTGTTAAATTGGAGGCTGATAGTTGACAGGATTAAGTATACACTAACAAGAAGGATAAAGTAGAACGGGAAAAAATGATACAAGACATAAATAACTATTCGTCTGTCGAATACCATTTCATACTGATTTCTGACTGTCCGTCTGCCTCGGGCCAAGAGGGAGTATCCTGTAGTAGTAGATTATCAACGACGGAGATAAATAATATTTCTTTACGTTTGAAATCTCCCCCAAAATAAACATTTGCGTGTATTTATTAAGCCTTAGGAGATTAACCCATTACTGTTCAGCCTATTATTTACATAAACCTTTAAAGCTTAGCATTATTTTAACTACACATGAGGACAGTTTGAAGATTAAGTGAGATCAGACTGCCTTGATGGACAGTGTGGATCAAAATCGGATAGATTCTGCGCTCTGATCTGGATCTGTACTATCCACTATTTTGTGAAATATTCTGGTAAAATTAATCTCAACATAGTAATAGTATAATCTGTATCCCCAATTTAGAGTATCCATATCATTTGACGGGTTTCTTTATCAAGTATAAAGTAACACAACTTCTGACTGGCTTTACCAAATGGTTTAGCCAATCAGAAGTTGCGTTACTTACTAAATCTAAAAGTAGATCCATACTATTCTTAAGAATTGTTGGTGAATACTGACCTAGGATTGTATGGTAAATGGTTAATCAGTAGTACACTCATCATAGTTGTATTTTTCATCTTTCATTGAATAAGTACTTTGTTATTTAACTATTTACGAAAAAAAAAAAAAAAAAAATGGACTCCACTAAATTAACAGTATTTGTAGATGGTGATTTAAATTTAGATCAAATAATAGTTTTAGTCTTTGATAGAGTAGAAAAGCATTTTCTCCTTTTCTTGCAATGCTTTCAAAAGCCGTCTTTTTCAGGGTAGTAAAAAAAATCAGGATTAAGTGGTAAAGCGTTAAAGCTTCATAGTCTATATATAATTATAGTGCAAAATATTAAAAAAATAATCGTATTCCTCAAAATATTTGTGTTTAATTAATGACTATTATTAAAAGCAATTATTTATAATTGTAATTTAACTGAAACATCTCCGTTTTACTGTAATTAATTTATTAATTTTTAAAGTAATTGAACCCAGGCCTGCCTCTGACCCACAACAGAACACAAGAAATATATACAAAAACACAAAAGAAAGAATATTGTTAGTACAAAAATTGTAATAATCCTCCATGATTACAATATCTGATGTAACTATACTGATGAAGAAAGATCAACTTAGAGTACGATAAAGCTAAAACAGTGACTAAATTGTTGACTTTAAGTTGTCAACCTTTTCACCAAACGAACTATTGAAAAGGTTAACCGTGGTAAATAGTATCACCTTCATTGAAAGTGAATACAAAAATAGTTTTAAGTGCTTATTAAATTATTATTATTACTATTATCATTATCATTATTATTATAATAATCATAATTATTATTACTACCATGCGGATCACTTTGCCATTGCACTTGATTTGAACAGGCGCGTTGCTTTGTGTAAAGTGTGCCACAAAATGTAGCAAAATGTGACTGAAAATAGTTAATTGCAAATGTTGGAGACGGAGAACAAAAGACATGTGCAAAACAGTTTTGTAAATATACTTCCATTGCTACGGACAAATCTAAAAAACCTGTATGATAAAGCAGCCACACAATGTTCAGCAGCTATGTAACAAACTGCCAGATGAGACATGAAGTCCCTCTATCACCCTCAAGTCAATATGACTTCATCCAGATGTTGGTGGTCAGAAATCAAATGAGTCTTGCTGCATGTGCATACAGTTTTACACAACTGTGTGCAATATTTTGTTTGTGTTGTTCCCAAATACAATGGCCATTGTGTTTAACACAAAACCTTCTACCCGCGCAGTCACAATCTAGGATGTCCTTGCCTTTACTTATTGTAGAGCCTGCTTGCGGTGAGCAAAATGGTCGCCATTTCTATTTGTTTGTGCGTGCATTAGTTAGTGCGCCCGTCCATGCTATAACTTCCTTATTTACATGTGGATTTCAAAATAACAGGTTGTGCTCTTTCAACAATAGAAACCCTTTTAAAACAATTGTCTCGTTCTTTTTTCTAACGTTTTCTGACGATTCGGTAGAGGCAGACAGTTGAAGTCATCGTGGAAAAAAGGAATTGGTAGTTAATAAACTGCTGCTTTGAAATATATGTAAATGAAATACTTCATTCTGACTCGACAATAAATACAAGTTAGTGGAACCGACTAAATATTCATTTGTAAAGTTTCTTGAATTTGAAATTTCCACGATAGTTCACATCATTGTAATACTTTGTCGATAAAATTCAACGCAATCCAGACTTATCGGCTCTCAGGACTAATGGCCATTTTATTGAAGTTTAGCGATTTTTGCCTTATATTGTATTTTTTGTGAAGTTACTCTTTTCGATGGTAACACTAACAGACCTAACGTAAACCCCAAACGATTTAAGAGATATTTTCACACGAAAAACCCCACTTATCAGGCAGCGTAAACACAGACATCAGGCTGCGTGCTTTGTGCACGTTGCTCTTGGTCCACACTTCCCACAAAAGCGCGCTAGTCACACCTAGCAGACTCAGGGTTTATTACTGTATATTGTTTACTTGCAGATATTGATGCGACGTTGTCAAACGCAGTAGTGATTGCTGACTTCTTACAGAATGAGACTGGAGTAGAATATCGTTTTGAAGTGTACAATTTTAAAAGAAGCGCACAGTTGTAAGTCTTTGAAAATGTCATTTGTTTAATTGCAATATAAATTTTCCCGAAGAAAATTCTAAAACACAAGAAAAACACGTGAAGTCATGGCTTCCTTGTTCCAAGAAAATGTATTGTTAACAATACACGTACGTTGTTATACCCACAGCTGATCAAACTGTCGCTTAAAATGGCATTAAACATGAATTTGATCAAGATTGGTCCTCTGACAGGCACAAAAAAATACCTACCAAGATCAAAAAGTTTCAGCTCAGGTCAGCCTGCACAGACTGCGTAGGCTGACCTGAATCGATACTTATTTTGGCAGATGTATTAAACGCCCCTTTCACAGAGCTTAAATATATCAATTCCTTGTTATGCATTGACGGCTACATCGTTACTAATTCATGCAACTGGAGATTTTTCATTAAGAATACAAAAACTCGGTAATTCTTCGTGTTTTCTACATGTTTTTTTTTTCCATCTAGGTTCTAAGAGTCCAAAACCGTCTTTGCACGCGATTGAAAATTTACAGTCTTTGTTTTTAGACTTACAAAAGAAAACCTAATAATACGAAATCTGGTTTAATGCGCATGAAAAAGAGCTTTTTAGATATTTTTCCTATTATCCGATTTTATTTTTGCTAAACTTGGATAGAAACGATAGAATTTCTTTGCAAGTTTCAAGAAATCGGACCGTCACATTCAGAAAGAAGGTGCAGTTTTAGACGGGATGGCGGTTTTGCAATCGTTTGCAATCGGTTCTAGAAGCTTCCTTCTAGAAATTAAGATGGCACGAAGTGTCCTTTTAGACTGTAGATCAAGGGTAGATCAAGATTAGACTTTACAGAATGTGCAGTCTGACCCCAGATCTGTAAAGTCCCGCACCATGATACTGTACTCTTCAGCTAGAAAGTCATCCTTTCAGTAGACCCTTTTTAATCCCTATCCTAGAAAGTCATCCTTTCAGTAGACCCTTTTTAATCCCTATCCTGCTAAATAAGTGAAACGAAACTTTTAAGCGGTTAGTAAACCCCAAATGATCACAGTCTGATTTTGATCCACACTTTCCGCAAAAGGTCCTTGAGTCGCGCTTAGCAGCCTATGGGCAAGCTTCGTGAATGTCACTCATCTATCGACAACAAATTTGCTACAGTCATAACCTTTTTTTAGTGGGTTTTATCAGCAAATCCACTTGATATGACTTTTTATAATAACCATTCACTGATTCATGCGTTCTATCCAGTCTACAGTTTTACTCTGAGTAGCGTACAAAACTACACACGTGTATGAAAAAAGACCTGGTCAAAGCAAAGCAGTATATAACAATCAGATGGGCAGACTGCCCAAGAACAATGGGGTCATTCACGCGTGACTGCTCACGAACAATGGGGTATTATTCCGGAGAACAATGAGTATACAATGACCGGAAATTCCAATGCCAGTCCTGGATGACGTCATACCATGGGACAATGACCTGCAATGCCTACAATGCTTAAATACAACGGGGACCATTCACGCGTGACTGCCCACGAACAATGGGAAAGTATTTCGAGAACAATGGGGTATTATTTTGGGAACAATGAGGGTGGTATCGTATGTCTGCCTAGAAACAGTGACGTCACCCAAGGTCGCATTCCACGGAACAATGGGGAGAGTTGGTGGCACCGTGCCACCTGCACGCGCGAGTACCCAAAAACAATGAATTTATTATTTTAAGAACAATAGGTATTATTTCGAGAACAATGGGGTAAATATCGTATGTTTGCCTAGAAACAGTGACGTCATACCACGGAACAATAGGCTGTGATGCCTGCTGCCCCCGTGACTCATACCAGAAAATAATAGGATTATCATTTCGAGAACAATGGGGTAAGTATCGTATGTCTGCCTAGAAACAGTGACGTCATACCACAAGACTGCCTGCTGCCTCCGTGACTCATACCAGAAAACAATAGGATAATATTCTGAGAATATTGGGGTGGGTATCGTATGTCTGCCTGCAGCCCCGTGACTTATACCACGGAACAATAGGATAGATATCGTTTACCTACCACACCTAAATTATGTCATACCACTGAAAAATGTGGATCGTATGTTTGCTATCATAACGTCCCTGATATGAATTAATAATTTTGAAAGCGGCGTAAAACACCATTCAGTCAATTTCTCCTCGAACATATCGTTTTCAAAATACAGTTGAAAACACACCGTGTCACTTGAATGACTTAATCCCAAACGCATTCCATAGGATAATGAGTTATTGTCTTAGAACAAACCCTGCTGCCGTGAGGTTGTTGACACGGAGAACAATGGGTATTATACAATAGTCTGGAGTGGGGTAACATCATTTGGTAGCTGCACTCTTTTTCGGGATGAGAATACACCTCTAGAAACTGGAAAGGAACCTGGTTCACGAAAAGTGGACTGGTCGTGCGTATTGCGGAACGGATTTCAGTCAAGAACATGCAAAATGTCGATCCATTGTAAAGGATGAAAACTTTATACCATCTGGCTCGTGTTAAAGGTATCGATTTTTGGTACACGCCTATTGACTGATTAGGTCATGACCTATTGTGTATCCGGTGTTAAATGACCGAGTAAGATCAAGGACTCGATAAACTATTGCATGGTGTTAAACGTCCTTTTCAACATTATTTCTATTATATCGCGACGGCCAGTGCGCCTATCCATGCTTTCCTGGAGTTTCTAGTAGCTTTTTTTTTCTGTTTATCATGATACGTTTTAAACTAAAACGAAAGGTTGAAGGAAAAAGGATGCCAATTTTGATACCGCAGAAGCCCTGCTCCAAAGAGATCACTTAAAATTGTCGTCTGCTGCCGTTGACCTATACAATACTATACATAAAAGATCGTCTGCTAAATATGACATTTGGTGGCGATCAAAATCAGCCCATGTCGACTTAAACCATTTTTTCTTATTCCGAGTTTTTTTTTATTCATGATACATTGAAATAGTAAAAGAAATAAAGAGACCAGAAAGTACCGTTAAAAAAACAGTCTGGATCAAGATCAGACGGGTGTACTTAAGAGTGACTCTTGTGAGTTTATTGAGTATATCGTTTTAGACGAATGCTTCAATAGATACGTAACAAGGCTTGCTTACTATCGAGTTGCATCTGTTTAGAGTTAATTTGTTGACCGAATCTCGAGGTGTTTACCTTTGTTTTATCCTGTGTGGAGTAAGATCAATGTAGATCAAGATCAGACTATGTCGGCTTTAGTTAAACGTTTTTTTTTTCTTTTTTTTTTTTTTTTTATCTTTTTCTTATTTTTTTTTTTTTTTTTTTATTGTGTATTGAAATAGTAAAGGATGAGGCCAGACGGTAACGTTGAAAACAGTTTAGATCAAGATCAGACGTATGCAGTGAAGATTGACTCCTGTGAGTTTATTGAGTATACCGAGGGCTTAGAAGAACGATATAATAGCAAGGGTTGCTGGATATCAAGTTAAATAAGTTTAGTGTTAATTTAATGACTCATTTAACTCGCGTAATTATGTGGAGTCTGTATTTTCAATCTTGTCTTGTTTCACCGGAAACATTGATGACGTAATTGGACTGAACTTCATTTTCAGTTGATTTCAACAATTCTTGACCTTCTCGTATCTCGGGGTGTTCCAAGGAACCATTTTTTTTCTCTCTATTTTGAGCGGAATAAGATTACTGTAGATCAAGATCAGACTTTGTCGGCTAAAGGTGTTTTTTTTTTTTTTCTTATTCCTTCTTATTCCGATTTTTTTTCCCATTGTATTTTGAAACAGTAAAGGTCGTACTGTTAAAATCAGTCTAGAGCAAGATCAGACGTATGTACTTAAGAATGACTCCTGCGAGTAAGCACTTTTTGTATGAGACTATCCCACGGGTCATAGTCAGTTGCATTGCCTTCAGCATCATTTTCAACCGCCTCTTCGAATGACTGCTCATCCATGTCCATAGACTAGTCCGTATCAGAATCTTCCTTATTCTGGTGAGTATTTCTTTCATGGCGTAATATGTTGTCCCTGCGTTTAGATTTTTTATCGCATAAATTACACTCGTACATGTCGACAGTCTTTGTTAAACTGATGAGGAGTAGGATGAGTCTAGGAAATTTATACATTAAAACCCAGATTTATCTATGAAAGAGACTTGTCGCCTCGGTCGAAATGATGAGTCTTTCTTGTTAAAGCGTCCATCGCGTCTTTGTAGTTTTCTCTTTTGAGTCTGCACTTTCGCAGGTTGCTCAAAAGTGGCACCCAGTCGGCGTAATTCACTCTTTGCTCGTTCGACAATCCTTTCTACGGGTGTCACAGGCTCTATAGTAATCGAGTCACAATTTCGTGAAACCGATTTATTCGTTTCTATCGATACAATTTCTGATTTGTTCCTTGGTCGAGGTGGTATTTGTCCGCTGGCCTGCATTTCAAAAAAGCTCAACCATTTTTCAGGATCTGGTACATAGTTTTTCATTGTTGTTAGGCAACTGACTTCATTGAAATAATAAGTAAGTCTCCCGTGAAAGATATATATGTATATGAGTCGACGTTGACTTCCCAGAGTCACTCATTACTAACTTCCTGTCACCTCACAAAACTCCTTTTGCCTCCTCAAATACTTTTTCAATTATTGCATTCACTCCTCAATGGAAAAAAGGGATGCGCGAAGACGCGATGAACGCTTTGACAAGAAAGACTCACCATTTCGACCGGGGCGACAGGTCTCTTTCATAGACAAATCTGGGTTTTAATATATAAATTTCTTAGACTCCTCCTCCTCATCATCAGTTTAACTTGGTTCATAACTTAACTAGCCTGGTGATGTGGTTTAAAGACTGTCGACATGTACAGGTGTAATTTATGCGATAAAAAATTTAAACGCAGGGACAACATAAAAGAAATACCAGAATGAGGAAGATTCTGGTACGGACCAGTCTATGGACATGGATGAGCGGTCATTCGAAGAGGCGGATGAAAATGACGCTGAAGGCAATGCAACTATGACCCGTGGGATAGTCTCATGCAAAAAGTGTTTGACCAATGTCATGTGCAGTTTGAAGAGGCAGTGTCAAAGCTTACTCGACAGAACAACTTGGACGAAACAGGCTCGTCACCGGGCCTACGAAGACCTAAGATCCACTTATCGGAAAGCGTTGGTTGATAACTTAACTAGCCTGGTGATGTGGTTTAATGCTAATCTAAAGGATCCAGTGTATAAAAGTGTGCGCAAAACGGCGAAAGATTTAATGGTCATTGACAATTTTAAAAAAGATGAAGCTTGGAAATATGCCATCAACAAACGCAAGTATCTCTTGGATTCCATCCGCGAAGACTATGATCCACCGACACTTTACTTTACTGTTTCAAAATACAATGGGAAAAAAATTCGAAATAAGAAGGAATAATTAAAAAAAAAACCTTTAGCCGACAAAGTCTGATCTTGATCTACAGTAATCTTATACCGCTCAAAATAGAGAGAAAAAAAAAGGTTCCTTGGACAACCCCGAGATACGAGAAGGTCAAGAATTGTTGAAATCAACTGAAAATGAAGTTCAGTCCAATTACGTCATCAATGTGTCCGGTGAAACATGACAAGATTGAACTTACAGACAGCACATAATTACGCGAGTTAAATGAGTCATTAAATTAACACTAAACTTATTTAACTTGATATCCAGCAACCCTTGCTATTATATCGTTCTTCTAAGCCCTCGGTATACTCAGTAAACTAACAGGAGTCAATCTTCAGTGCATACGTCTGATATTGATCTAAACTGCTTTTAACGTTACCGTCTGGCCTCATCCTTTACTATTTCAATACACACACACAAAAAAAAAAAAAAAAAAAAATCAGAAAAAGTTAAAAAAAAAAAAAAAAAAAAAAAAAAAAAAAAATCGTTTAACTAAAGCCGACATAGTCTGATCTTGATCTGCATTGATCGTACTCCACACAGGATAAAACAAAGGTAAACACACCGAGATTCGGTCAACAAATTAACTCTAAACAGATGTAACTCGATAGTAAGCAAGCCTTGTTACGTATCTATTGAAGCATTCCTCTAAAACGGTATACTCAATAAACGCACAAGAGTCACTCTTAAGTACACCCGTCTGATCTTGATCCAGACTGTTTTTAACGGTACTGTCTGGTCTCTTTATTGCTTTTACTATTTCAATGTATCATGAATAAAAAAAAAAAAAAAAAGATCTCGGAATAAGAAAAAATGGTTTAAGTCGACATGGGCTGATCTTGATCGACACCAAATGTCATATTTAGCAGACGATCTTTTATGTATAGTATTGTATAGGTCAACGGCAGCAGACGACAATTTTAAGTGATCTCTTTGGAGCAGGGCTTCTGCGGTATCAAAATTGGCATCCTTTTTCCTTCAACCTTTCGTTTTAGTTTAAAACATATGATAAACAGAAAAAAAAAGCTACTAGAAACTCCAGGAAAGCATGGATAGGCGCACTGGCCGTCGCGATATAATAGAAATAATGTTGAAAAGGACGTTTAACACCATGCAATAGTTTATCGAGTCCTTGATCTTACCCGGTAATTTAACACCGGATACACAATAGGTCATGATCTAATCAGTCGATAGGCGAGTACCAAATTGAAATCGCTACCTTAAACACGAGCCAGATGGTATATAGTTTTCATCCTTTACAATGGATCGACATTTTTGCATGTTCTTGACTGAAATCCGTTCCGCAATACGCACGACCAGTCCACTTTTCGTGAACCAGGTTCCTTTCCAGTTTCTAAAGGTGTATTCTCATCCCGAAAAAGAGTGCAGCTACCAAATGATGTTACCCCACTCCAGACTATTGTATAATACCCATTGTTCTCCGTGTCAACAACCTCACGGCAGCAGGGTTTGTTCTAAGAAAATAACTCATTGTCCTATGGAATGCGTTTGGGATTAAGTCATTCAAGTGACACGGTGTATTTTCAACTGTATTTTGAAAACGATATGTTCGAGGAGAAATTGACTGAATGGTGTTTTACGCCGCTTTCAACATTATTTAATTCATATCAGGGACGTTATGGTAGCAAACATACGATCCACATTTTGCAGTGGTATGACATCATTTAGGTGTGGTAGGAAAACGATATGTGGTATGAGTCACGGGGCTGCAGGCAGACATACGATACCCACCCTATTATTCTCAGAATATTATCCTATTGTTTTCTGGTATGAGTCACGGAGGCAGCAGGCAGTCTTGTGGTATGACGTCACTGATTCTAGGCAGATATACGATACTTACCCCATTGTGCTCGAAATAATAATCCTATTATTTTCTGGTATGAGTCACGGGGGCAGTAGGCATCACAGCCTATTGTTCCGTGGTATGACGTCACTGTTTCTAGGCAGACATACGATACTTACCCCATTGTTCTCGAAATAATAATCCTATTGTTCTTAAAATAATAAATTGTTTTTGGGTACTCGAGCGTGCAGGGTGGCACGGCGCCACCAACTCTCCCCATTGTTCCGTGGTATGCGACCTAGGATGACGTCACTGTTTCTAGGCAGACATACGATACCATCCTTACTGTTCCCAAAATAATACCCCATTGTTCTCGGAATAATTTCCCATTGTTCGAGGGCAGTCACACGTGAATGGCCCCATTGTTTTTAAGCATTGTAGGCATTGCAGGTCATTGTCCCATGGTATGACGTCATCCAGGACTGGGTTGGAATTTCCGGTCATTGTATACCCATTGTTCTCCGGAATAATACCCCATTGTTCGTGAGCAGTCAATCGTGAATGACCCTCTTGTTCTTGGGCAGTCATGAGTAGTAAAGGACGTTACCATAGGGACACACTCCGGCCTGAGTGTGTCCCTATGGTAACGTCCCGAGCGCCCTATATCACCGTCCCTGACAAAAAAATGTGTCCCTATATGCTGTCCCCGAAAGATTTTGTCCTTATGGTAACGTCCCTGAGAGGGATTTAGCATTCAAAATGGCGGCCGTGTGGATGGCACTCTGGGGACAAAAATGCCCCAGGCTCCCGTCCCTGAGCGGAATTTTTTGCAAAAAAGGGAAAAGGGGGGGAGTTTTTCCCAGGCTCTCTACCCTGAGAGGGATTTAGCATTCAAAGTGCAGATCTTATGACTGACAGGCTGGGTAAAAAATGGTCGGATCACTGAGTTGGACTTAGTTTTTTCACCTTATGAATGATTTTTTCTCTTTCTAATTGCCTGACCATTGAGTTGGACTTAGACTTTTTTCTTATCTATGGATGATTTTTTCTCTCTAAAAGGAATTTGTCCCTATATCATTGAGTTGGACTTAGACTTTTTTTCTGCATCTCTATGAATGATTTCTTCTCTCTAAATGTCTGAGCACTGAGTTGAACTTAGACTTTTTTTTTACCCTATGTATGATTTCTAAATGTCTAACCATTGAGTTGGACTTAGTCTTTCTGATTTTTCTGCATCTATGAATGAATTTTCTTTTTAATTGCCTAAGCAATGAGTTGGACTTAGACTTTTTTCCCCTATGAATGATTTTTCTCTTTCTAAAAGGAATTTGTCCCTATATCATTGAGTTGGACTTAGTCTTTTTTCTACACCTATGTATGATTTTTACTCTTTGCAGTATAACTCTCTGGAGTGTATCTCTTCTAAAAGAAAGATAGAACTTTCGTGGTAGATGGTTAGTCCTGAAAAGGACTGTTGGGGTTAGCTCTGAAAAGAGCTGTGACAATTTGAAGAAATGACAATTTGAAGATAGAACTTTCGTCTGACAGCTTGAAGATAGAACTTTCGTCTGACATCTTGAAGATAGATCTTTCGTGGTAGATGGTTAGTCCTGAAAAGGACTGTTGGGGTTAGCTCTGAAAAGAGCTGTGACAATTTGAAGAAATGACAATTTGAAGATAGAACTTTCGTCTAACAGCTTGAAGGTAGAACTTTCGTCTGACAATTTGAAGAAATGACAATTTGAAGAAAAGATAGAACTTACGTCTGACAATTTGAAGAAAGGTAGATCTTCCGTGGTAGATGGTTAGCCCTGAAAAGGGCTGTTTGGGGTGTCCCTAAAAGGGAGCTGGTTTTGGAGGTTGTGTTTTTAAGCACAACCTCCAACCTTCCTGCAGGCTGGACAGCTACTTGCTGCCCGCCTCTTTAGCCTCTTCAACTCCCGTTCATCCAGGTCAAAGTCCAAAGAGAACGAAGGCTCAGCGTCTTTGTTCCAATCTTCGCTCTGGGGCACGACGAACTCCTTCTTTTTACCGTCCATCTTCTTTTCCTTTGACGATAGCTGGGCAAGCCCGCTGAAACTCATGTCTCGAAGTGCACATTCCATTTTTGTTGTAAGCCGGAGAGATGAATGATGTGCGGGAAAATAACGCTGGGTTTTATAGCTTTACAGGAGGATTGAACTAGTTGACCCATGACGTCATTTTCTCCTATGTTTTTCCCGCGTCGGCGTTTCATGCTGTTTTGGCTCCAAATTAATGTTATCCAATCAGATTCAGCGTTGTTTTTCTAATACTAATTGTTTTATTGTTGACCAATCCGTGGCTTTGTTACATTTTTTTGTTTGGGGATTTTTATTGTTGACCAATCCATGGGTTTGTTACATTTTCTTGTTCGGGTTAGAAAAATAGAGTTTGGCTAATCTATGACTTTTTTTGATTATGAGTCTTTTGATAAAATGAAAAGAAAGATGATTATTTAAGATAGCTAGCCCCTGAGAAGAGTTGATTTTTTTGTACAGAATGCACTTTTTTATACCCCTCTCTTTCTTTTGATTGATTCCATTTTATCTAGCATTTGCATCAGATGTTCAATTTCATGTCTGATATATCTGAAATGTTCTCTTTCTTCTAACCAGAAGAGCAATAAGAGAAAAAATGTTAATCCATACATTGTACGATACTGGCTCAGGTTTTACAAAAAAGTTAATGGTGAATGAGAAAAATAATCAAGAGTTTAGTTTTTATATGTGTAATAGATCACTTTTTTTAGTTTTTCATCCTATGAATGATTTTTTTCACTCTAAATGTCTGAGCACTGAGTTGAACTTAGACTTTTTTTTTACCCTATGTATGATTTCTAAATGTCTAACCACTGAGTTGGACTTAGTCTTTCTGATTTTTCTGCATCTATGAATGAATTTTCTTTTTAATTGCCTAAGCAATGAGTTGGACTTAGACTTTTTTCCCCTATGAATGATTTTTCTCTTTCTAAAAGGAATTTGTCCCTATATCATTGAGTTGGACTTAGTCTTTTTTCTACACCTATGTATGATTTTTACTCTTTGCAGTGTAACTCTCTGGAGTGTGAGTCTTTGGAGTGTAACTCTTCTAAAAGAAAGAAGTTTGACAATTTGAAGAAATGACAATTTGAAGAAAGATAGAACTTTCGTGGTAGATGGTTAGCCCTGAAAAGGGCTGTTTTGAGAAGAGCTGATTTTATGAAAATGATTATTCAGTATCAGCATCAGTCGATTCGCTGTCTGACTCACTCCTTTCAGTGGCGATTTGCGCACGGAAAAGACGGGTCACCTGCTCAGTTTTTAAAATAACATACTGAAAATACATCTCAAGCATGCCCTCAATAATGAGTTCCTTCATCCGAAGGTTATAACAGAACAGCCTGTTATTAGCAAGCTCAGCCCTCTCGTATCGTCTTCTCACTCCAGCTAGGCGTTGTTTAAGTAAGACGATTTGTCTCCTTGCTCTTATTAACTTTCGCTCAGTATCCATCCAAGTGACGACTGGTGATTGTCTTGAAGCCATTGTGAAAAATGAAATGCATGGAAAAGAAATCGCCGAGATTTATAGCTTTTCAGACGGATTGAACTAGTTGACCCATGACGTCATTTTCTCCTATGTTTTTTCCCGCGTCGGCGTTTCATGCTGTTTTGGCTCCAAATTAATGTTATCCAATCAGATTCAGCGTTTTTTTCTAATACTATTTGTTTTATTGTTGACCAACCCGTGGCTTTGTTACATTTTCTTGTTTGGGGATTTTTATTGTTGACCAACCCGTGGGTTTGTTACATTTTCTTGTTTGAGGATTTTTATTGTTGACCAACCCGTGCCTTTGTTACATTTTCTTGTTCGGGTTAGAAAAAACTAGAGTTTGGCTAATTATGACTTTTTTGATTGTGAATCTTTGCAGTGTAACTCTTCTAAAAGAAAGAAGTTTGACAATTTTGAGTTTTTTTGACAATTTGAAGAAAGATAGAACTTTCGTGGTAGATGGGTAGCCCTGAAAAGGGCTGTTTTGTTTTTTTTGGAGGTTGTGTTTTTTTTCCACTTTTAATGGCAGCACCCGAAATTCGCTTGGCAAATGGGACATGCTGTAATCTTCCTCCCGAACTCGATATCAACCAAAATGATATCCGGTGTTGTCTTTAATAATAGCTGAACTAATCTTTCGCCGAGATCTTTGTATGGCTGTGTTATACGTTGCAGATGGTTTTGTTCCTCCTCTCCTACGAGACGAGTGGTTAGTTGCAATAACTGCTGTCCTGCATTTAGATACTCTTGGAGAGCCTCACGTAGTTGATGATTTACCTCCTCCATATTGATAATGTTTCCGAATATTGACACTGCTTTCGAAGTGATCGTTAGCTGAGAGTCAAAGAAATGGTGAATGTATGAAAAATAACGCAGGCTTTATACGTTTACAGAGGATTGAAATTTTTTAAAGAGCTCGGACCTGGTAGAAAGCACATACATTTTTCCATGCTACGTTTCATGCTGTTTTGGCTCCAAATTAATGTTATCCAATCAGATTCAGCGTTGTTTTTTTCTAATACTAATTGTTTTATTGTTGACCAACCCGTGGGTTTGTTACATTTTCTTGTTCGGGGGATTTTTATTGTTGACCAATCCATAGGTTTGTTACATTTTCTTGTTCGGGTAAGAAAAAACTAGAGTTTAACTAACAGTTATGAGACGTTGTATGGAAAAAATGTAACCAGAACAAGTCTTTTGGGGAAAAACAGAATGAAGAACTCTATTGTTTTTTGAACTTTTATTTATTGAACTTTTATTTACTGAACAGAACTAAACATTGAAACATTTTTTTGCAATGCATCATAAAAAATTTCTTGACAATGAAAAAAATTTCTTAACAACTAAAAAAAAATCACAAGCAAACATTTTTTTACAATGCATCATAAAAAAATTTCTTGACAATGAAAAAACATTTTCTTATCAATGAAAAAAAATCGCACTGAAATATTTTTTCACAATGAATTATTCACAACGATTTGATCACGATGAAAAAAACACACTGAATTATTTTTTCGCAATGAATTATTCACAACGATTTGATAACGATGAAAAAACACACTGAATTATTTTTTGCAATGAATTATTTTACAATGAATTAATCGCAAAAACAGTATATAACAAATTTTTATAATGCAAATTCACAAACACCACGAGTTTCACATTTGTTTTCATATTCCGTAATGTCTTTATGCAATTGCTCATACCCCAAAAACATTGTATACTCACTGTCCATATCGTTGAAATCTCGTAGTCCTATGAATGGAGCAACATGTCTATAAGCGTCTTTTGTTGAAAGAGCTGAATTCACTACTTCTTCTGTAACATCTCTATCAAATAGAATATATCCTGACATGGTTTCCACTGTTTCTCCGTAGGAATCATGAACAGATCCTTTTTTGTAGCGTAAGTAAAAGTTAAATAGAACTGATTTCATTTTCACAACGTTAAGAAAACTTTCTTCTGTTGATCCTATGATAAAAAATGTCCATCGACTTGTGGATCTAAACAGTTTACTAATAACATTGTCTTTCATACAGCTATCTGCTAAATAAGTCTTGAGAACGAGATCCAACCCCGAATCGTCCACCATCATCGCAATAAAGTTGAATATAGCATACACTTTGTAGGACTTTTCTTCTTTTGCAATCCACTTAAACAATTTTCCGATCCAAATTTTCACACAGAAAAATTTAATGTTAAGCTGTGTTCGTTCATCAAGCGTATGCTGTCGAACAAATTCTCCATAAATTTTTTCACGTAGTTCTATTGGTAACGGCAACATAATTGTTATTTTTTTCGATCAGCGGCTAATATTTTTCCCCGACTTACTTTGAGTGATTGGTACACAACAATGTGATATGAAATTATTTTCTCAAGCTTTTATAACCATAGGGTACAGTATCAGTACCATTTACAATAACTCTCTTTGTGTATACAGAACGAAACGTTTTTGTTTGTGGTTCACTGGTAACCGTTCTATCTCTATGTCTTTTAATTCTACAATCATACTGAATTTTGATTTCTATTGTGCGATCCAAAGCACATTTCGAATATGTATCGAAATTTACCACCTGTTTTGTATTGTAATCCAGAGTAATCCCCTTTACTTTACATTTGCTTATCTCTTTTCCATCTTTTGTTTTCATTTTGTAAGCATAATTCTTAGGTCCAAGTCCTCTGAATTGAGTAATTTTACAAGCAGGCTCTTCATCAGTCCATTTTCCTAACCGGCTGTTAATAATAGGGGGATTCCATAATTCAGGGTCGTGAATGTATATACAACTATCTGTATCGAAATACAGAACTCTATCTTTTAACTTTTCAAGAACGCTGTACAATTCCAATCTTGCATAAGCTGTTACGTAAGATCCTACTATCACATTGGCTGTAGCATGGGTGTCAATATGCTCCAATTTTGATTCATAGTTAACCAAGATGAATGAACTGTCCTCGTCAAAGATTTCTACATGCTTTACAATGAAATTGGGGTTGGTGACTAATTCGAAATATTTAGACGGATCACTGATGTATTCCGTCTGGGTCATTTTTTCACGCTGAGCTAATTTTCCCCAAAGGCAGTTCAACATAATCTTAGCAAATGATCTTCTCCCAGGATTTCTTTGAATACAACTTGGATCAAGACGAACACCTTCTGCCTTCTCATATTCACAAACGAACTGATCTTTTTCTGAGTCTAATTGACAGCTATCTGGATAACCACTGGCTTCTTGCTTAATTTTCAAGAAATTGTCCACATAATGTTTAAAGAACTGATCTGACACAGAATTGAAATGCCAAATTTCATACACTTGCAATAATCGATAACCGCAGTCAAGAGCCTTGAATAATTCAAAGGTAACCCAAGTTCCGACCAAAGCCCTCTCTTCTTTACCATGTCTACAAATGTTTGAACTTTCTTCTGCACATTTCATACAGAGTGGAAACATCATTTTGTTGTTACAGTGAACTGGGAGAACGGGGTGAAACAAATCAGTTGGAGGTAAAACTTTACACTTGATTAATCCCTCATATTGGCGAATATTGTTCATATCAATATTCTCAGTAGTCAAAATTTCTGGATGACCTACAGGGTAGGATTTGTGTTTACAAACATAAGGGTATAGAGAACAGATATCGATGTACTTGATTTCCTTTTTGGTTTTTTCATCAACATCATATCCAATTTTTGTTGCATTACATCTTCCCCCGGACAAACCATCCCTCGGATCGATAGGGTCCCAATGTGGATATAACTTTTCAATGAGTTTTTTGTACTCTTTATCCTTCATCTTAGCATCAAATTCGTGTTCCCAAATGTAAACTACATTATATCCCATGTCTTCGATATCTGCTATACGTTCAAAAGTACGTTCGCACAATTCAGACATGGGTTTTCCATTAATAGGATTGATCTGATTTCGATCTGTATAGCATACAGGACAACCATGATACAAATCCCCAAGAAATTCATAAACAGTGTTTGATTGACGGTGAAAACCATCTACACTATATTTCCCGATTTGAACTTCACCACCATTTTTTGCATGCTGAATATTAATACCTTTTTCCTGAGCAACGCTTTGAACCCATCGTATCGCTTTCATAGAAAAGCGACGTCTGGATGAGTCTTTACTTGAAATGATAGCTATTTGATTTTCTGGTAAATATTTGCTTCGCCACACCTTGTTACAGGCATCTGCGATGGTAATCGCTTCTAAAAATGGACAAATACCACCCTGTTCGATAAACAGCTTTCTGAATTCAGCACACCCTCGTCTGAGGATATCAACGTCTGACCTACAGTACATTTCCATCTCCTTCTGAAAATTGAATTCCTCACCATTTCGAACTTTGTCATTATACCAATCTATGAATTTTGACCTAGCCTCTTCAGACATTGAGTCGGGCTTGTAATAAGTCATATCCAGGTAGGGTCCGATGTAACTCCAAAATTCATCTGTATTCGCCCAGTGAGGAAAGTAACCTTTTTTCATTTCTTGAAGGCCAAAGGTGGATGGAAATTTTGCCAAACCAAAACTCATGAAATTGAAAGAATCGATCAGACGTACACCGTTCAGTTCTAACTTCATAATATTGTTTCCATTCATGATCACTTTTGGAAGTTTTAACCCAACTTTGACAATATAGTCAAGAATGAACTGACCGTCATAGCCTTTGAAATTATGGGCAATAGCCGTAACCCCTTTATGATGTTTTGAAAAGAGCCAGTTGCAAAATTGACTCAAAGTTTCTTTACCTTGAAAAATAACTTCCCTACCCTCTTCAAATTCACTGCATGTAGAACAATGAAAATCAAGTGATTTATCGATACATTCATCACACGCTCTGTGTGCAATACAATAATTCGGGATGTGCACACCTGTGTCTTGTTTGCATTCAAAATCAAAGAAAATAAACTGTGGTTTTTTGACTACAGAAGAACTCGTCTCGTCATCACTGTCATGGTTCAACTTACTTTGGTAAGGCTGAATATAGCATTGATGAGAAAAGTTAACAATTCTCTTACAAATATGACATTTTTTCTTTCCATTGCAAACATGATTTTTCTTTCTGACATGATATTGTGCACCGCATTTCGAGCAGAGTTTCACTAATTCACAAATGGATTTCTTTTCTTTACCTTGAACATTTCTGTGATTTTCAAAGCATTCAGCACTAAAAAATCGTCTACTGCAAACACTGCAAACATATTCTTTTGATTCTGATGGACATTTTCCTTTGCGGTAACAACCTTTACAGATATTTGAACAAGTATGACTTTCCCGGTGAGTGTAACCCACATCACAGAACTCACAATAATATCCACAACTAAGAAAACCTTTGATAGATTTGATGTAGTCATAATGGTTTTGATGAAAGTACAAATGTATGATCTTACTATTGGCTTTCACTTCTGGATGTTTAAATATTTTTTCCACTTCTGAATGCTGTTGGTGAACTTTAATGACATAGCCTTTTTCATACAAGATTGCTTGAATTTTTTTGTATTCATCAATTCCTATAGGTTGTGTTGGTGAAACTCCAGCTTCATGTAACAATTTCTCAGCTTCAGTCTTTTGAAGAGGGCGGTTTGAACGACGAATACGATCCCATTTTCTATTCCATACTTCGGTGTTTTCACGTTCACTGTAGCAAATTCCCACAACAACGGCTCTTGCAAAACATAGTTGGTCATGATTGTCAATTTGAATAATAGATCGCTTCTTCTGGGTGAAAAACTTTGAATCTAATTCTGACGATCTATTTTTTTTTCCGCTACCACTTGGTGGTATTGTATGTGTGATGTCAAATGTCATGAATCCATCGTTCAAGACGAAATCTGTATTCGATTGTAAAACTCGTTCAATTTCATTCAGCATAGTTTCACCTTGTAACTGGTCTGCAGCTAAAAAAGGAATATGGATTCCCATTTCCAACGAAGGATGATTGATGGTAATTCTAATCATGTCCGTCGGGTTGGCATTTAACTTTCGAATGATTTCACGGGTAATATCGTCAAATAATCCAAAGAGTCTCTGAGGTGTTAATTCTTCAAATTTCTTAAAACTCAGCATCAGCACATGTGATTCTGTTTTAAATTTTCTTGACCTCTTATTACCCTTTTCTGTTAAATCATATAGACTTTTCATGTCTAAGTTAGAGTTGGTACTTTCATCGTCGCTATCATTTTCTTCTTTCAACGGTTTAGTTTTTTTCTTTTTTGTTGGTGGAAACACCTCATCGTCACTTTCTTCTTTCAAAGGTTTAGTTTTTTTCTTTTTTATTGGTGGAAACATCTCATCGTCACTTTCTTCTTTCAAAGGTCTAGTTTTTTTCTTTTTTATTGGTGGAAACACCTCATCGTCACTTTCGCTGTCTGAATAGGTTATTATTCTTTTTCTTTTACCCATCGTTTTAGCTCTGAGTGAAAAGACAATAATGCAGAAGTGAGAAAAAACCAGCAATTTATATACCCTCTCCGTTATAACAGTGTATAAATAAGCCGTTAGTTGTGAAAATCTATTCATTCTCCTACTCGATCTCAGGCAGTACAGCTGATAAAAATATGAGTGAGTTAAAGCTGCAAAATACATCACCACTTAGTAAGAGGGTGTATCTGTATGTTAATCCATACACCCACGATTATGAGATCAGCAATATACCATCAAAGTATAATGTTAAACATATCGGAAACTATGTGGGATCATTTTTTTCCCAGCAACATTTAGAAGAAAAAGATGTTTACCGTACTACCAGCTACAGAGTTTTGGATCAAGCGACGCTCGACAAACGATATGGTGCGAATGGTGTGAGAACAAATATTTGTTTCACATGCAACGAAGCAGGACATTGGGCCAAAGAATGTCCAGAAAAAGAAAATCAGCTAGGAACATTTGTTTTTGTCTACGTGAATCCACACAGTCACGACATTGAGATTTCACCATCATTTTACAACGTTGATGGTCTCAAAGATATAAAATTCGTCGGGACACTAAATTCATTCTGCAGTGAAAATACATGGAAAAAAAGTTCACCACAAGCTACATCCTCATCGGATGAAACTCAGATCGTAGACATGCAGAGCGATACAGCGGCTAACAGTGATTCAGAAATCTGCAAAATAACAGAACAGACAGAGAAAAAAATATCTACAAACGATAATCTAAGAAAACAACAAACTTTGGATCTAAAAAACGAATTTTCTGCAGAACCGGGTTGTTCGTACGGAAAGGAAAAACAGCAAAACATCGAAAAGAAGAAAAAACGAGTAACAAAGAACTATTTCTTTTACAAATCAACAAAACATGAGGACAAAATCTGTCCAGATGTGGAATTAAAAACCAACGATAGGAAAAGAAAACGTAAAACCAAATGTGAATCTGACATCTCAAAGAAAAAGAAAAAAACATACTGAGTGAAAAAAAGATTTCAATACAATATTGATTATAAACAAAAAAGACTGACTTGATTTTTTCATTCATTTTTGTCTTTTACAGTTCATTCATTTTTTGTCTTTACAGTTCATGATTTGATTTTTTCATTGTACATAAGTTCTTTTTGAAATAAAAAATATAAAAATAATTACTTCTTACTTTTGACTTTTTTCTAGTTATGACTGTAAGTCTTTTTTTTACTTTTGACAATTTGAGAAGAAAGATCTTTCGTGCTAAATGGTTAGCCCTGAAAAGGGCTTTTTTGAAGGATCTCACATTGACATTCAGCTCTACGATTCTTCCGCCCGATCCACTGGGATGATTTCACATCCACAGTGTTCGCAGCAAATCGTCGAAGCTTCATCGTCATCATAAAATCCTTCATCTGTATCTGGACAGTTATGCTTCTGCCCAAGATACTCGAGTATGGAAAAACATTTCCCACACTCTATCAGACATCTGTTTGCACAGTGAGGACATACAAGAATTCGAACCATTCTGAAACAAATATGATTTTTATGTAAAATATCACTGGGCTTTATAGCTTTACAGGAGGATTGAACTAACTGACCTATGACGTCATTTTCTCCTATGTTTTTTCCCGCGTCGGCGTTTCATTAACATTGTGCAATCAAATCGATGGTTATATCGGTGTTTTTTTGCCACTCCTAATTCGGTGTCACACAGTACAATACCGGTGCTTTCCGCCAGGTCCGCCCTCTTTAAAAATTTCAATCCTCTGTAAACGTATAAAGCTCAGTGTTATTTTCATACATTCACCATTTCTTTGATTCTCAGCTAACGATCACTTTGGAAGCAGTATCAATATTCAGAGTCAGTTACAATATGAAGCACAACTTAGATGAAATCAGCTTGGACGATTTTCCATCAGTGGAAAACAATGGAGACGTTCTTTCATCAGTTATGAATTCAACAATTATCAATCCACCACCGGAGTTAAATTCGACAACCATCATTCCAGCGACAGTGTTTGACAACATTTATGAAGAGGTAAAGCAGCTAAATTTGAAACAAGATAGCATGATGATCCGAATCATAGATCAGCTGGAGACTTTAAACAGACATTTGGAGGAAATTAAAACTTTAACCGTAAGTACTGATCACCTCAGTAGAAATATCGAGGTACTACGTCAACAAGATCAGTGCATTTCAACACCTCCTGTGAAGATTCCTGTGGAGTTCGAGTTTGATAAATCCAATCTTCACAACTTAGTGGACTCTATCGTAAGTGTTGTGAAGAAAAATCAACCAAAGAAAAATCAGCCAAAGGAAAAACAACCAAGAAAAACAACAAAGCGGAAATCTGAGGAAGATGGTAACCATATCCACAAGAAGCAGCGAATTGATCAAAAACCAACTATACCAATATTGACAGGACAGGGTAAATACGGGAAAAACATTGACAATCACGTTGATTTCAAGATACCGAAAAAACCAAAGACAGAACGAAAACAACCAAGAAAAAACAACAAAACGGTAGGAATATGAAAAAAATATGAAACTTGTGGTGTTTGCGAATTTGCATTATAAAAATTTGTTATATACTGTTTTTGTGATTAATTCATTGTAAAATAATTCATTGCAAAAAATAATTCAGTGTGTTTTTTTCATCGTTATCAAATCGTTGTGAATAATTCATTGCGAAAAAATAATTCAGTGTGTTTTTTTCATCGTGATCAAATCGTTGTGAATAATTCATTGTGAAAAAAATATTTCAGTGCGATTTTTTCATTGTTAAGAAAATGTTTTTTCATTGTCAAGAAATTTTTTTATGATGCATTGCAAAAAAATGTTTGCTTGTGATTTTTTTTTTAGTTGTTAAGAAATTTTTTTCATTGTCAAGAAATTTTTTATGATGCATTGCAAAAAAATGTTTCAATGTTTAGTTCTGTTCAGTAAATAAAAGTTCAATAAATAAAAGTTCAAAAAAACAATAGAGTTCTTCATTCTGTTTTTTCCCCAAAAGACTTGTTCTGGTTACATTTTTCCATACAACGTCTCATAACTGTTAGTTAAACTCTAGTTTTTTCTTACCCGAACAAGAAAATGTAACAAACCCATGGATTGGTCAACAATAAAAAATCCCCAAACAAAAAAATGTAACAAAGCCACGGATTGGTCAACAATAAAACAATTAGTATTAGAAAAAACAACGCTGAATCTGATTGGATAACATTAATTTGGAGCCAAAACAGCATGAAACGTAGCATGGAAAAATGTATGTGTTTTCTACCCTGACCAAGTTCTGTAAAAAATTTCAATCCTCTGTAAACGTATAAACCCCTGCGTTATTTTTCATACATTCACCATTTCTTTGACTCTCAGCTAACGATCACTTCGAAAGCAGTGTCAATATTCGGAAACATTATCAATATGGAGGAGGTAAATCATCAACTACGTAAGGCTCTCCAAGAGTATCTAAATACAGGGCAGCAGTTATTGCAACTAACCACTCGTCTCGTAGGAGAGGAGGAACAAAACCAACTGCAACGTATAACACAGCCATACAAAGATCTCGGCGAAAGATTAGTTCAGCTATTATTAAAGACAACGCCGGATATCATCTTGGTTGATATCGAGTTCGGGAGGAAGATTACAGCATGCTCCATTTGCCAAGAGAATTTCGGGTGTTGCCATTAAAAGTGGAAAAAAACACAGCCTCCAAAAAAAACAAAACAGCCCTTTTCAGGGCTACCCATCTGCCACGAAAGTTCTATCTTTCCTCAAATTGTCAAAAAACTCAAAATTGTCAAACTTCTTTCTTTTAGAAGAGTTACACTGCAAAGATTCACAATAAAAAAAAGTCATAGATTAGCCAAACTCTAGTTTTTTCTAACCCGAACAAGAAAATGTAACAAACCCATGGATTGGTCAACAATAAAAATCCCCAAACAAAAAAATGTAACAAAGCCACGGGTTGGTCAACAATAAAACAATTAGTATTAGAAAAACAACGGTGAATCTGATTGGATAACATTAATTTGGAGCCAAAACAGCATGAAACGCCGACGCGGGAAAAACATAGGAGAAAATGACGTCATGGGTCAACTAGTTCAATCCTCCTGTAAAGCTATAAAACCCAGCGTTATTTTCCCGCACATCATTCATCTCTCCGGCTTACAACAAAAATGGAATGTGCACTTCGAGACATGAGTTTCAGCGGGCTTGCCCAGCTATCGTCAAAGGAAAAGAAGATGGACGGTAAAAAGAAGGAGTTCGTCGTGCCCCAGAGCGAAGATTGGAACAAAGACGCTGAGCCTTCGTTCTCTTTGGACTTTGACCTGGATGAACGGGAGTTGAAGAGGCTAAAGAGGCGGGCAGCAAGTAGCTGTCCAGCCTGCAGGAAGGTTGGAGGTTGTGCTTAAAAACACAACCTCCAAAACCAGCTCCCTTTTAGGGACACCCCAAACAGCCCTTTTCAGGGCTAACCATCTACCACGGAAGATCTACCTTTCTTCAAATTGTCAGACGTAAGTTCTATCTTTTCTTCAAATTGTCATTTCTTCAAATTGTCAGACGAAAGTTCTACCTTCAAGCTGTTAGACGAAAGTTCTATCTTCAAATTGTCATTTCTTCAAATTGTCACAGCTCTTTTCAGAGCTAACCCCAACAGTCCTTTTCAGGACTAACCATCTACCACGAAAGATCTATCTTCAAGATGTCAGACGAAAGTTCTATCTTCAAGCTGTCAGACGAAAGTTCTATCTTCAAATTGTCATTTCTTCAAATTGTCACAGCTCTTTTCAGAGCTAACCCCAACAGTCCTTTTCAGGACTAACCATCTACCACGAAAGTTCTATCTTTCTTTTAGAAGAGATACACTCCAGAGAGTTATACTGCAAAGAGTAAAAATCATACATAGGTGTAGAAAAAAGACTAAGTCCAACTCAATGATATAGGGACAAATTCCTTTTAGAAAGAGAAAAATCATTCATAGGGGAAAAAAGTCTAAGTCCAACTCATTGCTTAGGCAATTAAAAAGAAAATTCATTCATAGATGCAGAAAAATCAGAAAGACTAAGTCCAACTCAATGGTTAGACATTTAGAAATCATACATAGGGTAAAAAAAAAGTCTAAGTTCAACTCAGTGCTCAGACATTTAGAGAGAAGAAATCATTCATAGAGATGCAGAAAAAAAGTCTAAGTCCAACTCAATGATATAGGGACAAATTCCTTTTAGAGAGAAAAAATCATCCATAGATAAGAAAAAAGTCTAAGTCCAACTCAATGGTCAGGCAATTAGAAAGAGAAAAAATCATTCATAAGGTGAAAAAACTAAGTCCAACTCAGTGATCCGACCATTTTTTACCCAGCCTGTCAGTCATAAGATCTGCACTTTGAATGCTAAATCCCTCTCAGGGTAGAGAGCCTGGGAAAAACTCCCCCCCTTTTCCCTTTTTTGCAAAAAATTCCGCTCAGGGACGGGAGCCTGGGGCATTTTTGTCCCCAGAGTGCCATCCACACGGCCGCCATTTTGAATGCTAAATCCCTCTCAGGGACGTTACCATAAGGACAAAATCTTTCGGGGACAGCATATAGGGACACATTTTTTTGTCAGGGACGGTGATATAGGGCGCTCGGGACGTTACCATAGGGACACACTCAGGCCGGAGTGTGTCCCTATGGTAACGTCCTTTACTACTGTCATGCGGGCAGGGTGCCACCAGTGCCACCAACTCTGCCCATCTGATTGTTATATACTACTAAGCATGGAGCCGTGGTGTAAATAATCTACAGCGGCTCCTTAGTTTTGACCAGGGTCTGTATTCCCCAACCCTTCTCAAAAGCATTCTTTGTCTTATTCTCCATGATTTTCTAAATTCCGCATGGTTTAGCCTATCAGAAGTTCTGTTACTTTCAAAAATGGAAAATTCTTGAAAATAAGACTATGAAAGTTCTTAAGAATGGTTGGTGGTATCTATCTATTTCAGAATGACGCGTTTTATCAATAGAATGCACGAGCGCATGTCTATATTTGCGAGTGGAAAGGCTGTAAACGTGCGAGACATATCTGTCAAAGAGCATGGATGCACCCAAGGTCGTGCACAAAGGGTCGTGAAAGACATTGATACTCTGGCCACCTTGATTATGTTATAAAATTTATTGATAAATATAAAGAAGCTTGCCATTATATTTCTGGACCGACAGATCTTAACATTATTTTTCTTGTTGATCAACTCTGCAATTGTTTAATACTTTTTTGAAAAAAAAAAAAAAATCATTAAAAACTCTATCCTTTCCTATTTAAAACATTTACTACCATATTTAGGCCTACATGTAAAACATTGTCGAAAAAGTGTATTTTCGTATGAGCCAATTCGTTCAGAGAAAGTTACGGCGTACTTTTCAAGAGGGGATGGATTTTTTACGACGAATAGTTTAAACGCTGGTCGAAGTTGAAAGACAATGTAAGTTCACCACAAGGACACTGGCTAATGTCAAGGACACTAGAGCAGGGTTCACATTCACCAATCCTTCTTAAGAAGGATCTCAGTCTTATTCTCTAGAATTTTCTAAACTTGGAAGAAACACAACTTCTTAACCAAATAGTTAAGCATATCAGAAGTTGTATTATTTTAAACTTTTGAAAATCTTGGAGAATAAGACAAAGACTGTTCTTAGAAATAATTGGCGAACACGGATCCGTTGTCAAGGATAACGGTTTATAAGTATGTCCAAGACACGGGGTCATATGGAAATCCGTTACACCGGCCAATGTCCAGAACAGCGGTTTATGTCAAGGCTTGTGGCGTTGTAGCCAAGAACAGTGGCGCATTCTCTTTCATCTTTTGCACTGAAAGTTGCACTGAAATTGTCCAAATTGCCATGAGGTGTAACCAACAGGCCTATTTTGTTACTCACCTGAAAAAAAAAACAAATTGAAAAAAAGGGTAGTTCAACTTACACATTTCCTTGTAATATACACTGTCTTTAATCAGGGATGACATGGGCAATGTTGAAGGGCCGAGTTTTTGTGATGTGCTGATCGTTGAAGGTATACTAGAAGATTGTGAGGAGTCACACCGACAGGATATGTATCTCTCAGAGGCGACTGTTGTTACATGGCAGGTCATTTCAGTTATGTCTGTAAGTCTTTGTTTCTTTGTATTGTAGTTGAACGCCATTTTAACGGCATAGGTCATATCACGGCCGTCAGTGCACCAACGCTTGTGTTTCCTGGCTTTCTCACACCAGTACTGACATAACTTTCTTTCCAAGTCACTGTCTACTTTTCTGACATGCGTCAGAGGTGGGAGGCGAAAAATCGGCGGAAAGAAAGTTTACCTCAACCGGGTATCGAACCCGCAACCACCAGGTCACTAATAAGATACACTAACCACCGAGCTACCCGGCCTAGCTCTGTAAGTCAACTTGGCCCATGTTTACCAATCATTCTTAAGAACGTTCTAAGTCTGATTTTCCAGAATTTTCTATGTTTGGAGGTACATGTAGCACAACTTCTGCTTGGCAAAACCATTTGGTTTAACCAATTATAAGTTGTCTTACTTCCAAATTTAGAAAACTCGAACCAACCGTTCCTAAGAACGTTCTTGGTCTGATTCGCCAAAATTTTCTAAATTTGAAAGTAACATAACCTCTGATTGGCTAAACCACTTGGTTTAGCCAAGCAGAAGTTGTGTTATTTTCAAATAAAAAAAAAAAAAAGTTTTTAAGAATAAAACAAAGAATGTATTTACATGTAAAAAATGTTGGTGAGTACAGACCTAGGTTGCCTTTCACTAAACTGCGTACGAACGAAATTTGCGTAAGCAGTTTCAGTAAGCAAACATCAAGTCTGAAAACAAATTTCACTGAATTGCATAACTTTACGATTTGAGTAAATATTTGCTTAAGTGTACGCCAGTTCATGCCTTTGGGGATATCAGGGCTCTTATGTGTGTATATACAATCCCAATTAATTTGGATAAATGTATGCAGTTTATTGAAACGCAGTCCTAGTGTTCATAGTAAGCTCTAGAAAAGTTTATGTTCACAAATCTTTTAGGGGAAGAGATTACAATGGACAATTTGGGGAAAAAAATTACAAGCTGCTAGAGTTCAATGCATTGAAACGTGAGGAAAAAGATTAAAGTGCTCGTGAAGAGCAATTTTTCTCTGCCACGATGTTTTCCTAAGTGGTTATGAAGACGAAACTAGTCATCTGCACAGATAATAATAATAAAGCCGATAAATTTCTCTCAAGATTAAGACGTCCTCCTGATCTAAGTTTTTGGTCATAACCATTTTTTGTTTCATCATTTCAGTCATGTTGAACTCGTAAGCTGTTAAGCGCATTTAAGGACCTATTGCAGACAGTGTAAATCAAGATCAGACTGCACAGAACATGCGATCTGATCTTGGATGAACACCGTCTGATAAGAAGATATCTTTTTCCCCAAAATACCTTTGAAGTAGCAAAATTTGTGTATTTACTATCGGCTTGAAAGTTTCATTTCACCTATTTAGCAGGATAAGGATTAAATTGTCCTACACATAAATTCTTTCAATATAACTCTTTACCATGTGTCAAAAATTTACTTTCTTCCAAATTGAAAGCGTTTGCAGACAACAAAACTGAATGTAGCTAATATGGTGATTTATGTCCGATATCCCCCGGCGAAAAAGACCTTTTTTGACAGAAATATATCCATATTGACCCATGAAATAATGCATTTAAGCCCCCTTTTTCCATGGCATGGCGTTTCATTAAATAAAAACAAATAAAGATTATTTTTGGCTTATGATTAACACTATAAAGATGAAGTTTCACAAGGGGACATAACTGTCATGTTACATGCATAATCAAAGTGAAATTTACTTTGCAGCATTTTATGATGGTGACTGATATTTCTGGAAAAAAAAAAACTTCAATTATCCTAAAAGTCCAAATAAAAAATGTCAAGTTTTGGCAATCTCGGATGGAAACAAGCGAGTAAAACTGGCGTTGCATCAACCTGGTTGAAAGTTGTTGTACTGCTTGCACTGCACTGGTCCTCATTTTGATCTATCTGCACATGAAGTTTGAAGTCAATATGTTATATACTTTTGAAGTTATGCGCCGAAGAAAAATCAGATCTGAAAAAAAGGGGCAATAACTCCAAAACTTATGAAAATAGAGTCATGGATCTTGAACACTACACTTGTTCTCAATGTGATATATCTGCATATGAAGTTTGAAGCCAATAGCTTTTACACTTTGGAAGTTATGCTCCGGACAAAAATTCATTCTATTACACTACAAAGGGCAATAACTCCAAAATGGCGAAGAAAGAGTTGTGGATCTTGAAAACTGCACTTGTCCTTAATGTAATCTATCTGCATATGAAGTTTGAAGTCAGAAGCTTTGTCATTTGGAAGTTGAGCCCGGGACAAAAATCCAATTTGAAAAATAACTAAGGGCAATAACTCCAAATTAACAAGGGTACAACTGTGGTGTTGCATGCTGAACCTGGATGAAACTTGTGCTGCATTTCCTAATTGTTGTTGATAGATGTGACAAGTTCCATGTAAAAACTCTCTATAGTTTTCAAGATAAGACTCAAAACATAAAAAAAAAAAAATACGCGACCGCGTAACTCAAAACCGCTCCCAGTCGGCTATTCTGCAATTAATAAAGAAGAAGAAGAAGGGGAAAAAAAAAAGGATATCGGCGAAATGGGTTATTTTATACACATAAAAAGTTTCACGAAATTCCATCCAATGGTATTGCAGATATTGTCCCGGATGCACACACGGACGGACGGGCGGACGGAAGGAAGGACGGGCGGACGGACATTGCTAAAACTATATCCCTGCGCCTTCGACGGTTGATAACAACATTGCAGTGTTACGTAAACTCTCAAATTCTAGTATTCAGTGAAATTGTTAGTTCGAATCAAAAAAAAAAAAAAAATCTGTAACCGAGACTTAGCTCTATTCGTTATATTGGATAGAAAACAAGAGTATATTGCTCGTTTTCTATACTTTAAAGTCGATCGGTATGATACCCGGAACTCCCCATCGTTTTCATAGAAGCATAAAGCCCCCTTATCATAAAGCATGGCTCATTTATATCAGTCTAAACCAAACTTGGCGTCCCTTTACTCTGTACCAAACGAGTTCAGTATGCATTGGATTCGAAATATGAGTCCAATGAACTTATTTGTAACTAAATAAGTTGGACTGACAGACAGACACCACCACACATGCGTGCATGTTTGAATCTATACTTGCATGTTGTTTGACAAAAGCCACATTGGACGTGCTCTATTTTGTTTGTTTTCTTTGTATGAAAATGGTCCTTCAGCTCACTCGGGACATATAGTTTTCGTAAAGAAAATGGTGGAAGAAATAGAGTTTATTTCATCAGCTTGTGGTAAATATGGGGAAATATTTGCCGAAAAAGGGAAAGGTATGCGAAAATAACGAGTGCCGTAAGGCACGAGTTATTTTCGCGGACCTTTCCCTTTTGAGGAAATATTATATATTATATTTCCTCTGATTATTTTGTCAACGAATGCCACTTTTAAAACTTAAAAACTTAAAAAACTTAAAAAAGTAGTTCCAGATTTTCGACAGGAGGAAAATATTCACTGTGACGGGGAAATAATTCCCCCCAGCTTAAATTACGATATTTCTTTACCCAATACATTTCTAAAAATAGACACATGAAATATAATATAAATGGTTATTCTTCCACCGACAGTCTCTGTCAGTAAGAAATATACTAGCGGAAAAAAGAAACTGTGCATTATAAATCTTAGTATATTTTTTCTATATTTATTGTTTATATTTATAAAATGTAAACAATCGATAAGGGTGATGCTTTTGAACAATATCAGATAGTACCCGACTCAGATGCATGGACTTTTTCATGGTTAGTGAACACATGTTTTTTATTGAAGTGTTCGTATAAACGAGTTTTACTCGCCAATACTGTTTGGAGTAAGAGGTGTAAAAGGTTTGTTTGGACTCTATTCGTTAAGGAAAGCACTTTAGTTTTGACAAAAATTACCCTTCTGTCATGCCACGACTCAGCGAAAACCAACGTAATCGAGCTGTCGGGATGCTTCAAGCTGGAATGGGACAAAATATCGTAGCAAGACACTTTGAAGTTCATCGGAACACCATCCAGTCATTATGGAGACGTTTCCAACAATCTGGTAACACTCGGGATCGACCACGTTCTCGTCGTCCTCGTGTGACGTCGCGTCGACAGGACAACCACAGTAGACTTGTGCACCTGAGAAATCGTTTCCAGTCAGCAAGTTTGACTGCTCGTAGCATTTCTGGACTTCGACCAATCAGTCCAAGAACTGTGCGTAATCGTCTGCGCGAGCACAACATCAGACCAAAACGTCCAGCGGTGCACCCAATGCTGCTTCAACGTCATCGTATCGCTAGACTAGCGTGGTGCAGAGGACATCTGCAATTCAGAATACAGGACTGGGCCAATATTCTGTTCACTGATGAATCCAGATTTCATTTGGATAGCAGTGACGGCCGTTGTAGAGTGTATCGTCGCGTTTGGGAGCGGTACCAGGACGCTTGTGTTGTGCAACGTCGACAATTCGGTGGAGGTAGCGTTATGGTGTGGGGTGGAATAACAGCACGTGGAAGGAACCCTCTACAAATTGTAAATGGAAATCTCATCGGCGTACGCTATCGAGACGAAATTATTCAGCGCCATGTGGTACCCTTCCTACAGAGACAGCAAAATCACATCACTCTGCAGCAAGGCAACGCAAGGCCACATGTTGCACGTGTAGTCAGGGACTTTTTTGTTCGACAGTATGTCGATGTCTTGCCTTGGCCAGCTGTTTCCCCCGATTTATCGCCGATCGAGCACGTCTGGGATGAAATGGAACGACGTCTACGCCGTTTACCAAATCAGCCATTGACATTCGCTGATTTAGGCCAGGCTTAAACCAACATCTGGAACAACATCCCTCAAGCATTTCTGAACACTTTAGTGGCATCAATGAGGCACCGTTGTCAAGCATGCGTGAATGCAAATGGTGGTCACACGCGTTATTAACTTTGTTAATTCAAGTTCGAATACCAGTGTCTTTCGAGTGTGCTGAAATTGACGCTATTCGACATTAACATTAATGGATTATGATATGTTGTAACGAATACATTTGTTAACAGTATTACAAAAAATAAAATTTGTTCATTGGTATTTTTTATCATTTTTTGATATATTAAATAATGCACAGTTCCTTTTTTCCGCTGGTATATATTCGAAAAAATATATGTTGTCATCACTATTTGATTCTATTTTACAGGTTTATAACTTTCAAGCGGTAATTGCTGTGTCAGATATGTTGTCAACACTATTTGATTCTATTTTACAGGTTTATAACTTTCAAGCGGTAGTTGCTGTGTCAGATATGACCAATAGAACATTTGTGGCATTTTTATACGACCAAACCTATCAAAACGCGACTGTAAACCAAGTTGTAAAGGTGAGTCCGTTCGCTGTTGCGTTTGATGCCAAGACATCACAAACGTGTAATTTGTTCCAGTATATGACAGCGCTGAGCGCTGAAAGACAACATTTGATGTATCAGGGCCAGTATTCACCAACCATTCTCAAGAATATTCTTTGTCTTACACTAGATTTAGAAAGTAACGCAAGTTCTGATTGTCTAAACCACATTTTGCTTTAGCCAATCAGAACTTATGTTACTTTAGAATTAAGAACATTTTTGAGAATAAGACTTAGAATGTTCTTAAGAGTGGTTGGTGAATAAGGATCGTCTGTATTTTGAGAGTGACGTCTCATAAATCGATAGTTTTTGTTATAATAGAATGCTGTCAATGTTACAGTATTATAAAAAGTTTGCAATACTGCCAACTGAGCACTGCCTACGGTCCATCTATTTAGCCAAACTACACGTAGTTTCGACGGACAAAGAGTGTCTCAGGCAGCGAAGGCACATTTAAATTCATTATTTTCACTTTTTTTGTTGGAAGTTTCCTTGGGCAAGACACTTCAGAGAGGAGCTGACTGATTTTATGAAGGAAACATACGAGTAAGTCAGCTGGTGCTGTGACAATATTGACGTAATGGTGAACAATGTTTTATCTCAATCCAACCTACTAACAAAGACTATTTTCGATGCTTTCAGGGCGAGATTCATGCAGCTAATAGTGGACTGACAGGTAGCGAGGAGAGATATTCAAAAATCTGCAATTCCGAGGGTGTAAATTTACACGAGAAAAGCAACTGTCGTTGCGCACAGCCGGGACATTATGTCTTTGAAACAACAGGTAGGTATTTTTAATATAGTGGTTACCTGTATATATACACAAAATAACTTTACAATAACACAAATTATCATTTCGAAATATTATTATACGAGCACGTATTGGCCAGCCATTTTGCGTCGATAAAAGAATAATCTATGGCTCATTATATCTCTTTAAGTGAAGGTCTAAAGAAAGAGTATTTTGTAATAGCAAAAGAAAAATAAAAAAAATTTGGTCGTTTTCACTATTTTTACTTACAATTCTTACCTGTATTCGCGTGTAGTGCGCCTCAGATAAATAGTTTCAGACGGGTACTTTCTAGCACAAAACTAAAACAATGTCGATGTTAATGCAATGTATTGTCATGTCATCCGTATGCTGATTATTCAAGAAAAGCCGCTGTGGCACACTGGTTATGACGAAAAGGTTTAAAAACATAAATCAGCGGAAAAGTCTGCAAATGCCGGTCCTACACAAGGTTTAGTAGACGATTTGATTTATCAGAGTATGCCAGGCCTCTGAATGTATTAAATTTAAGAGACATATTCTCGCACATATATGATAAATTGTACAGAATAAGGGTTCACATGCCAAGGTTGAATATCAATGTATCTGTAACGATCAAAGGTCACTTTTTACTATAGAATGTCTGCTACATATCTTTATTAACCCTTTATCTGATTTCAAAACGTTTCGATTCTAATGATCCCCTTCATGAAAATGTGCAGAGCTGAGGTTTCAGACGCCAGGCTGGAAGGCAAAGCAGAAGGTCAAGGGGACAGCTCCATATAACTTCCTATATTGCCCGAATCCTCGGAGCTCTTGTTATTTAAATATGGTCAAATGTTCATCTCAGTAAGACGGTGTTCAGAGCACATCGCTCATCCATGCAGACTCAACGTCAAGTGCTTGTGCCTTGAGCGTCTTGTCTGCCCATTATCTACTTTAACCATGAAAGGATCCGATTTGAAAAACATGGTTAAGTTGACACAGTAAAATTATGTGCAGTACCACAGATTATTATCAACCGTAAGTCAAATGTGTGGAATTATAGGTATGCCTTCGCTGCGTGTACATAATAACTCAACTATCTATCGTTATATTTACAGACATTACCATCTAGCTATCGTTATATTTACAGACATACCTATCTAGCTATCGTTATGTTTACTGATATACACATCTAGATATCGTTATATTTACAGAGATACTCGTCTATCTATCCTAATATTTACAGACATACCTATCTATCTATCGTGATATTTACAGACATACTCCTCTACCTATCGTGATATTTGCAGACATACCCATTTATCTATCGTTATTTTTAAAACTATTTATCTACCCATCGAAAAATTTACATATTTACAGTCTCATTGATGTAACAGTTTTTTTTTAAGAATCATGACCTATTAAAATGCTTTATTTACAGAATCATCCATACTTCAACAACGATATCATGTCTGTTGTAGATAAGCAAAGGTTGATACATTTACACCAACTGAGATTTACATGATTCGGAATATTTAACTAGGAAAATTTTAGACAGTGACACATATGTAGATTTTACTTACCGTCAGATAACGACAGACTGCTCCCGTTAAACTTAAGATATTGTTATATTTACAGAATCAACAACAGCTCCCCACGGGTTTTGTGGAACAGCCGGTGACAACTGCAGTAAGTGTTCCCTCGGTCTTCTCACTTTCTTAACAAATTATTGCCCACTTCATTTAACCTGACCCAGGTCAGCATCATTTATATAAAGTAAAAATTTTTTTTTTACCCTCGGCATCGGTCGGTGTTGCCATCGGCATTTGTCCCGAATGGTCACGTAAACATTTGGTATGGTATGCGCGAATTAAATCGCTTATCTGTACCTTCCCGTGCACATATAGCTTCCCGAATAACAGTCGGAGTTCTATTTATATGCCTACTTATATACTCGGCATAAAGGTCACGATCAAGTCAATGAACTAGCTGTTTTTGACTACATTGTAAATTAAGATCAGACTGCTATATGCAAACAGTGACGATCAAGATCAGACTGTATTTTCCAGACATTGCAGATTTAGATCGGGTTGCACAGCATATGATCATAGGCCTCTGAAACTCCATTGGTCTATCAAGGGATAACGACAGTTTCATTATCGGACACTGTTACTATAAATAGCACATTGGCGATTCCCTCTTTATCGTATATAGTAAGGCAAGGTGTGCAATGAAATCGAACAAATTTTGACCCCCCCCCCTTTCAGAGAAAATATTTAAACGAAAACGGATAAATGAACCCAGTTACCGCTGCAGATGGGTTCATAAATAATTTTTCTTCTGTACCCTGACCTTCGAAAGTTCCGAACGGCCATCAAGCAATAGCTCTCATCTTAAAAGCTTCCACATTTTCCGGATCGCCATGCTGTGACGTCACACGATTTATAATCCTGCAGCGAATAATAATTAACGTTTTTTTTTTCAATTATAGATCTAAATTTTTTTTTTTTGTTGGTGTATTGATGAAATTATTAAATTAATATTTCGTCTGATATAATTTATCTTTTCATATAATCCAGTATCACGATTTTCATCTCCCATTTCGCATATTTTCACGCGTTTTTACCGTTCATTGGTCAAAAGAAATTGGCGCGTCTTTTGATAACATATTCACGTACGTTATAATTCGCTGCGTCATAATGAATTGTGTGATGTCAGCGCATGGCGATCCGGAAAATATGGAAGCTTTTTTTTATTTTTTTTGAGATGCGAGCTATTGCTTGATGGCAAGAGCCGTTTGGAACTTCGAGGGTCAAAGTACAGAAGAAAAATCATTTGTGAACCCATCTGCATCGGTAATTAGATTTATTTTTCCTTCTTTTTGTTAAATATTATCTCTCAAAGGGGACGGGATTCATTTTTTTTTTTCAATTTCGTTGCACACCTTGTCTTACTATATACGATACAGAGGGGTTCGCCAATGGGCTATTTATAGAAACGGTGTTAATGAAAATTTGAGTATATTCCGTGATATACAGGCGATGCACCAATGTGCTATAAGTGTTCGATGTTCGACAAGGAAAATTTTAATGATAGACCAATAGAGCTTCAAAGACCTGTGATATGATTTTGGATCTACTCTGCTAGTTATTTTGTAACATATTCTTAACCCTTATCCTGCTAAATAAGTGAAATAAAACTTTCAAGCTCATAGTGAAAACCCAAATTTTGATATGTCAAAGGTATTTATGGGGTAAAATATGTCCTTACCTGACAGTGTAGATCAAAGTTTAGACTGCACGTTCTGTGCTGTCTGATCTTAATCTACACTGTCCGCAAAAGGTCAGCGAGTCGCGCTTAGCAGCCTAAGGATTATAGAACATCTTGAAATTATAGTGTATAAATCTTCTTTCCTTGGTTGTATTGTCTTCGACTCGGAATCTGTAATGCATCAAAAATTTTCTTGTTCTTTAAAGCGAAGTAGCGGACAGTGTGGATCAAAGATTGAACTTCATGTTTTTGTCCAATCTAAACTTGAAGAGAAGCTAAGAAAAGTTAAAACACTAAATGAATGAATTAATTGAAACTTTCAAGTCGAAAGTCATAATCCAAAAATCATTTATGCAAAGGTATTTATTGGGGGAAACATATCACCTTATCAGACATTGTAGATACATGATCAAAATGCACGTTCTGTGCATTCTGATCTTGGATCTACACTGTCTGCGAAAGGTCCTTGAGTCAGGCCTAGCAGCCTGTGGGTTAACGTGCTGTTGACAGTTTTTGACGCAGGTATCGAGTGACTGCTAATAAAACCGTTGTGACGAAAAGATAAAGCGATTGCGGCGGACAATATTGTGGTAGTAGAGCTTCGGCCTTTCAGATCAGTGGTTTTAGGTTAGAATTCCGTGAACAGCTGGTTAGCGTTTGGAACTTACAACATGACGATTTGAGTACAAACGAGATGAAAAATGTTCCCGGAAAAATATACATGAATACCCACATTTTCTACAATTTTCAACATCTTTTTTTTTTCTTTTTTTTTTAGCTCACCTGAACACAAAGTGCTCAAGGTGAGCTTTTGTGATCGTGCTGGGTTCGGCGTCTGTCGTCCGTCGTCCGTCGTCAACTTTTACCTTGTGTACGCTCTAAAGGCTACATTTATAGTCAGATACTCATGAAACTTGGTCAGAATGTTTGTCTTGATAATATCTCGGACGAGTTGGAAAATGGGTCATTTCTGGTCAAAAAGTAGGTCACAAGGTCATATCTTAGAAAAACCTTCTGTACGCTCTAGAAGCCACATTTTCAGTTCAAAACTCATGAAATTTGGTCAGAATGTTTGTCTTGATGATATCTCGGGCAAGTTTGAAAATGGGTCATGTCGGGCAAAAACCTAGGTCACTAGGGCAAATCTTAGAAATACCTTGTTACGCTCTAGAAGTCACATTTTCAGTCCAAATTTCTTGAACGTTGGTCAGAATGTTTGACCTGATGATATCTCGGACTAGTTAAAAAATGGTTCATGTTGGGTCAAAAACTGTGTCACTAGGTCAAATCTTAGAAAAACCTTGTGTATGCTCTAGAGGCCTCATTTTCAGTCCAAAACTCTGAAATTTGGTTAGAATGTTTGTCTTGATTACATCTCAGATGACTTTGAAAATCGGTCATGTTGGGTTAAAAACTAGGTCAGTAGTTCAAATCTTAAAAAAAACACCCTGTGTATGCTCTATAGGGCACATTTTCTGTCCAATACTTATGAAAGGTGTTCAGGATCTTTGTTTTGATAATATCTACAATGGGAAAGTTGGCTGTGGTTGGCTAAAAAGTAGGTCACTGAGAGAAATTCTAGAAAAAGCTTGTGCACATGCTAGAGGCCAAATTTTCAGTCCAATAATTATGAAAGGTTAGTAGATAGTTTGTCATGATATCTCAAAAGAGATTGAAAATGGGTCATGTTTGGTCAAAAGACTCAGGTGAGCGACTTTAGGGCCATCATGGCCCTCTTGTTTTGTTTTTCTTTTCTTCTTTTATTCTTATTATTACTTTTTGTTTGTTTGTTTGTTTGTTTAAAAGCCGTCTTTGAAGAATAGTAAAATAACCAGCTCTTTGAGAGTTTTCCCAAAAGCTTTCGAACTGATATCTGTGTGTATGCTTCTTTAAGGCTTTGTGTGTGTACGAGTGTGAGTGGATGTGTGTTGTGTATTTGCGTTTTAAATAAATGTGACAATGGATTATTTCACGGTTAACTCGAAGTAATGATTTGGAGTTTTTGTTCGAGTTATTGAGATTTCTATTATTGATTTTTCTTCAGCCAATCAAGACTACACTCTAGATGACTCTATGACTATAAATAGAAATTGCAGGAATGCCACGGAGCCACAAGACTCATGTGACGGTAAGTAATCAGAGTGCTGGAAGGACTGTAAACGGTCACTTTAACTCTTTACGACAAACGACAAAATTTTTGACTTGTCCAAACTAAAGAAAAAAAAATGTTCAGACGAGAAATCAAATGTGGCCAAAATGATGATTTTTCTTTAAAAGGGTAGAAAACGTCGTTCCTAAACAATGAACACGCTGAGATCATTTAGCCACGAGTATTATATGAGCTATGCTCTGGCAGAAGGGGGCTCATTGGATCTTCGTGATGCATTATACCAAACAAGACATCACATAGTTATGGATCCAAGTAGATGAAAAGTGAGAGAGCTGGGCCAAGCACCCGAGTAAAGCATAAAACCCAAGCCCTATATCGTCCCGAGCCAAGCATAAAAGCCAAGCCGTGCATTAAGGTCAAACGAGTGCATTAAGGTCATCTGAGGGTAAAGGTAAAATGGGGGTAAAGGTCAAACGAGTGCATTAAGGTCATCTGAGGATAAAGGTAAAATGGGGGTAAAGGTCAAACGAGTGCATTAAGGTAATCGGGGGGGGGGGGGTGAAGGTCAAACGAGTGCATTAAGGTAATCTGAGGGGGTGAAGGACAAACGAGTGCATTAAGGTAATCTGAGGGGTTAAGATCAAACGAGTGTGAAGATAATCTGAGGGTGAAGGTATCTGAGGGGGTTAAGATCAAACGAGTGTGAAGATAATCTGAGGGTGAAGGTATCTGAGGGGGTTAAGATCAAACGAGAGTGAAGGTAATCTGAGGGGGTGAAGATAATCTGAGGGTGTAGGTATCTGAGGGGGTTAAGATCAAACGAGTGTGAAGGGTACGCCTCGGATCGCGTTAGAACGTGCTTGAGTTTAACGGGCGTCTAACGTTCATTCGCGCTCATTTCTATCTATATACATAATGGATTTCTCCATCCATTATGTATTTTTTGAAAAATAAATAAAAAGTTAATTTACTCTACACCAGGTGGGCCACGAACCGAGTTGTCTCGCCAGGCTTCCGCAAGATTCGCAACGCTTCTAGTTACGTATACGAACTTTATTTTAGATTCTATCAATCCAGAAATTAGACGAGATTTAGGCTTAAAGGCGACATTTTGGAAACACATTTACGAGAGTGGAAACCTCTCTAAGAGAGATTTAATATTTAAGCTTAAGAATACTCTAGGGCATAAAGTAGAGAAAGGGCTAACGAGAAACGAAATAGTGTATGAAACGATAGTAAAGTTTTTATACGTGCTTGAGAATGGTCGTTCAAATTATATAAAGAATAAAAGAAAAATGCGGGGAGGACAAGCTTTAAAAATTTTAAGTATGACGAACAGAATAGCTAAAAAGGTTGGATGCTAAAATATTGATATTAAATTAATAATAAAGAAATTTTATAAATGTCTGACTTTTTTGTATCCACTCACACTTTCACAGCATACACAAACTTAAACGACCTTGATTTAGGTGTAATCTTTGATGAAGTTGACATAAATTCTTCTCTCACCCATATGCTATATAAAGAGAGAGAAAAAGGTTTTAAGAAAAGAAAGGAAAATAAAACGAAACATTTATTAAACTGTATTTCATTTACTTTTTCCAAAGTTAACCTTAAACTTTTTAGAAACGGGGTAATTCAAGTTACGGGTTGTAAAAACTTTGATGATTGTAAATCGGGTTTACTTTTATTTTGGGATCTTAAATGTTGTTCTAAGTTCGATCATTTAGAAGCTCATATAGTTTCGACAATGAGAAACGTTATTTTTAACTTAGGATTCTCAGCTGATAGAGAAAAGTTATTTCAATACATAATTAAAAATTCGAACGGTCTCGAGATATCTCGCATTAATGAAAAGCAGTATCGCGTAACTATAGACTCGATAGATGATATGCCAGTTTATAAAATTAGAATAGAAGACGAGATATTAATAGAAGAACCTAATATAACTTATAGCGAGTTTGGAATTAATAAAGCTTTAAAGAAGAAATATATTAGTATATTTATATTTACAACGGGAAAAGTCCTGTGTTCGGGTGTTCATGAGAAGTATCAAACTCTGGTTATAGAATGGTTCTTAGATTTAGTAAAACGCGAGGATATAAAAGCGAAAGAAGCTAGTAATGTTTCGCTAAAAAATTATATACTTCCGAGTTATTTTAAAGAAATATAAAAATATAACTTAAAAGTTATATTTTTTAGAGGTCCAATCTAGGTCTTTTTTATCTTAGTATGTCCCCATGCTAACGTATCGATATTACTTTCGAGGATATGGCGTTTATCATCATCTCCGCTTAATGCGATTTTATTAACTACTTCAGTATACAACTCGTGCTTATGACTCCTAATAACTACCATATTCCTTAATTGCGTCTTCTTTTCGAACAAACACTCTTTGTAATGTTCGTGCTTGATAAACGCTTTTACTACCTGCTTCGAAATTTCCTTGCATTTCTTATTCTCTTCATCATCGCACATTTTATAAGAGTATAGTTTAGACCTGAGGCCCACAAACTCCTCAATAATCCTACCACTTGTCTCATCTTTAAACATACCTACAATTTTCTTATTTAATCCGGTGGGAATACCTGAAGGATGATCGGGTGGATATTCACTCGTATCAAACCAATCTTTAACATCGTCGCTAATATCCTTATAAAATTCTTCCGTTTCTATTTCATACATTAAACTGTCTGTATCAGTGAAAAGAAGTTTAACTTTTTCGCCATATTTATCTTTAATATAATTATAATGGAAGTTATACATCAATGTCTTACTTAAATCTAAAATAGACATCCCTACATAAATAGGTTTATTAAAATATAAACGTTGTTTTTTCATTTGAATTATACATAAATTTTCATCGAGGATACTTATATCGTAATAATTTGGTTTAGCGACTAATTTTTCCGCTTTTTCCCTGGTACTAACTAATTTTATATCTACTCTATTCCTAATATTTTCCATAGTCTTACCAAATACGGAATTATTCATAAGTTTAAAGAAATCCTTTTCGAAGTTGGTTTTGGCTTTCGTTCTTAGGTTAGTATTTTTATCTATATAAGGTTTTAACCATTCACTCTCATCAAAAGTTAGCCCTCTATGAATCTTTTTAAGCTTTAGACCTAAACTTAAATACAACTTTAAGTTTTCTCGATGTAATATATATTTATTTTTATCGTATAAATTAGGTATAAGTTTTTCGACTTTGCCAGCCTTTAATCTTTCAGGAACTAAAGGGAAATCATTGTGTAAATCGTGTAATTCTTTAGGATATTCTAAATCGACCTCTACTATACAAGGCTGGTCCCACCAATTTTCTAGATTATCCATCCATTTAAAATTACCGGTAGGAAGTTTTTGAGACATTGCCCAGCCATAGAGATTATTCGCATCCAAATAAGTAATAAATTTAGATGATTCGCTCGGATCATATTTTTCCCCCATATATTTATTATTCGCTTTCGCGTATCGTTTTAAAATAGTCGAGATACCTCCTCTTATTCCGTTTTCGATAAATAAAATCGTGTCAGGGTCTGATAATAGTTCTAATTCTACCTTAGTAGTTTTTAACATCGCATCCCAAGCCAATCCTGGCGCTGTATAAAACCAAGATGGGTCCAGTCCGTAATTCTCGAAGCAAACGTTCCTGAAGTTCTCGAAAACATCAGCTAGCAGTAAAACGTCAACCTTGTTATATAGGTCATGATAATCCTTAAAAGTTTCCATCTTGAATGTCTTCCATACATTTAACGCGTGTTGATAATCCTCCTTATCAATTCCACTACATTTAAGCTTCGAGTAAAACTTCCTTCGTTCAGGTAGCTTCGTTTCTTCAAATCTGCTAAGGCTATCGAACCATTCGTACGGGAATATGCCTTTTTGAGAGACCATTTCAAGTTCTTTCCCCTTGAAGTATTTCGAGAGATTAACCTTCTCCTCCTCGGATAGAGACCTGGCGAGTTCGTCTAAACTTCTAGCTAGAAACTTAAAACTATCGAGGAATCTAATCTCATGCATTTTAGTCTTCTTTGTAAATTCTTTCGATTCTTGATCAAATACATAGTAATCTATCGGTAACCTTTTAGACACGCTTATATACGTTTCCTTGTTTGTTGGTATACAACTCGTTTCACCGGGTGTATTCATTAAATCTTTTATAAATAAATGAGCATCATACCTACTAAGATTATGAAAGAATACGGGTGTAAAAGTAGGTCTTCTACATTTCAAATTACACGCATTGTGCGCGGCTCCCCTAAACTTTCCAGTAAAATGACAATGGTCTCTTACTTTTCCATCTTCTTTCGTAAATGGTCTATTACATATCCAACAATTTTCTGCTCTATCAAACTTCCTTTTATCCTCAGCTCTAAAAATTATTTCCCTCATTGGTATCTTACTTATTATTTTTATAACATCTTCTAAATCCTCTACGAATTCCTCAGCCGCATTTTCGCCGGAATATTGGAAAACCTCCGACGGGTAGACATCTTCGTAAAGCGATTTAACGTAGAAACAGTACCCCGAGATTTTATGAGCGTGAATAACCTTCGTACTATTCCCCCTCTTTTCATATTGCCTTTCTAACGTAGACTCCATATCCGCGTAAATTGTGAAAGGATGTCTCTGCTGTCTATAAAAATTCTGAAAAGATATTGTGGTACCCTCTTCAGGCAAGTCTGTTCTACAGGCATCTTTTTCGTCGCAATACTCTAAATGTTTCTTTAAAGTTTCTTCTTCTTTGGAATGATTTAAACATCTTTGGCAAATATAAGTTTTACCGTTATGATCGGATATTTGTTTAGATAACAATTTACTCAAGTCTTTAATTAAACAATAATGTTTTGTGCCGTCCTCCTCGAGAAGTAAAAGATTAATATGATGGTCTCTTTTATAAACCTCCTTACTTATACTAAGCGGGTAAACACCAGTGAAATTATTATATCCGAAAATTGATACCGATATCGAAGGATTTTGTCTCTCAAATTTAATTCTATCGGAAAGGGAAACGGGGTAAGCAATCCCTTTCATATTTATACTGTTTAACAAGGGTATTAGTCTAGCAATTCTTTCAGGGTGTTTACTAGTCGGGTTTAAAGCTATAAGAATGCAATATGCAAAACACATATTATCATCCGTATTTATCGGGTTAATAACGCTTTTTGTATTCGCTATCTTAGGAGGAGTTGGAAACCAAGAATTACCTCTTATTGGATTAAACGATACTGTGTATAACTTAAATCGATTACGTAAAGGACTCTCCAATAATCTGTTTCCATTTCTTTGGCTGCTATAGCATCTAATACAGTTTCCGCCATTTCATCATATATTTCATTTGCGTCATCCCCATCTAAGTTAGCGATTGGATAACCGGAATGAAAATTCATCTCTTTTAACTCTTGGGTAATAGAGTGTTTCATCATGCAATTCATAATGAGTTTAACTTTTGTTTGACGGTTATTTCTCATAATACCGGTTACTTTATCTTTCGCTAGATCAAGGAAATCAACGGGAGTAGATTCTCCTTTACCTTCTATAAAATATTCTTTCGCAAATCCCCTTAGTGCGGATGATCTTTCTATAATCTTTATTTCATCTTAATCCTTATATAACTTGTCTATTTTTCTTTTTAAAGCTTTTATCCTAAGCGATATATTTATCGGAATTTCTTTAATACTATCCAAATACTTTATCAACTCCTCAACTGGGGCTGAAGTTGCTGCTTCTTCTCTGGCTCTGGTAGGTGTGTAAGGTGTTGGTTGTAATACCTCGGCTCCAAAATTACCGATATTATAGTCTAATAATGGCGCTCTCCGATTAAGTAAGAGATCGATTAATTCGCTTCTTTTGAGCCTAGAGTATCCTCGGATTCCACTAGACTTAGCTTCCTTTTTTAAGTCTTCTACTGTGGATCCTCGGAATTGATCCGCTAGACTAATAGACGGAGGATTACGTAGACGCGCAATTAATTCGGCTCTTTTAAGCCTAGAGAATCCTCTGATTCCTCTAGACCTTGCCAAATTTTTTAAACCGCTTACGGTATATATATTATAATTGTCCATTTTTTATATGTAACCAAATTACTTAACTTAAAATAGTTTCGTAACTTTATTACGATTTCGCTATTATCGTAATAAAGTTAATGAATGGTAACCTTATATTTATCATTCCAAATTCTCCCGTCCCAATTCCCGATCGTTTGCGGGCATCGATCTATAAATTTACTCGCGCTATAAATCGATGGAAAGGTTTTTATTTCGCCAGTTTTAACATCCTCTAAAGTGACTTTCCTAGGATTACGCATAATAGTCTTTAATCTATCATACTTATGGTCTTTGCTTGTTTCTTTTTTTGGTGGCTCCTTCGGTAACAGCCCATGTGTTTCCACTACTTCAAGTAACCGCTTTTTATCCCAGTACCCATAAAAAGGTATATCATTTTGTCTAAGAATTTTTTTTAAATCGCGAACCTTTATCATTTTTATATATATGTAGTAATTACTTAATTTAACTTTTTTTATCAATTTTTATATATATAAAAAATAACCCCTTAACTTAATACACTACGCTCATCTTATTTCCGTCAGACTGGAAGTTAATTAACCTATCGCTAATAATAACGGCATATGCCTCTGTGTTCGCGAGCACATTTTCGGTAAAACTCGCTTTAATTTGGATATCAGTGACTGAGTATTTTAATCTCTCACTCTGTTTGGAAACGTCAAACAAAAACAAAGGATAAAGGGCTTTATAATCTGAGGGAGTAATGTTAGGGTTTGACACCATTTCGTTCATGTTATAAAACTTAGATCTAAATAGAGAAGCGTCACCATACACTCTACTAAATTGGTTCGCAACGAATGAAAGATTATAATCAACAGCGGGATATCTAGTAGAATTTAAGGTAACATAAATGTTTTTAACGTTTCTATGATCAAATATAGCTGGATTTTGCTCTTGATCACCACTTTTACCAGTCTGAAAGGCAACAACGATAAAACGCGGCACTTCGGGAGATGATTTGACAGAAAGTCTCCAGGTGAATGATGTTGACTGAGGAACCGCGATAGAGTCGCACTGTCTCATTCTATATCCAACCGGTATTTTTTCTTTTTTCTCGATAATTTTATAAAGTTGCATCTTCTCTCCATCTGCGGGTAGCACGTGTGGCATAAACCAAGATATTCTAAGTAAATTAATTCTACCATCAGCGGGAACGGCATTATCTCGAAAGACCGCATCATTATCATTATTTCTCGTTAATGTGAGAGTTTGCTTCATTCCGTACAATATCTTATCGTAATCGTCGCAAAAACCGAATATATGTTTTAATGGAACTCTGAAGCTAAAGGTACCTCTTGGAAGAGGATTATTAATAATATAATTTCTTCTTACGACGAAACCTGTGTTTCCAGCACCCGCGTTAGCCGTTGTATCTTTATACCAACATTGATTTAACCCTTGTGATTTAGAAAAATCATCCGGACATTTTAACAAACCAAGCATTGTAGTAGCATGGCCAGGATTCAATACGGATTCAATCTCCATGCCCGAAAGTTGATACTTAATATTTTTAAAAAGATACATGAGACCATTGTTTGTTAAAGAAATATCGGTGTTAGCATCGTAAGCTGCTCCAGTATCACTTCTTACTAACTCACCTACAATAAGTAAATTACTCTCACTAGGATGAGTAAAAATATCTTGGGTCTCGATGTTAATCCTAATATCCCCTCCTGCGTTGTTGAGATGTGTACCTGTGATTGGTTCATACTCATGGTGTTCATACTCATCAATACTATCGTCTTTTGAAATCATTTCGGTGATTTTTAAAATGTCCATTTTATAATAACAATTATAATTTTAAATAAAATAAAATTATAATTGTTCTAACCATAGCTGGATTTTCATACTGTTTTAATGCCTGTCCCACTGTTTAATCTTTTAACTAAGTCTTGAATAGCAATGGCGCTCTCTGTCTTCGCCAGAGAAGATCCATCTATTAACGTATTAATGTCTCGCGTTTTCACCGCGTCATATTTTTGTAAAATTTTCCTCGAATTTGGTGTTAACGCTTTCGTAACTAATTTTTTTCCTACATCTACAGCAGCGCTTTTTCCAACCTCTAAAGCTTTCTTTGCACCTTCCTTAGCTACACTCTTTCCTACATCGAGGGCAGGAGACGCAATTTGTTTCGCTGCGCTACTAGTAAAAAGCCTCGCTAAAAAGTTAGCAACGCTATCAAAGATTCCAGCGCCGCCATATGAATACCTTTTTTTTAAATCCGTGTTTTTTAACGATGATCATTTTTTATAATATAGACATTAAATTTTTATAAGCGTTCGAATTTAAAACGCCTTGTCTTTTTAATTCGTCGCAAATGCTCACTAACTCGTTTCTTACGCCTGTGTTACCCGCTTCTTTACTTGCCATCAACAGGTCTAGTCTTTCTATTAATGTGTTAGGGTCAGATGGGATAACAACGGTGCCCTTTCCTTCATACTTTTTTCTATTATACCAAATAGGTTTGTGTATGTTCTTCCATTTATCACTTTTATTGGCATTAGGTCGGTTTTTGCTCGAATCGTAATCCTGATGAAGAGCACTCGTTTTTACCATCATCCTCGCGTAATTATCATAATCCTCATAATTAAAAATATTGTCATTCGGGTTTTTAGACATGATTAACTCCCATAGACCAGGGGTGCCTTCATATACATCTTTACCAATTATAATATCATTTCCATCAAACATTATCATTTTGTCACCGATTTTTAATTTATTACTACTTTCATCATACCTTACTCCAAATTTTGTATCTGTTATTTTTGGGTTACCGAGTCTCATTAAATAACTCCTCGCTATTTCTCCGAGATCTTTTCCTTGTTTTTCTAATGTTCCTTCAATAGCCTTTATAGACGAGTCTGGAAAAGTAATAGCTTGTGGTAAGCTTTTAATACCCTCTTTAATAGGTTTAAGTTCTTCCGTAATCTCCCTCGCTGTAGCTTTTTGCGTTTCCGTTATAGGTTTAAAAAACTTTGAAAGATCGGTTTGAATTTGTTGTTCACCCGTTTTCTCCGCTATTAGATTATCCCGAATATTCTTTCTCGTTTCGAGGTACTCTTTTACGATTAAGTCCCTTTTTGTGGGATCAGTGATTTTTTAAAAAGACATTTTTTTAAATTACTAAAATAGTTTTTTAACGTAGTTTTCAACCTAGTTTTCAACCTAGTTTTCAACGTAATATATTACATGTCCGAGGTATCACCCATTTCACAAATACATCTACAACGGATTTCTGGCAATCTAATATTCGAGCAGGTTGTCGTGATGTTTTTCAACAAGCCTCCGAAAGGACTCCCTTTGCTCACGCCTCCCCCTTTCTATTAGAGTTTCTTCGTTTTCTGAGGAAATCTTCTTCTTGATCTTGGTACGTATCTCTTCCTTCATGCTTTTATATTTATCTAATTCTTCCATGATTAGTTTGAATTCATCATCAGAGATATAATTGTCAATTAAAGCTTTGGATATATGCGTTGAAACGGTATCTAACTTAGCGTCAGCTAACATTCTAATCTTTTGATGCTTTTCTCCTTTGCTTCTACTATTTCTAACAACATACTTACCTACCAATGAAAGAAGACCGGTTCCCAAAGCTGTTGCTTCTAATGCTACTACAGCTGGAATAGCTACAACGGTAGAAAGCAAACCTATACCACCGGCACCGGCAGCCATTGTTACGGTTACCAGGACGATATCAACGTTGTCTACTATTCTAGAGGCACGAAAGTACTTTTTGGCTAGAGCTTCTCTTTCTCGAATCTCCTTCTCAAGAAACTGTTGTACTTCAGATATTTTTTGTAAACGGTAGGAATGACCTTTGTCATCTCTCATTGCATGCATCTCACCTCCGACACCTTCCTGCCGGAAGGCGGGAAACCTCGGTGAGGAGTCGATAGGCGGGGCGCTTGCTGTACTTTGTTCTTTGGGTAACTGAGGATATATTTTATTAGGGTGTTTTTGATCCGTATCTGTCATTTTATTAAAATAATATTTTTTTTTTATGCCAAATATTTTAAATAACAGATTAACTCTCCCTCAGGTATTTCGATCGGTTTTCGCGAGAAATTATAAATGTAGACTGAGATATCATCAACCTCGCTATCAAGATGCGTCCCATTAAGAATTGTTAAACTATATTTCCATTTATTACTAACAGATATCACTACAACTCCTCGTGTAGTTATATAACCAAATCCTAGCGGAACTCTCGTGCCATCACGAGGAGGAATCTTGATAGTTACTTGCGAGTATATTTTCCATTTTAGAGGATCGCGCTTTAAGGGAGGAAATCTTACTCCGTCTAAATGAGGTTTCCAAAATATTCCCCGCCAAGTTTTATGTTGGGCGAAGATATTAGACTTTATACCGAATTTATGTATGTCCATTTTTTATTTTATAAATAATATTTATCCCGGGTCCCTTTATAATATAGCTCCTAAGATAGGGATATTAGCGAATGGACTATTAGGTCCGAGTAAAAGTCCTCTTCCATCATACATTTTTCCTCCTTGCTTTAGATACAACCCATCACCAACATGAGATAATCCTTTACCTTTGTATGGTTTTAAGTATAATCCACATCCATCAGTTTCAACTTGGCACACACATCCTCCTTTTTTAAGGTAAAGACCCGATCCCATCGCTTTTTGTACGCCTGTTTGAGCTAATCCAGAAAGAGCACCAACACCTAGAGCCGGTAAAACGGTTTTTGCGAGCATCGGCAAAGCTCTAGCAGCTAACCCAGCTAACATTCCGAGAAAACCTCCTTCTATTTTCGAGTTATGTTTAAGTTGTTTCCCAGACATTCTAATAGTTATACCCTTACCATCCTCATAGGCTTTAGCCATTTTCTTCGCTTGTGAATCGGTAATTGCTAAAACATCATTACCTCGTAAATCTTCGTGACCTAAACGAATACTTGTTGCTGAACAACCAGCTTTAACAGCATGTTGAAGCTTTTCCTTTTGCCCTTCCGATATATTTACTTTAACATTAGTGTAACGCGTCATTTTATATATAACTATTTTTTATTTATCCCAAACAAGTTGGGTCCATCATCATCTCGCTTCTCTAATATGAAACCTAATCGTTAAATTTTCGCCTCTAAGATTTAGTAAATTACCATCTTGATCCGTAATATTTACCTCTAGGTTATGTTTTTCATCTAATGTTATTGGTAAGTATACTAAATTAACTGGTGACTCAATTATCTTATATCCAGGTGCAACGTCCGGGAAAAAAGAGTAAATAGTGTTTTTTGTTGAGCCATTAACGTAACTTCCCGAAATAATATCTATGTTAACGAGCAAACTATTTATGCTAAGAATGTTCACTACATTCTCTGACTCATGAAATCCTCGCGTGTATTTAGCGTGAGTAAATCCTAATACTTTAGCAACGGATCCCGGTTGATTAAAATCTACTTGGTAGCCATCTTCTAGAGTAAGAACAGACTTTAGGGTATTAGTGTTTGCAGAAAAGTTAATAGGATACTCTTCATTAACTCTATCATAATGACCCTTTTTTCTCATTTCCTGCTGAATTGTATCATTAATGTCAACAAGGTCATAACTTCCTTCAGGTATTTTTATTTTAATCCATGAGGTGCCATTGTCCGGAGAATAAACTAATGTGTTGTTCGTTTCATCAATGTTTGGAAAAGAGTAGTAAGTTTCGAGGTTTACTAAAGCTATTTCGTATACTTTATCCTTTTCAAGCTGAATCGGAGGATTAAACCTCGTTCTAAAACGCGTTTTGTTATCGCTTACAATGATTTGAAGCGATGTTTTGTGTTCCGTATTTTTTACAGTCTTTTTTAAAAGATCTATGTCCATCTTTTAAAAAAAGCGAAATTATTTTTTAAACCGACCTCGGTATATAAAAATTATCAAAACCGTTTCTATACTTCCCATCATGCTTTTTACTCGTTAAGTCAATGATAGCAAAGCCGTGTGGTTTTTCCCACGCCTTTTGACAGAATTTTCTGAACTCGTCCTTAGGCATATCGTCACCCACATGATCGTTATAAATATGGTTAACGTTTTTTAGGTCTTGCGAAAAGAGACAGATAAAATTGGCGTTCTCTCTGATGGTTTGCCTCGGTAGTCTAAAGTAATTTTGTGAGAGGTAAAAACAGTCGACGTTACTATGCCTTCCTCGAACGTAATAACACTCGCATTTATTCTGTCTTTCTAAAAGTAAATCGTCAAAAATAATTAAATTTTTATTTTCCAAGTTTAACTCTCTCGGATCGGGCACATCGCTCGCGTTCTCGAAGAAGTTGCAATCTATATCCGATTTATTTTTAATCGTTTTAATCCATTCTTCGACTACTGCCGTCGGTACAATGTTTAGTTCTTGTATCTCATCACGCATGTCAAACAACCTAAAGATACATTCTTTCGGTAGTTTTTCTTCAAAAGCCTTTTTTAATATTCGGTATTCCGGTTGAAAAAGGCTTTTTCCGAAAACGCTCAAATCGTTGTAATCAAGCCAACCTGGTCTGAGTAAAAGGTTTAACAATAAAGTAGTTTTACCGCATCCCGATTTGCCTATAATTAAACCTCTGATACTTCTCGGTAAAAGGGGGTGATTAAATCTCTTTGATACTACATCATTCCATGACAAGTTTATAATATCCATTTTCTATTTAACTTTTTTTATTTTATATAAAAAGATGTATTGCGTTAAATGTAAAAAACGTACAAATACGAATAATATAAAATATTCCGTTTCTAAAAACGGAAGAAATATGATGCAGGGGAAATGCGTGGTTTGTGGAATAACTAAAACTCAGTTTATAAAAAAAAAACCACCGGGAGTAGCATCTTAAACAAATTTATAAATAATTTACCCGTTGAAATGCATCTACCCGGACACAACTTTACAGGACCAGGCACTAAATTAAATAAAAGGTTAAATCCGGATTTAACGCCGAAGAAGTGGAGCAAACCGATCAACCGCGTCGATAAGGCCGCTTACAACCACGATGTTTGTTATCTTAAGCACAATGACACAGCCACGAGAAACGCGGTGTGTGACAAGAATATGTTGGCGGAATTGGATGGTATTTACAACCCTTCTATTAGAGAAAAGATGGAACGGGGTTTGGTAAGTAGACTCATAGGTACGAAGATGCAGTTCGGAATGGGGGTGGTAAAAAAAACCCGAAAATGTTGACTCTGGCGGAGGAATTGCACAAACCCGTAAGACGAAGGTTTAAGAAGAGGAGAGTTATAGTGAATGGTATCGATAGTATATGGGCCGCGGATTTAGTCGACATGCGCGCTTTTTCTAAGTATAATCGAGGCAATAATTATCTTCTCGCTGTGATCGACATCTTTTCGAAGTACGGGTGGCTGGTCCCGTTGAAAAACAAGACAGGCAAGGTGACGGCTGAAGCGTTTGAAGCTATTTTTAAGGAAAGAAAGCCGAAGAAATTGTGGGTCGATGAAGGTCGGGAGTTTTACAACAAAGACGTAAAAGCGATGGTTCAATTGTATTCCACACAGAACGATGAAAAATCTAGCGTCGTTGAACGATGGATTAGAACGATGAAGGAGAAGATGTGGAAGTATTTCTCTGCTAACTCTACGAACGTTTACATCGATGTCTTGCAAGATCTCGTTAAGGAGTATAATAATACTATCCATTCCTCTATTAAAATGACGCCGGTAGAGGCTAGTAAGAAAGAGAATGAAACTATGGTTTGGAGAAACCTTTACCCTCATCATGTTGAAGTAAAAGCACCTAAGTTTTCCGTGGGTGATAAAGTGAGAATATCTAAAAAGAAAAAGACTTTCGAGAAAGGTTATACGACGAAATGGACGGAAGAGGTTTTTATAGTTTCCGAAGTAAAACGTACATCGCCTATAACGTATAGTATTAAGGATCTTAACGGAGAAGAAATAGAAGGCGCATTTTATGAACCCGAACTTCAGAAAACTACCCAAGAGACGTTTAGGATAGAAAAGGTTATTAAAAAACAAAAAGATAAATCTCTCGTAAAGTGGAAAGGCTATTCCAACGAATTTAATTCTTGGGTCGATAATAAAAATATCGAACAATTCTAAAAATGGCAAATATTTCGATCGAAAACGTAATTTTACCGAATAAACCGTTGAGCAATTTCGAATTGGAAGATGCGGCGAAAAGATTAAAGATTCCTTATTTTAGAGGAGTTTTTTTACTAGATACATTACCGAAAAAAAACGAATAAAAAATAATGCGGTATAGTAAACTTCGATAAAAGCGGTGGACCTGGTACACATTGGGTCGCTTGGTATAAAAACGGTAAAACTAAAATTTATTTTGACAGTTACGGCGTACAACCACCTATTGAAATTCGAGAGTATTTAAAAAGCCCGATACAGTACAATACTGATCAATTTCAAGGAGCGGGACAAGTATTTTGCGGTCATTTATGTTTATACATTCTAAAAGAGTTATCCCGGGTCCCCGAGTTTCAAAACGTTTTAAATAAACTTTTTTAGTATTAAAATGCCCGTTGACAAATTCGGAAGAATGAAAGATGATGGTGGCACAATCGGTGATGGTTTGTCACTCGCTTACGTGAACAATAACTTTTTACGCGTGGATGGAACGACCGTTGTTACTGGTTCTATAGACATGAATGGTAATACATTAACGAGGGTTAGTAACCCGGTAAATTCGCACGACGTGGCGACTAAGGATTATGTGGATGGAACTTCAAGTGGGGGGTGGTTAAAAGAAAACGGGGGGTATCAGGCACTCGGATTTATAAATATGGGTTTCAAGGAGATACGGAATGTTAAGGAACCTAAAGAACCTAATGAAGCTGCTACTAAGAAGTATGTTGACAACTTCAATCGAGCCTTCGAACTTAGAGATGAAAGGTGGTATCAGGCAGTTGATGCAATCTCTATGGCAGGGCAAGTAATTAACAACCTCGGAATCCCTACGAGACACGATCAGGCTGCTAATAAGTTTTACGTAGATACTGCTGTTGATGAGGCTATCACAGGTGAAAAAGCTTTCACTATAAACCCTGATGGATCTTTTTCCGCTAAAGCTGATATTGATATGAATAAAAAGTCGATTACCGGGTTAACCTACCCCGCATCCGACTATGCCGCTGTGCCTAGATTCTATGTCGATAATGTAGGACCCTTCGTAAAAGACCAGGGATTTTTCAAAGTAAAAGCAGTAGCTAGCATTGATTTTCAAACTAGTACTCTAAAAAGCACTAGATATCCTATGGATGGTGATGAATTAATAACCAAATCCTATGTGGATCAAAGCATAGAAGTATTAAAACAGCAAATTCCTTACATTAAACCTATCATAACCGTGTGGGCAGAAGAAAACGGACCGATCGCAAACGGTAATTTCGAATTTTCCTTCGGTAATGGTAATTCAGGTAGAAAGCATGGTTTGGGTGGTTATTGTATGAGTGCGAAGGGAAGAATCTTAAGGGGAAGTTTAGCGGTCGTAAAGAACGATCGTAATGCACCAGAAGAAGAGGTTAAAATTAATATAACGGTAAACGGTACAGAGCAGCTTGATTACTCTATTATAAAAAAAGTGAACGAAGATTGTAGCTGTACCGTTTTTCCGACGGCGTTAGGGGTAAATGAATGTGACATCATAAACTTTATCTCGAGGACAGACAGTCGTAATATAACACACTCTTATATATCTATCTTGATACAATTAGAATTATAGACTCATAAAAAAATATAACTTCTTGTTTATAAAAGTTATATTTTTACGCTTGATACCCGTACTTTATTCATCATCCTCTTCCTCGTCAGAACTTGGACATTCATCTAAAATATTAGGTATAATTGCCTTTTCCTTATTCGGTATTTCTACATTCTTTTCTACTATTTTTACCGATATAACTTTAATCTGGATCGTTTCGACGCTTTTATTTTTAAATATTCCTTCTACTTTTAAAATACAAAACAACTTACAAGCAATTTCCTTATATGAAAGAGGGTCTACCTCTTTGTCGTCTTTATCGTAAAAGAGGGTCCTAGATTCTTTGTTTTCGTAAAGTTTTGCGTATATCATAGCCGATCCATCATCAGTATATCTTAAAATATTAATTGCGCCTAAATTTCTAATCCTATCTTCTTTTAGTTCTTTGTCCTTTCCATGCTCTCGGAAGAAACCTGTTAGTTTTTCCAGATCTTCTTTAAAAGCTCTTTCCTTTTTCATAGGTTTTCCACCGTTATAACATACTAAAGGTAACGAGCAATCTTTTAGACCTTTTTCTTCCGCTTTATCAAATGCATTAACACCGTTTGAAAACAAAACGGGGGTACGCATAAACAACGGACCATTTTTATTATTAGGGTATCTGTACTTTACTGGAATCTTAACAAAATCATACTCCTTGCTTTTATATTTATTCGCGTAATCTATAGAAAGATCTTCTATACAAAGTTCTCCACTTTTGATACAATTCATATCCACCCACATTTTTTTATATAGGATTTTTTTACTTTAATTTAATTTTTTATGCTATCGATTGAACTTCTATCGTATTCTTTAAATATTTCCTTGACACGTACTTCAAGAACCACTATATCGAAGTATTTAGGATCACTCGTTTGACCTTCAGGCACTCGTTTGTCCTTCACCCTCAGATTATCTTCACCCCCTCAGATTACCTTCACTCTCGTTTGATCTTAACCCCCTCAGATACCTTCACCCTCAGATTATCTTCACACTCGTTTGATCTTAACCCCTCAGATTACCTTAATGCACTCGTTTGTCCTTCACCCCCTCAGATTACCTTAATGCACTCGTTTGACCTTCACCCCCCCAAATTACCTTAATGCACTCGTTTGACCTTTACCCCCATTTTACCTTTACCCTCAGATGACCTTAATGCACTCGTTTGACCTTAATGCACGGCTTGGCTTTTATGCTTGGCTCGGGACGATATAGGGCTTGGGTTTTATGCTTTACTCGGGTGCTTGGCCCAGCTCTCTCACTTTTCATCTACTGATCCATAAAAATCAATTTTGTCTAACAACCGACTGAATCTTGAGGTAGACTAGTCCTTTGACATACATACAGAAAATTGATCAATAGCGAAAAGTTTCAGCCCAGGTCAGCCTGCGCGGACTGCGCAGTCTGACTTGGGTAGATACTTTTCGCAGATGCATTGAGGCCCCTCTTTATAGAGTATGGCTAAAATTAAAGTTAATCGAGCCGGAACGCCGAGCAAAGACAATACAGGCAAAACTATAACGAGGAGAATTTGTAATTGACAAAGATGACTGAATTTTGCGAAAGTAACTCGACCATACGACAAAATTTTAGTTAAGTTTTTTTCCTTTTCCATGATGTTTCCAAAGGCCTAATTATCGGGCTCTGGAAAACCCGGAAGTAATAGTAAAGGATACTCATCACTAAGATATTATCAAGTATTCATTTTGCCAGCAGAAGACATATTTGGTTTGCATTGAGACTTGCTAGGTTTGAATCCTGCTGTTTAGGCATTAGCATTATTCGCAGAAAGAATGTTTCCTAACGCGTAGGATATGATACAATCAAGAAAAGGTACATTGTGAGATACGAGGAATCTGGGTGAAGAAATCAGTGACATTAGTAGTACTTTTTTAAGATCCCGACCCAATATTCCCTTATCTGTACCCCTGCGCATTGTAGCTTGGCCCAGTAGGCGATACTTATATGGTAAAAAACTGCTTCAGAAAGGTTGTTTTAGGATTTTCTGGTATAAGAAACCCTAGAAAGGCATTGAAAGGTGTATCAACCGTCCTGATCAGATCTTAAAAACAACGTTAAAAAGATAAACACAGAAAAAAGAAACAACCAGTCCATTGTATTATGTATCTTATTTTCTTTCAGTCACGTACTACTGTCGGGAGAATGCAACAACCAAAACTGTAGTGATCTACATAAAGAATTTCGACGCGAACAGACTCAGTTTCCTTGACTACGACACATACGCAATGGCTGATGGTGACAGTGGGTTTATGAACCCTCATGGGGACAACATTCAGCCGTTAGACCCATCAGGGTCTGGAACATGCACAGAGACGGTCTCCCCGTCCAACGCTACCTTCGTCGAGATTAAAAATGTCACAGTTAATGGAGACTCGAGGTGTTACAAGTTCAACGCAACCGAGGTAGAAAAATAACAGATTCTTAGTTACAATTTCAACTTAAATATTATAATGTCATTTGTCATAAGATATTAGAGCTCTCGATGGAACTAAAAAAAAAAAAAAAAAAGAAAATGTTCTTTTCGAACACTGATCAAGAGTAGACTAGCATTGTTTTTCTTCTTTTGACTTGTTTGTCCAACTAAGCTCGACGTGATGAAGTTAATCTATTGTGCAGGGTAAGATGTCTGACGTCCGTCGAGCGACATTCACGGCAATTTTTCCTGGATCGACTTGAACCAGATACTTAACATGAATTGACATTTAGTGATATCGATGAAAATGCGGGAAAAGTTTGAAGAAAACACTGAAAAAAAAAATATATTTTTTTCGGTCTTTTAGAACCGAATGTCATATGCAATTGAAACATAGCAATTATAATCAAAAGTACAACGTTTGTTTAGATAATGAGTGTGGGTTTATCTATGACTAATTTTGGGGCAAGTCAAAGCTCTGGCTATCTATAAGTAAAACTTTAACGATATCTTGTCTGAAACTGCAAGGCTTTAACCCTGATCCTGCTGAATAAGTGAAATGAAACGTTCAAGCCGACATTAAAAACCCTATTTTTGCTATTACAAAGGTATTGTTTAGGGAAATAGATCACCTTATCGGACAGTGTAGATACAAGATCAGACTGCACGTTCTGTGCAGTCTGATCTTGATCTACGCTGTCCGCAAAAGGCCCTTGAGTCACGCTTAGCAGCCTAATGGTTAAGTGTTGATGTTTTTATGTAGCATACTTTAGGATTCTTTTATCAAAGTTGTTCCAGTTATAGTTTCAAGGTCAAAACTAGCCCCGCCCAGGTTTCATGTCTGTAGAGCACTACAAGTATATGAGAAATAAAAAAAAAAAAACTTCCTGCCTAAAAACAAGAGACCTAGAATGTTGATACTTCGTTTGAAGCGTGGTACTGTGGTCCTAAATGACATCAAATTTTCTTTCGTTCCACTCTGACAAATATAAAACGTTTATGTTCTACTGCATGGACTTATTATGGAAGAAAAAAAGGTGATTTCCATCATTTTTTTTTTTTTCATTTCTCACAATGTTTTCAAAAGGCTTCTCTCTCACGGTCATTAAAACTCAGGATTATCTGGTAAAGAGTTAATCGGAAGATAAGGACTGTGATTAAAACCATGTTTTTCTATTTATTTTCCCAGAATGCGATCTACTTCGTGTTTTTACTGTGGAAATCGGATGACGGTATAAATGTGACGTCAGACGGTGTACGGATCGTCGTTGGAAAATGTGACTATGATGACCTGCCGGTATACATCAATTCATCGGATTTCGTCCAGTGAGTTTGTTGATTTGTTTGCATGGTGATAAAATGCCATCCAGAATATTTTTTCGGCTATAACGTTAGGGCTAGAGTACCAATTCACGAGTTTCTGGAACTTCCTTTATTAGAACTCCGCACAACATGCTTTCCATGTCATTGGCTTTATGATGTTTTGGTTATGCAAACTGTGTTATTTATGTGTAAACATATTTAATTGCCATAATATACATCTTTACATAAGCGATACATACAAGAGAATTACAAAAATATGGAATGATACATGTACATAGGCAAAGGGGTCTGGCCACAAGTTCTTACAACTTAAGTACGGCCATTCCCCTTCTCCAATTACATATTTAAGAAATACAGTCTTATGTGGCAGCTGAAAAACTTATAAACATAATAGTAGTAAAGGAATAAGAAAGAGAAACAGATGATGAAATATCTAAACACACAAAGACTGAAAAACATAACATGAGATATAGGAGTGATGAAGATAGAAAGATAGATGTTATTTATGTTATGCACAGTGTGTGTTTTGATATCACGAAAGAAGGAAGAGTTTATTGTAAGGTATTGTGATCGTCTGTCCTCTGTCCAAAGTTACATCGCTGACTTGATCTTGGACAGCACCAGGTGAAATAATAAAAGAAAAAGAAAAAAATGTGATTTACAAACTTTCTAAGACAACAAAGAGAAAAGTCTTTCAAATCATATCGGTCATGTGACTAATATGGCAGCCTTGCTTAAAACAGCCAGAACCTTAACACATAAAGCTCTGAAACCGATTAAAGGTGTTTTTGCAGACAGTGTAGATTAAGATCAGACTGCACAGAACGTGCAGTCTGATCTTGGATCTACACTGTCCGCTACTTTGTTACATTTCTGGTCATAACAACAATAAAAATTCGGTGTTGCGGCATTCTTTTCATACTTGAAGCGGTCCAATATATCAGTTCAGCCCTGTAAGAGTTAAAGTCTTCTCAAGAAGCATAAGTGAGATGGCATTGAGGCTTTTCACGAATCATCAATATCATCGCGATCTACATAAAACGAATACCTATAGAGACGAAGAGAAGCAGCAACAACGTTTACATTCTGATAAAATCTAATGAAGTATCAACGAAAGAAGAAAGTAAATGCAAATTAGAGGTATAATTTGTAATCGAAATGATAATTGTATAGGTTGGAGAAACAACATTTTTTTTGCATTTTACAAACGATTTTAAAAACAAAAGGTACAGTCTAACATAAATACTACGCAGCCGCAGTCATCATAGTCTTTAAATATATGTCTACGTATACGATAATCTAAGAGTACAGAAAGAGCGATACTAGTCTAAGAAGCAGACTTAGTTGGAGTCGCAGGAATATCAACTTAATCAGTCGTCCCCAGCACTTCATGAGTTCTCACTAACGCCTTCCTCTACAGCACCATATCATCCTTGTTATTTTCTTCTGTGGTTTTCAAACTCGGCGATTGTCAGTTACTTTGAATTTTTGATGTGACATTCAACTTGTAATTCTAGTTACCGTTACTGATAGTAGGTTGGGCCACCATATCTTGATTTGTTTCATTTTGACTGGCTGAAACTTTTACGGCTTCTGTATGTTGGGGAGGGGGAATAATGAATTCAAGTACAGGACTAAACCTACTTTCCACGCCTCCATGACGTAAAGCCGATAGTCTGTCAACGGTTTTTGAGGATTTTCCTCCCTTAGTTAGGGGAGTCCTGTGTTGGGCCTATCTACGGCTTGCCTTTATGTATCATTCATGTATAGCTTAATGGTTATTATTGATGTTATATTTATGATGTGTGTTACTCATACTGTTCAAAATGTAGTATTTATTCTATGTCCACGTATAATGCGTATTACTGTTCATGTGAACTACCTACATTGTAATTTACGCATATCTGTTTGTTACTTTCACAGGGACATTGATGATAAGACCACGGTACCAACAGCAACCGACAGAGCCTTAACCTTATCAATCTGGGATAGAAAAGACCCAGCCACAAGACAGGTTATACAGTCAGGAGACCCTATCGTCGTGGGACGTTATATATTTTTCGCCATCTGCTACACAAAGGGAACTCAATTTGTTCGTATGTAGATTTAAACCTCCGTGTTGGTTTTAGGGAGATTATTAAACATGGTCCGTATTCACCAACCATTCTTAAAAATATTCTTTGTCTAATCCTCAGGAATTTTCTAAATTTTAATGTAACACGACTTTTGATTGGCTAAAACAATTGGTTTAACCAATCAGAAGCTGTGTTACTTCAAAATTTAGAGAATATTTCAGCATAAGACTAGGAACTAAGAATGGTTGGTGAGTACGAATCCAGACGGCCAAAACGCACAGTTAAATTGAATTTACGACATCAACTTTCTGTTTACAGTAAGATATGTTGCCGAGTCAGTAAAACTTGTGCAGCCCGGTTATATTTGAGTTATGCTTTGTGTAAAGTGGGCTTAATGCATCCGCAAAAAGTATCGACCCATGTCAGCCTACGCAGTCCGCGCAGGCTTATCTTGGCCGAAACGTTTTGCTATTGGTCATTTTTTCTACATTGTTAGAAAAGGAGAAAATGCTGGTAAAAAGATTAAGAAAGTAACGCAACTTCTGATCGGCTAAAACCATTTGTTTTAGCCAGTCAGAAATAACGATTCTTGCAAATTTAGAAAATTCTTCAGAATAGGACTAGGAAATATCTTAAGATTGGTTGGAAAACACGGATTCGGGTTTCGTATCGCATTATTATTTTATTATATTGTGTGATTTATAATAAAATTCTACGAACTTTCCGAACAACCCTCGTATTCTTATCAGCGAATTACTGGGATTTCACAGTGAATAACACCACTAGTGATGATAAATATGGTATCTTCACTAGCAAAGATAGTTTTTGAATGTTTGCCGGAACAACTTTTTTTCCTATAGTGCTCATATTGTACCATTCTTTATATTTATTAGAATAAAAAAGGGTGAATTAGGAATACTATAAATAGGATAATCAACTGGTTGTATGTGATATTCGGACTCGTTTTTTCAACCACATTACATTCTAGTGACAAATTTTTAATTTATATCACACACAACCAGTTGATTATCCTCTATGTATTTTATGACAGGTAATGTAGACCCGTATGGTGTGTACGGTTTTTCTTGCTACCTGGCCAACAACCCGTACTTCATGTCATCCGGTGATAACAGGACCATAATGGTCATTGGATCGGACGGGTAAGTTTATTTACATAAAAATGGTTTAATTCTGACTCAAATGCAAGTTTTATATGGAAAATGCAAGTATTTTTATCGAAGATGTGAAGCACTCTGTCTGTCTGTCCGTCTGTCAATTTATCTCTTGTCTGCCTGTTTGTCTGTCCCTCCGTACGTCTGTCTATCTAGCTATCTCCATTGTTTGTCAGTCCGTCCTTCCTTCTCACTGGCCGTCTGTCTGTCCGTCCGTCTCTCTGTCCGTCCGTCTGTCTGCATCGTTTGTCTGTCTGTATTATTTGTTTGACAGTCCTTTTGTCTGTCGGTCCGTCCTCCTGTCTGTGTGTCATTCTGTGTGCATGTGTAGCTGTCTGTCTCGTGTTTTATCTCTCCTTGTAATCGTCTGTTTTTCATCCGTCTCTCTCCGTGTGTGTTTGTGAGGTGTTTGTCGGTCTTTCCGTCTGTCTGCCTGTCTGTCTGTTCATGGTTGTATTTCTGTTTTCTGTCTGTCTCTCTTATAACCTGATTTTCTGTCTTACTGTCTGTCTCTATGTCTGTCTGTAGATCGATCTGCCTGTCTGTCTGTCGTTCTGTCTGTCTCTTTAAGACTATGTCTGTTTCTCATTCTCTCTGTCACTCCAACCACCTGTTTCTCTATCTTATGCCGAGCCCCGGTAGCTCGGTCAGTAGCGTGCAGGACTTGAGAACATGGGGTCCAGGGTTCGATCCCTGGCTGCGACCCCTGGCTCAGCCAATTTCTTTCCGAGGATTGATGATAGTCATTGCGACAGGATTCATTCCTCTCCCACCGCTAACCATCGTTTCGACAATGATTATGTGGGAAAGCAGCCAGTGACTTGGAAAGAAAATTGTGCGGAGTAATGGTAAAAGAGACTCTAGGAAAGCATGGATAGGTGCACTGGCCGCCGCGATATAACTGAAATGATGTTGAAAACGGCGTTAAACACCATACAATCAATCAATCAATCATTCTCTATCTTATTGTCTGTCTCTGTGTCTGTCTGTATGTCCATCCGTCTGTCTATCTGTCTGTAAGTGAACATTATTTCCAATGTTTGTCAGGTGTTTGCCAGGAACCTTCGCTGATGATCAGAGAGGTTATCTTGTGGACCATTTTGAAGCCCAGCCAGGTACAAACGCCCTGTCAGAACCATTTTGTATTGTGACAGGAGGTATGGCGGCGTTCCGATGGACCATCCTAGACACAAAACTCTACTTAAAGTGTTATGCTGATCTCTGTACCAACACTCAGCTCTTCGACCAGTCCAAGTGTGCGGACGTAAGTACAGACATAAACAGTATTTTACCTTTAACTCTCCATGACAAAATTATAACCCTTATCCTGGTAAATAAGTGAAATGAAACTTTCAAGCCGATAGCGAAAATCAAATTTTGCTATTTCAAAGGTATTTGAGGTGAAGATGTCTTCTTAACGGATAGTGTAGATCCAAGATCAGACTGCACGTTCTGTGCAGTCTGATCTTGATCTACGCTGTCCGCAAAAAGTCCTTAGGTCGCACTTAGCAGCCTTAGGATTAAACTTGTACAAAATAAATTCATTTGCAAACGCGACTCAAGCCTACCTAGAATGAAGGAGTTTGATTATGAAAGAGCACAAAAAATTGTATGACAAAGAAAATCTGTCTGTTACTAGCATTGTCTCCTTTTCCTAGATTGTTTTCAGAAACCATATCCAAGTGGTCGTAAAAATCTGGTTGTAGTTTTGTGACAAAAACCGATTAATGAATCATGCTCTGTGAAAACGGTTTTTAATACATCTGCAGATAGCAAACAATATCATCCTGCGCAGTCAGCATCTCCGTAATGCAGTCCGCTTAGGGTAACACGGGTTGATACTTTATGCCATTTTTATTTTTTCTACGTGCACCTCAGGATTCAGCCAGTTGTTAGGCAAAATAGATTTCACGGATTCATAATTCTGAGATGACTTGCTTGAATGAATGCGCTGTCCTAATCAGCAAAACAGCTAACCCTTATCCTGCGTAATCAGTTAAATAAAACTTTCAAGCCGATCGTAAAAACCCAAATAATGTTATTTAAAACTTTTTTTTTTGGAGAAAAATATTTCCTTATCGGACAGTGTAGATCCAAGATCAGACTGCACATTCTGTGCAGTCTGATCTTGGATCTACACTGTCCGCAAAAGGTCAGTGAGTCGCGCTTAGCAGCCTAAGGGTTAAAGTATTACTCAACGGAGGAATTTCTCTTTTCCATAATATTTTACAAAATAGTGGATCAGACTACGCTATTATCTTGATATACACTGTCAGCGAAATGTAGTCTCATCTGGATCCACATTAAGGGTGTCCTGCGTGGCTCATTGTGGAATTGTAGGACTCGTAACCTGGAGGTTCCGGGTCCGAACCTCGCTAGAAGCACTGTGGCCTTCGTGGAAGTGCCCTAGGGCAAGTCTTCGGAGTCCTAGCCTAGTCTTGAAATTCAGGACATACATGAATATGTGAGCTGTTGCTGTGATATGACTGAAATGATGTTAAAAGCAGCGTAAAAATAAACAAAACAAAAAAAGGACCCACGATTTCTTATTTTAAAATGACTTGATGCTTTATGAAAGAAGGGACATAATCCCGAGTTTTAAGGATACGGCACTAGGCACCCTAAAAGGATTCGTGTAACATCGCCTTTCATCGCCGAAAATCGTGCGGATTCGGCTAAGACTCGGGTATTCCGTAATCGATGCGGGGAACCAGCGTCTATAGGCCGATCGATTAAGGATTACCTGAGCCTTAGCCGAATCCGTACGTTTTTTTGGCGATGAAAGGCGATGTTACACGAATCCCATTAGGGTGCCCTATCCTTATTGACCGTAAAGAAGTTTGAAAACATTATGGGAAAAAGGAAAAAAATGCTAGTACCAGACAGATGAAAGCTCATGAGGCTGTCTATTCTATTTCGACAACCCTACTCATTGTCTATCTCAAACCCTTATCCTGCTAAATAAATGAAATGAAACGAAACTTTCAAGCCGATAGTAAAAAATCCGAATGATGACATCTTAAATTTATTTTTTGGAAAAAAAAAAAATCTCCTTATCGGACAGGGTAGATCAAGGATCAGACTGCACGTTCTGTGCAGTCTGATCTTGATCTACACTGTTCGCAAAAGGTCAGTGAGTCGCGCTTAGCAGTCTAGGGGTTAAACACAGCCGGACGTTTCAGAGTCGTTATAACACAAACTTTAATATCATCGTCTCATTTGTGCATACAATGACTGAAAATCAAATTAGCCGTGCTGTGTGAAAAGTAGGTTTCATGCATCTGCAAAAAGTATCGACCATAGCAAACCTGCGCAGGCTTGCTAAGGTCGATACTTTTTGTTATTTGTATTTTCTTGTATGTTGTTAAAACACAAGTTTAAACATCAACGTCTACATTTCAGTCTTGCAATAACACAATTGTGAATGTCAATGCGACAGATGACGACGATAGACGAAGAAGGAGAGATGTGGATGGGATACAGGAGCTTAACATCTCTTTTGATATAGTGGATCCTGAACCAACCACAAGTACAATTATATTCGCATTAATTTGTGTTAATGATAAGGTTGAAAGGTCTCTTCTGTCGGTGTCGTTAAAACCCAGGATTGTTTAGTTACAAGTTGATAGGCCCTGGAACCTTTATAATAAAACTGGAGTGCATATTTCAGTTTTCACTTAAAGTATCTGTTTCATAAAGGATTTAGATAGTCAGAAATTTTGAAATAAGGTCTTTACTAATGGTAAAACTAAAGGGTTTAGATCTGACAAAAATCTCACCATATTGAAAAGTGTAGGTCCAGGATCAACTGGCACGAAATGTGTGGTCTGATCATGATCTAGGCTGTTCATATTGGGGCAACAAATCGTGTTTAGCAGCTTTATGGTTCAGTCACTGTAGCTTTGGCATTCTCGCCTCTGATGCATGTCAGAAAGTAGTCAGTGACCTAGAAAGAAAGTTGTCTCTGTACTGGTGTGAGAAAGCCATGAAACACACATGCATAGGTGCACTGACCGCCGTGATATGACCTAAGCTGTTAAAGCGGCGTAAAATTCCAATCAACCAATCAATCAATCAATCAATCAGCTGATTTGAGTGTGAAAAAGTTGAAATGTTTTAAAGCACTTGCCCTGATGGTTTAACTTATTCTGTATATAATAATCTGTTACCATGGTTTCAGCCGAGGCTAACACGAAGGAGTGCGTAGAACCCGCTGTGGCGAAGAGTGTGATTGGCGCTCTCGTCGCTACACTGATTCTGGCAACCGTGCTAACTTTCGGCTTGTTTTGGATGGTGAGTTGTTACTGGTCAAAATATATGAACCATGCTCTGACCTATAGGAGCCTAATGTATCACCGTGATGCATTATATCTGGCATGTCACTATTTAACCATGGAACCCTCAAAATCCATTGAGTGTAACAATCGACGGAATGGTGAGGTCGACTGGTCCTGCAGAACATGCAGAAAATAGACCGACAGCAAAAAGTTTCGGCCTAGGTCAGCCTGCGCGGACTGCGCAGGCTGTCCTGGGTCGATACTTTTTGCAGATGCATTAAACACCCTTCTCACAGAGCATGGCTAATATCTACACTTAGAGTCAGGTTTTAACACAAAAAATGCCATGAAGAGCCTCCGGACAGGTTTGTTCATACAAAGGCTTGAATAGTTTACATATGGAAGATGGGACATCAAATTTTTACCACATGACAGAAATTAATTTTTTTGTAAGTTTAAAGCATTTGTAGAGAAGAAATTTAACATCACCCAACTAATGGAATTTGTTTTCGAAAGAACAGAAAATATCTTGGGATATAGGAGAGAAAGCTATCTGCATTTGCCCACAATGATTTCAAAAGCTTATTTCCGTAGTGCCGTCCAAAGAATGGATTGTTTTGTAAAGGGTAGAGAAAGTTGTCGAGTTTATATTACTGAAAAGCTGCATGGTTGTCTGTTGGCGTCAGCTTTACTAGTTATCTCCCTTGTTCTATACTTGACCTTTAATTTCTATTCATGACAAATTGGATTTAAAAAAATACAGAAAAAGATTCAGAAAAACTCTCATGTTTGCTAGATGAACATGTACATGTATTTTCTCTCCATATCTTAGTGTGCATGCGAATAAGGTTGTATCGCATAATTCCTCTTGTTTTCAAGGTAAGACAGCCATTACGAATTTATTTTTTTTTTACACACGTGTGAAATAAGAAAATAGTGCTGTATTTGGTCAACTCACAGTAATTATATGCCTCTTTTCTAGAACATTGCCGACCAAGGTTCCTGTGTGAAATTACCTCTTAAAATTCATGAATATGACAAAGCTGCAAATTTAAGTATCTATAGATGTAAAACAAAACTGTTAAAAAGCAAGTTTCTGTGGATTTATTTTTCTCTGTGATGTGCACTGCTTTCAAAGAAACAAATATGCTTTATGTTAATTTCAATACACATGCACATGTAGGCCTGTTTTAACACGCATTATTGCATAAAATGTGCCTTTTCGGGCCGTTATAAGCATGTATTAAAGGGTAAAAACCGGGCGTTAACGAAAAAAAGCGTGAAATAATCAGTAAATTCAGTCGCCGTTAACGCCCGGCTTTGTACTATCAATATCCTTGATCAGGGCCTACCTTGTAAACAACGTTTGTCAGAACTTCCCTAGACTCCGACCAACAAACTGTAGAAACTTGTACCATATTAGACCCTCTTTATGGCTTGTCTTTGATGATATTAGTACACCACAAACAAAATTTTGCACAGAATCTCAGTCTAATCGAGATCTGAACAAAAAAAAAAATCACTGGTGAAATGTACTCTACACCTGCTACATCCCACCCACTTTTTAGCGTGATCAGCAATTTCTTCGCTTGATATAGATCTAGATCTATCCCTTTGACGTCTTTCAATAACAGAAATTTATATCCACTCATTTATTCTAGTTGTAATCGATCCAAACCTGTGCAAGTTTATCCCACAAAAGTCCACTTTGTATTAAAAAATCATTCGAAGTGAATTTGCACTGAACGAATCAAAACTGGCATATAGGACTAACGGGCCTACACTGCTCGTAACAAAAACTTCTTCGCCGACTCCCCGTTTGACCGATTTATGTCCAGTACATTTGAAGTTCGCTTATTTGCATTTCTATGGAAAGATTTTTGCTATTGTTGCAAATTATTGCTAAAAGACTTTTACTTTATGCAATGATAGCATTAATTCACGTTTTTTTCGATCGTTAACATTCGCAGAGGCCCTTAAAATACTTTCGCACTCAGGCGTTAAACCATTTTTCAGGCCTCTGCGAATGTTAACGATCACAAAAACGTGAATTAACCCTATAATAAACTATATTTTTTGAGAAACAGTTATGTGATAAAAAGAATCTGACATTCGATAAAATTTTATCATTAAACGCGTCAACAAATATGTTGTTAAGCTCAGTAAAGGTTCGCTTAATAACATTTCTTGTAGACTCGTTTAATGAAATTCTATCTCAAACACTAACTCATGTCAGATCCTATTCGTTAGATTTTGTATAGATTTTCTAAAAAATGGAAACGGAAGACTGGTCGCATTCCACATGAAAGGTACTAACAAAATAATAGAGTTCTTTTGATCTTTTCTATTTGACAGTTACAGAATGTGAAGAACAAGAGAAAGATGTAAACAGATTCCTAAAGAACCTGGAGACGAGTTCAAAGGTCACTTGTCCAATGGAACTGGCTCACCAAAAAAACATCTGAATCATTTCGACTATTTCTTTTAGTTCTTTTAAATAGACTTAGGGACAAAGCTGAGAATAACAATATTCCAATCCCTTTTTTTTATCGCCTATGAGGTCTATATGACAAAAGCTATCAGATGCTTTCTAAGCTAAATCAAGTGTTCAACCCTTTACTGCACAATGCCGACTTTTAATGAACCTGGGAAAAAAGCCTAGTGAAAACATTGTGGGAAAAGGAGAAATTGCTGGTAACCACAATGTTTTCTACCCAGTCAAAGAAAAATTGCACCATTTGAGCCTCATTGAAACTGTCGTCTGCAAATGCTTTCAATTTGAACAAGGCTAAAATTTTGTCGTTAGGTAAAGAATTTATGGGACGAGAAAGTAATAGGTAACCTTTTTGTAATTTTCTATGAAAAACAAATACACAAAAATATGTGTAACTACTCACTAGCTTTGAATACTGTTAAGCTGTTTTTATTGTGGTTTATATAGATCAGCAGACAAAGTCGTTGAAAAACAGATTTGAGCAACACTCTGGGGAAAAAGGGGCTAAATGCATATTCGTAATGCACCATATCAAGCCAGTCACTACGTAATTATGGATTAAAAAAAAAAACGTTTGTCTAACAATCAACTTACAATCATGAGGTATAATGGTCCCTTGACATGCAGAAAATTTACCAGTGCAAAAAGTTTCGACCCAGGTCAACCTGCGCGGACTGCGCAGGCTGACCTGGGTCGATACTTGTTGCAGATGCATTAAACCCCCTTTTCTATAGAGCATTACCAATTCATGTTTAAAAAACATATGAACGAATGATTCAAAATATCCCTTTAAAAGCCAGACAGACACGGTAAAATGTCCCAAGAATATTACTTATCTCCTTTTCATGATTCAGTAGGTAAACTTGGCACAATATGTAACCATGTAGACATTTATTGTAAACTTTTTTTTCTATTTTTTTTTTCTTAATTGTTGTTTTTGTTTATTAGCAAATGTGTACAAAACAGAAATTTTAATTTCAAATCACCGCAAAAGGTCAGTGAGTCGCGCTTAGCAGCCTAAGGGTTAAAATGAATTTTAAAGAAAATCATTGATTGAAAATAAGCGAAAATACAACTGTACTCTATTTTTGATAAAAAATCGATCAAAAGTATTTCACAAAAACTGCGCTCGTAGAAAATCCAATGTCTTTCCTTCGCGAAAAGTTAACTCTTTACCAAACGATAAAATTTCTTATCAATACTGAAAGCTATTGCAAACGACTGATAATTTATGTTTGGATGATTTTAAACAGAAAAATTTTTCGAAAACAAAAAAATCAATGCTGGTTAATGGCATTTTCTCCTCGCCCCAAAACTACGAAAAAAAAAAACCTCAATCACAATGGTAAAATATCCATGGTCTCTTAACCCTTTACTGCACAATGCAGACTTTTAACGACTGGTAACCAGCATTTTCTCCTTTTCCCACAATATTTTCTACCCTATCAAGAAACGTTGCACCATTTGAACCACATTGATTTGTCGTCTGCAAATGCTTTTAATTTGGATAAGGCAAAAATTTTGTCGTCTGGTAAAGGATTAAAGAATTAAGTGGATTTTTTTTATTATCATTTATTTTTCGTTGAGTCCCAATGATTGATTTTCCAACTTAGTAAGAAAAAACAAATCTAAGACGGTTAACTTTAAATGCACTACTGTAAGGTTGATATTGTTTTCTTCTTTAAAGCCTGTAAAAATTGCTAATTATATAAAAAAAAAACCTATAAAGACATACATGTACACGTTCTAAAACTATGTTTTTTTAAAAATTTGATTTCAATACAGAGCTGTTTTGTACACGATTCCACAAATGTTATATTAAATAAATAATGGCATCGAGTTAATTGTTCTTTCTTCTTTTTCTCTGTTTGTTATCAGGTATTTCTACCTAGCCAAACCACAGGTGAACGGCGAGCCACAGTGTCTCAAATCATATACATAGAGGATATTTGTTTTTGAAGGTGAAAGATCGAAATTTATTTCATCGAGTGAACATCATCGATAATATTTTCACGAGTGGCGCAGCCAAAAAAAATATTCTATTTATTTCATGCTTTTAACCCCTTCTTGTGGGAACTTAATCAAAATCCAGTCCAGTTCTTTTCGGTTATTCCCTGTGGCGAACCCCCTTCGCATAGCAACGCATTACAATATTTCGTCAAGCGCGAGAAATGTAAGGTAAATTACGTCATATTTCTATCAGGTTGTGAGGCACGCGTAATTTACCTAGGTAACTAATGCGCGGGAACAACTGTTTCCGCCTTCCATTGAAGAGTTAGAATATAAAAATTGGTATTTTCACTGGTCGTAACCATGATATATCGAAAAATACTTCACCGATATTTCTCGATAACCTACCGGAAAGCATGAAATAAATAACACACTAATTTACTGAAAGGTACAGATCTAGTAATGTATTTTCGATACACCGGTCATGGATTTCACGCCGTTTACAAGTCATTTTACTACCAATATTAATATCCGTAGTACCAACGGATAGCGGAAACATTATTCTACAAGAAAATCTTACCTTTCAGTAAATAAGTGTGTGATATATGATTTGAGACACTGTCGCTCGACATTCACCTGTGAGCTAAACCCGTAAGACCGTGCACAAATGATTGCATGTTTTACAGTCCTTACAAACACGACTTATGAAAACATTATGGAAAAAGAACCAGTGCTATTAACAATCTTTTTTCCCTTTACCCACAATGTTTTTCTTTTTTCCTCTGAAAGACAAAATCCGAGCACTTGACCTTTGTACTCGGTATGTCTGCGCATGTCATATTCTTCGAAGATTCGACATGTATTGTGTATTTGTATCTAGCGGGAGATAATGGCATGTTAAAGGACACTGTCACGTGACCAGAACATCCTGTGGTAATTGATTACGGGATTTGAAGTTCCCTTGAAGGACCTTAATCGTGGAGGACCCGGAACAAGGTTCATACTGCAGAACTCTCATCTTTTTTCACAAATTTTACAAACTTGCAGTATAGTTTTCCCTTATTCAGCGCTGTTGGGTTACACAGAGCGGTTATTTCTGGTCCCGTTCAAACCGTCCAATCGTGACAGGCTGCTTTAAAAGCTTATACGGATAGTGCAAATTAAGATCGGATTGCACAGAACGTGCAAAGCTATCTTTGATTTACACTATGCGCAACTTCACTAAAATCGTATAAGCAGCTCTCTGGCAAAAAGGGGTTAAATGCATTTCCGTGAAGCATTAGACCAAGCCAGTCATCACATAGTTATGGATCCATTCTATCCGTTATGTCTAAAAACCGACTGAATCATGAAGTAAAATGATTCCTTGATATGCAGAAAATTGACGAAATAGCAAAAAGTATCGACCCAGGTCAGCCTGCGCGGACTGCGCAGGCTGACCTGGGTCGATACTTTTTGCAGATGTATAAAGCCCCCTTTTAACAGAACATTGCTGCTAACTATTTGACATAGATTGTCAAAGAAATCCTAGAACTACAAATCAAGCAGTCTGTCTGGGATAATAGCCGGTGCGCACGCTACTATCTGTATATTTCCATAGGTTGACCTGCTGATCGCGGGATTCGAGCCCAAGACCTCTTATTTGAGCGGCCGTCATTTGACAGTGAAGTCCCTTTCTCCTATAAATCAACCACTTGGATCTAGACTTTGACAAAACATATTCCCAATTTGGGACTAAATTTTAATTTATGACATCAATTCACTTATAAATGGGCCATACTCTGTTAAAGGGTGGGGGGGGGGGGGGAAAGCTTAATGCATCTGCATAAAGTAACGACTCTGGTTAGCCTGTGCAGTTCGCGCAGTGCAACCTGGATCGAAACATTTTGCTTAAGGTAAATTTTCTGCATATCAAAAGACCATTCTACCTCATGATTCAGTCGATCGTGAGAAAAAAGGACTGTGTATCTATCATTATAAGCTAACTTGCTTACTATGATGCATCACGAAGATGCGTTCAGCCCCCTTTTGTCAGAGCTCCGCTCTAATGTTTTTATTCTGGTTCTGAGGTAGCTGTAAACGTGGGAAAACATGGTATAATATTAGTTGTACGGTCAGGTGGCAGGGGACTTGGAAACTTGTTCACGGCTGTGGTGAATAATGTCACCCCGAGCCGAAGGCGAGGAAGGCTTGGGGCGACATTATTCATCACAGCCGTGAACAAGTTTCCAAGTCCCCTGCCACCTGACCGTACAACGAATTTATTATACTGCAAAGTTTTACCATTCCAACGTGTGTTAAGCGAATTTTACCTGTTTTTTTTTTTGTTTCAAAAATTGAGTACGCTGACGAAGTAGAATTTCCCGTCTGAGTGCCCCAATTCAATGAAAACTGACGTCACTGGGAACTGACGTCACTGAAACCTTGGTAATACGTGCTAAAACGTGCAGTTTGGCGCATAATCTTAATGTTAATCTTGGTGGACGCCGCCATTTTGGATGTTGTGTTGATAGTGTAGTCATGTATACGGGGCTCCCGAAAGGGAAACTGCTTTTACGTTGGTTTTACCAGTGTACATGATATATATGTTCGGGGCATATTATCCAATCAGGTCACGAGAAATTTCTTTGCAGTATAGAACAGAACAGAACATTTCTTTATTACACTCAAAAGGTACATAAAGTACAACTAGAGGATGTGAAAATAATATCACAGGTGAAAAAAAAATAAACAATTGTTCCGGTAAACGAGAGAAGTATAGGGTGGAGGAAAAAGGGAGGAAGGGAGACACGAGTCAAAAATGTTTACATAAGAATATCGCATGATATACCTGTGTGCATTGTGTCAGTAGTCTGATAAAAAAGAACACCGTTAGGGGGCGTGATCTCTAAAAATTATTTTGTTTGTGCGGTTAACGTCCACTACATGGAAACAATTTGGGGTAAGTGCATTTTCCAATATAATTTGCGTGATTTGATATTGATATATAAATGTAAATATTATGACAATCGAACATGATGCCCCTCTATCAAGTCCCAATAGACATGTGCGATCTTTCCCAATGCCGACGACGGACACCGATTTAACCTGGATAACGGGGACCATCTCAAACAATTTTATTATTTTACAGGTTAAACATTAAAGCTTTGCTGTATACCTAAATTAGGCAAATCCTTTTTCATTTGTATCATTGTTTTAATTGCTGAAGTAGCATAATCAATTTAGGTACAGTCTATAATATCAGTTCAATATGTTTTCTGCGATTAACGAGTGAAGCACAAATACCAACAACAGGAGGCAGCATGACTCTGGGGTGCCTCCAAAATGAGCCTACAGCTCTGTAACACTTCAGCCTTGCAATTGTGTTTTCTACAGTAACACGATATCTTCTCATGTATCTGTTCAGTTTAATACATTTTCTTCGTTGAATCCCTATCGTCCGTGCTATTTGAGCAGCTGAATAAGGGGTCATAATTGGGTGCCGATTGGGATATATTTTGTCCCCGAGCAGTACGCATTTGTCCGGAAACGGAAGCTGTGCTCCTGTCCGTTGCATTAAGAGGTACTGCTGCGCATCATTCTGGTGCCCTAAGAAGCCACTTTCAATGTGTACAATTTTTCCGTCGTTGTTAACAATAATTTGTGTTTGAATTGCATGAAAGTGTCTATGTCCAGAATAGTATTGCTTTTGGGGTTCATTAATTGGCCGATAGATCTCGTGTGATGTTCCGTCAATCGGCCCAACTGCCATGAATATTTTTTCCCATTTACCCCGGCGTTGTAACCGTTCCTCACGCTCTGGCCAAACCACAAAATGCTTCATTTTGTTTCCAAATATTGGAACTAAACTTTTTATTTCGTCTTTCACAGTACATCGACGATAACATTGAATAACAGGAGTACGACCTCAACCATATCATAAAAAGTAAGATTTAATTTCTGACTGATAATGTATGCACGTGTTCTACCACAGGGTTTATGAGAGTCACTAATTCCAGAAACGCTTCCTTTGTCTCGCTAGTTAATTCAAAAAATTAATATCTGTGCAACGAAAATACGCTAAAAATATCTCGACCGAGGTACACATTTTCATCGTTCGCGAAGTGTCGATGCCTTTGATCCAATGACGGACCAGGTGGTAGGCGTATTATTGCTAAAATCATATTACAAATGAGACTTGGGTATTGCGAAGCATCAGGTGGTGGTTGTGCTAGTGCTGGTATAACAGCCAGAATTAACTCTCTTGTTGTATGGTCAGTCATATCTGGAAGAAAATCGGCACTTCATCGAGAGTGTAGATTTTAATGATTCTAGAAACCTTTAACCTTTTAAAAAATAAACCCAGAAGAAGAAGGCCTTGGAAAACATTGTAGGAAAAAGAGAAAATATTTGAAACCTGCCTTTTCTACTTTTCCCACGTTTTCTTCTCTTTCAGAGACAACCTTTTTTTTTCAATTTCTTCATTTGAGCTTCAATTGATTTGCCGTTTGCAAATGTTTTCAATTTGGTTTAGTCTTAAATTGTGTTGTTTGGTAAAGAGTTGATAATGTCTACGGATATATTCGGCCTATAATGTGATAACGATGAATATTATGACTACATCTGGGAAATAATTTTTGAAAAAAAAAAAAAAAAAAAAATTATGTACTCATAATCGTATTTCTTTTTCTGAAATAAAATTTCGGTTTTATTCAATTCTTTCGAAGTGTTCAGCATATATATCGCCGATATGTACATTTTGCTTTTGCATGGTTTCCACGTGTCGCTCTTCATGTGTCATGTAAACTAAATATGGATACACCTGAATCTAGCACAGGTAAGTTCAATTCAGTAATAAAATTGATATCTGCTATCAGTATTAGTGTCTAACAATATAAGAATAAACCAAATACAGCTTTTTTTTCCCCACTTTTGCACTTACTGTAAATGAACTGTTTATGCAAATGATCATCGGATTACTCTACAGCTAACGCAGTGCGTACCAGATTTCTTTCGAAAGGCCAACACTATTCTATTATTTGTTACTGTGAGCCTTGTTTCTAGCTTACCTTTACTTTTTTGTTCAGGAACCCTCCTCCAACGCCGAAAGAAAACGGTAACAGTCGGGAAGGAGGAAATATTGCTTATCCTTCGATCTTACTTAGCTCATCCTACTAAATGGGGAGATATTTTAGAAGATGTGAAGCAGAATTTAGATCAGCTGCCAGCATCAGCAAAACAACTATATCAGACTGCCAACTCTAAGCAGTTACGAGAGAGGATGTCAACCAAACTTGGAAAGCTGATCGGCCAGCAGACTGAGATATTCAGTAAGTAACAATTAAACTCTTTACCAAACGGCAAAATATTAGATTTTTCCAAAATGAAAGCGTTTGCAGGCGGAAACTTGAATACAGCCAAAATGATGACATTTATCTCAAAAATGGTAGAAAACATTATGGGAAAAGGGGTATTTTCTCCCTTTCCCACAATCTTTATTTTTTTTATTCTTCATCAGGATCCTTTACACTCGGGAATGTGTAGTAAAGGGTTAATAACCTGTCAATGAAAGAAATGAATAACAGCAGTGCAGTGGTGGTTTCATGATATTAATATATGAAGTTGATAAAGAAGAGTGATTTTGATGCAAATAATGATAAATTCCTTAAATCTCAAGGTAAAGTATACTCTTTTTAAGACGTGTTTCTACAATCATGTTTTTTTAAACATTAATGTAACATCATTTGTCTATTTTCAACTTTTTCTTTCTGTTTCTTACAGTTCAGCTGTTCAAGACGTCGTAGATATGGAAAGGCGGCTGGTTAGGAGACAGCATTCACCTCCATTGCAACAATATCAACATGTTGATATAAGAGATCAAGCTGCTGCTGAGCTGTCTGATACCGAAGACCAAAACAACAATCAGGGGGTCCGTCATGAATAAAGTTTTGGAAGTTTCACGTTTTCTTTCTTTCATTTACACTAAAAGCAATAGTACTTGTTTGTTTGGCCTATTTAGTTATATAAACACTTTGAGAAAACCCCTTCGAATTTTATGCTGTAAGTTATCCGCGCTCGTCATCGGCAAAGATCGCACATGTCTATTAAATACTGGATACTGGTAGAGGGACAGAATGCATTGTACAGCTTTAGTGTGAATTAGGACCACATTACAGTAAAACAAGAGTAAGATAAGGTAATCTTTATAACCCCTTACCAAACAATCCCATTGTTTTCCAACTTGTGGATACATTAAGGGAAAATTAGAGAATGTCAGTAACTGGCATTCTCTACTTTTGCCACCAAATTACACCCACTATCAATTCTAAGGACAGAAATCATATTTAAAGTTAAATGAAATTTGTCGTCTGCAAATATTTTCAGTTAGGACCACTCTAGATTTTTTGCTGTTTGTTGAAGAGATAGGTACAGTTTTCAGCAATTGCTCGATAATTAATTCTATGTTGCATGGATACTTATAATAATCAGTGAGATATGCTAAAAACATATCAACACAGGACATAAGGTTTTATGTTGATCTATGGGTGTTAAGTGTTATCTTTCATCACAGTGCTCTCAAAACCTTTCAAATGCAGTCCTCGGGTCCTGAGCGTTGAGACTTCTTTTCTCGCATTGGTGAGTTGATAAAGAAACGTTGTGGAAGATGTAGGAATTGCTCGAAGTGGGCAACTTCTCTTTTTATGATGACGTTTTACCTCGTATTTTTATATTTATCCGCAATCATGTTCATCATTTGGCTGCTAAGCGCGACTCACCGACCTTTTACGGACAGTGTAGATCAAGATCAGACTGCACAGAACGTGCAGTCTGATCTTGGATCTACACTGTCCGATAAAGATATATTTTTCCCTTAAGTATATCTTTGAAATAGCATCTAGAATTTTACTATCGGCTTTAAAGTTTCATTTCAGTTATTTAGCAGGATAAGGGTTAGTGATCAATTTAAATAATATTGATAATTTGACGTCTGCGCACGACTTTTTTCTTCGATTAATAGACTTTTTTTTTTTTTGACAGCACTCCATTTGCGACAATACTGTCTCAGTTACACATGTAGCCCTCATAAGCTCAGGTTGACTTAACTGCACACGAATAGTTTCAAAGCCGTCTTCGGGAAATTTTTTGCATAACGTATCATATCAAATCTAAGTGAGCCATGCTCTGGCAAAGGGGGGCTTAATGCATCTCCGTGATGCATGACGTCAAGCAAGTCATCACAGTATTATACATCCCTAAAATCTGATTTGTATAACAACCTACTGAATCACGAGGTACACTCGTCCTTTGACATGCAGAAAATTGACCGATAGCGAAAAGTTTCGGCCCAGGTCAGCCTGCGTGGATTGCGCAGGCTGACCTGGGTCGATACCTTTCGCAAATGCATTAAGCCTCCTTTTCACAGAGCATGGCTCAAGTTTTTTTACAAGTGCAAGAGGTACGAGTATGTGTACGATCTGATATGATAGTAATGGTCGGGCATGCATAGGTATGTCTAAAGCATGAATTAAATAATTCTGGTTCCATTTGTATTAGCCCTACTGGCCAAAAGCCAGCAGAGCTTATGTCATGGCGTGACTCCCGTTCGTTTATCCGTTCCGTCTGTCCGTTTTTTTGTTTGTTTCTTGTTTACGCGATAAAGTCCATATTTGCTGTCAGATTTTCGTGAAACTTGCACAGTATCTTTATATTATCAATAGCTTGAAACCTATTGGTTTTGAAACAAATTAAAGTATTACTAAGGGATAGGTAGCCTTTGAATGTTAAAACTTTACATTTCTTGTTTCCACGACAGAGTCTGCATTCGTTGTCAGCTTCTCGTGACACTTGCACAGTTTCGTTGTATCATCGGAGGATTGAACACAAATAATTTTGAAAGAAATCTGAGTATTAGTAAGGGAATATTAAACGTTGAGCATTTGCATATCTTGTTTACACGTCAAAGTCTGCATTTGTAGTCAGATTTTTGTGAAACTTGCATAGTTTTTGTCATGTCACCAATAGCTTGATCCGTATTGATTTTGAAACAAACCGACAATAAGTAATGGAAAATTGCGATTTGAAGATGAACATTTGGATGTCTTGTTTACACGATAAAGTCTGCATTTGTAGTCTGATTTTTGTGAAACTTGCATAGTTTTTGTCATGTCACCAATAACTTGATCCGTATTGATTTTGAAACAAACCGACAATAAGTAATGGAAAATTGCGATTTGAAGTTGAACATTTGGATTTCTTGTTTACACGATAAAGTCTGCATTTGTAGTCGGATTTCTGTGAAACTTGCATAGTTTTTGTCATGTCACCAATAGCTTGATCCGTATTGATTTTAAAACAAACCGACAATAAGGAATGGAAAATTGCGATTTGAAGTTGAACATTTGGATTTCTTGTTTACACGATAAAGTCTGCATTTGTTGTCAGATTTTTGTGAAACTTGCATAGTTTTTGTCATGTCACCAATAGCTTGATCCGTATTGATTTTGAAACAAACCGACAATAAGTAATGGAAAATTGCGATTTGAAGCTGAACATTTGGATTTCTTGTTTACACGATTAGGACTGCATTTGTGATCGGATTGTCGTGAAACTTGCATGGTTTTTCTATATTATCAATAGCTTGAAGCCTATGGATTTTGAAACAAATCTGACAGTTTTTAAGGGAAAATAGCCATTTTAAGTTGAAAATTTGTATTTTTTGCTCTACTGGCTGAAAGCCAGCAGAGCTTATGTCATGGTACGGTTCCCGTCGTCCGTCCGTCCGTCTTTTTCTTGTTTACGCGATAAAGTCTGCATTTGTTGTCAGATTTTCCTGAAACTTGCACAGTTTGTTTAACTCATCAATAGCTTCAACCCTATTGATTTTGAAAAAAAATCTAACAAACAGTATGGGAAAAGTAGCCATTTGAAGTTTAAAATTTCCATTTCTTGTTTACGCGATAAAGTCTGCATTTGTTGTCAGATTTTCGTGAAACTTACACAGTTTGTTTATCTCATCAGTAGTTTTAACCCTATTGATTTTGAAAAAAAATCTAACAAATAGTATGGGAAAAGTAGCCATTTGAATTTTAAAATTTCCATTTATTGTTTACACGATAAAGTCTGCATTTGTAGTCAGATTTTCATGAAACTTGTACAGTTTGTTAATCTCATCAATAGCTTCAACCCTAATGATTTTGAAAAAAATCCAAAAAAACAGTATGGGAAAAGTAGCCATTTGAAGTTTAAAATTTCTATTTCTTGTTTACGCGATAAAGTCTGCATTTGTGGTCAGATTTTCGTGAAACTTACACAGTTTGTTTATCTCATCAATGGCTTCACCCTATTGATTTTGAAAGAAATCCAACAAACGGTATGGGAAAAGTAGCCATTTCAAGTTGAAAATTTCCATTTCTTGTTTACGCGATAAAGTCTGCATTTGTGGTCAGATTTTCGTGAAACTTACACAGTTTGCTTATCTCATCAATAGCTTCAATCCTATTGATTTTGAAAAAAGTCTTACAAACAGTATGGGAAAAGTAGCCATTTCAAGTTGAAAATTTCCATTGCTTGTTTATGCGATTAAGTCTGCATTTCTGGTCAATTTTTAATGAAACTTGCACAGTTTGTTTATCTTATCAATAGCTTGAATGGTATTGATTATGAAAAAAATCCAACGAACACTATGGGAAAAGTAGCCATTTCAAGTTAAAAATTTCCATTGCTTGTTTACACGATAAAGTCTCCACTTGTTATCAGATTTTTGTGAAACTTGTATAGTTTGTTTATCTCATCAATAGCTTGAACTGTATCGATTTTGAAAATAAATCCAACGAACACTTTGGGAAAAGTAGCCATTTAAAGTTGAAAATTTCCATTTCTTGTTTAGGCAATGAAGTCCACAGTTTTGATCCAATTCTTTTGAAACTTTCAAAGATTGTTTAGTTCATCAAGGGATTGAACTCTATCAAAACTGAAGAAAATCTACAAATCTGTTCAGGAAAAACAGCCATTTGATAACTTAGTATTGTTTAGTCAACCAAGTCCACATTATTTGTCACATTTCTTTGAATTTGCTGGGGTTGTTTTGTAACAGTTCTTACTAGGTTCAAGCCCAGTTGTAAGAACATCCCCCCTTTTTTTATATGTTTTTTTTGTCTTTTTTCATTTTGCATGATGAATTTAATAATGTATGCTAGCAAAAAAGCACAATCACTGCCAGTAGAGCGATATCAGGCCCTCATGGGCCTCTAGTTTTTGTATGCAATTAAGTCAACATTTTTTATCAAATTCTTTTGAAACTTGTACAGATCATTTGAATCATCAAGGGACTGAACCATATTGAAAGTTAAGAAAATCCAGCAATAGGTTTAGAAAAAGCAGTCATTTGATGTCTTACACTTGTTTACTCAACAAAGTCCACATTATTTGTCCCATTTCTTTACTTGCAGGAGTTGTTTAATACAATGAGTACCTAGCAAATTTTTACTGGAGCCCAAACAAGCTGTTTTGAGAAATTGTACTTTAAGTATTTCACAATTTGTTCAGTTCACCATGTCGACTTTATTAGTTGAACGGTCAGTTGGCAGGAGACTTCGACACTTTTTCAGGGCTGTGGCGAATAATGTCGCCCCGAGGCGAAGGCGAGGAATACGTATTCCTGTACGCTTGCAAAATCCACGTAAAAGCAGTTTTATTTTCGGGAGCCACGTATACATAACTACACTTTCAACAAAATATCCAAAATAGCGGCGTCAATAGGCACGAGCCGCCCTGAGGACAAACAAACTGAGTAGCCTGCACCATATTACTACTAGTTTCCCTTGATAGTTATCATTAAAGCGAAAAGAATGGATTACTTTTGAAAATAAATGAATATAGTTAAATGTCCAAAGATTATCGTTTGTTGTCATTCTAAAACAAATACACGCGATTAAAACAAGCCGTCCCTTTGTCAGGTGAGCAAATTGTGAAGTGTCGAAACTCAAACATTGTAACGTTAAAAGGATAACCTAACGAACGTTTGAGGCAACTATCGGTCGTTTACTTTTGCCAACAAATCATTAAAATGCACAGTTACTTACCTTGAAATTGTTTAAATCAATGTTTAAATGAACATACGTCGAATGTCTATCGCAGTGACATCATCAGGTTTCAGTGATGTCAGTTATCAGTGATGTCAGTTTTCATTGAACTGGAGCACGCAGAAAGGAATTTCTATTTCGTCAGCGTACTCAATTTGTGAGACAATAAAACAGGGAAATTTCGCTGAATAAACGTAGGAATGGTAAAACTTTGCAGTATAATGAATTCGTTGTACGGTCAGGTGGCAGGGGACTTGAAAATACGTGCATGGCTGTCCAATCATGTCGCCACCTCGCCTTTGGCTCGGGGCGACATGATTCGCCACAGCTTTGAACAAGTTTCAAAGTTCACTGCCGCCTGACTGTACAACTAATATTGTATGACTGTAGCATTAATATGATTCAATAAGTATCGTTTTGTTGCCCTTTTAGGAACAAAACGTATATCACTTAATACGGTCTCATCTGGACACAAGCTAGTTGCCCCGAAGATGTACACTGTATGTAAAGGCGAGGAAGCAACAAAGCGAGGTTGATAGAAAAACCTAGCATGGCTAATACAAATGTTCAGTTTTGAGATGCCAGGTTTGTGAACTTGTATCCTAATTGAGAATAAACCATTATCCTGCTAAATTACAAAAATGAAATTTTCAATTTGTCAGTAAAACCCATATGTTGCTATTTCAAAGTTCTGTTTTAGGGAATGATATCTCCTTAACGGACAGTGTAGATCAGAGATCAGACTGCACGTTCTGTGCAGTCTAATATTGATCTACACTCCCCAAAAGGTCAGTCAGTCGCGTTTAGCAGTCTTAGGGTTAAGAAATTAAATGTCGCGCTAAGAGCCTCACAAGAACTGTTGTCTCGTATATTTATACATGCTCTTGGGTCCTGCGTGGCTGAGTGGTAAAGTGTGGGACTCGTGACCTGGAGGCCACAGATTCGAGTCTCACGGGATCCACTGGGTCTTTCGTGGGAGTGTCCTCGGGCAAGACAGCTCAGAGCCCTAGCCTAGTACTGGTGGAATCCAGAGAATACATGAACATGCGAGTTGTCGCCGTTAAATGACTTGAATAATGACGAAAGCGGCGTAAAGCACAGTTAAATCAATCACTCAATCAATTTACATGCTCTGGAGAGCGACAAGGAGGAAAGTTTTACCATAATGGCCCGAGCTGGTTTCCGTATGAAACAGTTCGCGTGGGCTACACGTGAGAATCGTTAAGCACATGGATTTCAATGTATTGTGTTGACAAGGAAGTAGACGGTTATACAAACCGGAATTTTATTATATAAGTGTTTACTTTCATCTAAATATCAGAAGAAAATTATACCATGTGTTCTAACGGAGATAAAAAGTATTCACTGATATGAAGCGATTAACTGACAAAGGTACGTAACGGTTTTATTGCTTGTTATAATAGAATTTTCTTCGCATCACGAGAAGAAAAAGAACAACAACAACTTTATCTAGCGTAGTGATATTCTTCATTATTTGTAATGATAGAATAATTGTTACTCGAGTGCACTTACACACCTGTATTTATTTTGAGGACCGAGATCAAACTAGACGGAAAATGACGTATGATCTTTGATCTAGAGACAGCGTTCTGTCCGTTATAAATAGTCCATGTAAACTTTTTCTGTAAACATTGTTGGGGAATGATTATCATTGATAGTTTGTGAAAACGTTTTTTTTTTTTCCTCGCTAAGGTTTATTCCTTTACGAGTTTAAAGACCTTTTAAGAAAAAGCTGTTTGAAAACATTGTAGGAAAAGAAGAAAATGCTGGTAACCAGCATTTTCTCTTTTTCCAACAAAGTTTTCTAACCCATCCCTTAACGAATTGCAATTTTTGTCGTCTGCAAATGCTTTAAATTTGGTCACGTCTAGAGTTTTACGTTCGGTTGAGAGATAATGAATGGAATCATATACATGTATGAAAAAAAAAAAAAAAAAGAATCTGTCAAAGAAAAAAAGATTGTCACAAACTTGTCACTTTTTGTCACAATGTTTTCATGGCTGATCTGTGAAACAAAACAAGTGATCTGTAGGTGACACTGTCGTCACAACATGTTATTTTTCGTGCGATAATTCAATACATCATCCTGCCTCCACTGTCTTGGATCATACCAAGTTTTTCACATTTTAATATACATCTTTACTCTTTTTTTAGACATTTTTGTAAACCCATTTCATCTTCATTTTATCAACTCTTTTGACTCCATGGACAGGTCTATGCAATGTAAAGGAAATGGACGTCTCGAATTTTTATATAGAAAAGCAAAGTTCTTGTCCTATCATATCAAGAAGTTACTGGTTATGTCTATTATTCAGTGTCAGTTAGACTATGCTTCAACAGTGTGGTTTTACTTAATTATACAGGGATTAAGAAACAAACTGCAGACCACACAAAACAAACTAATCAGATTTGTACTGAAACTTGATTTCAGAGCTCGCATTGAAAATGAACATTTCTCAAAACTAGGTTGGTTATCTGTTTCTAAAAGGGTTGACTTTACAACCCTGTGCCATGTTTTTAAGATTAATGCTAATACAGCAACTCCATATATGTATGAAAACTTTACTCCTATCAACGACACCCATCAATACAATAATAGAGTAACTGTCAATGGCAACAGTGACGACTCAGAACATTTTTTCAAAGAGAGTTGGCGCTTTTCAATTCCAAGGGTCAAAGGCTTTGGCAAAAAGTCTTTTTCCTATATATTGCTCTGGAGTGAACTGTCCCAACAAATCAGGGGTACCGAAAGCTTTCTTGTTTTTAAATCCAGCTTAAAAAGTTACTTGTTGTAATGCGTCTTTATTCGAAAATTGCCATTTACTGTGATAAGTCATATTTCAAATAGTCATAAGTAGCGATAAATCATTTTTAGTTAACTGTGATTTTGTAAATTATGAGGCATGTCCTCCTATGTCACACTTTTTTTTTAATATTATTATTTCAAGGACCACAATGGAAATAAGGGAATTACAATCCCTTTTTTGTGTCATCCTTTATATTTAAATATAGTTTGTCATAATTTCATTATCATTTTCAATTAATCTCATGTATAGTGCTTTTATGATGTCATATATTTTATACAGAAATAAATCTATCTATCTATCTATCTATCTATCTAACTGTAATCAGGTTTGTATGTTAATGCTAAATGTTGCCCCTGAAGGTTGCAAGGTGGCACAAATTACGACCGATAGAAAATGCATTTCATTCTCTTGGGGGCCATCAAACGAAGAACTGTTGTCGTTTCGGGTTTTAAATGAGGACAAATACCTTGAGTTTCTTTATCCCTTACACCATATATATCGATTATTTACCTATGTTTACACAGCTGACCCATATCTGAACCATTCTATACACTATCAAGTTTTAACAGCGCTTTTTTTTTTGTTCTCTGGCTTTAAAGATGTATCTTACAGCTATCCCGTGCTAGTTTACCCAGACATTCTTTCACGGAACAATTTGCCCTGACATAAAAAACGGAGGGTGATGGGGTTGGGTCTTGCTTTGCCTGACGGTACACGTGTTGAATTCCTGATCTGGTAGGTCCAGGATCGATCCTAACTCGGGGTTAAACACCATCCAGTCAATCACTACGCACAGGAGTCGGTGCGATACTTCGAAACTTCATGAACATTTGCACCATGCTCTAACAAAAAGAGGCTTACTGCATCTCCGCGATGCATGATGCCAAGCAAGTCATCACATACCAGTAGTTATGGATCCATAAAATCCATTTTCTACGTATAACAACCGGCTCTTTTATGAGGTACACTAGTCCTTTGAGCTGCAGAAAATTGAACTCGCAGGCTGAACCGGGTCGATACTTTGTAGATGCATTAAGCCCACTTTTCACAGAGCGTGGCTCATTTACTTGAATATCGCATTTAGAAACACTTTTTGACACTCACATTCTCGTTTACTATCATCTTGCATTCTTCAACTATTATTATCAATACAGCAAACCTAAAGACTTGGTTTAAACATATTTTATTCAATATAATAGTTACATACATGTTAATATACCAAAAATTCAAAATACATGAAAAGGATTGGAACGAAAGCTGTAAGCTTATAAAGTTCCTCTCCTGAAAGTCACGTCAGTGTCAGTTGTTAAACAGTAATAGAAATTGCAACAATATATGATCAACTCTTGAGTGTGAGAGACAGAGAGAGAGATAGAGAGAAAGAGAGACGTGGAGTGCCACCAACAAATATTCTGGTTTCAGACAAAAAAAAAAATCTGAAAAAATCAACTTTTAAAACGTTTAGTGTCAACAATGTATGAGTGAACCGCTGAGAATATTTTTTCGTTATCGGCAACACTGAGAGTCTCGTCTCCAAAGAGAAGTGTCTGCAGGCTTACAGTGGAAATTACTGACACGCTTTGAAATAAACTATTTCTAGGTTCACGATAGTATTTACAGTCAAAGAAATAATGCTGATTTGATTCAATTTCACCACAAGCACAAAGAGGAGAATCAATTACGTTTCTGAAATAAAGGTGTTGATGAAGTGAACTACATTTAGTTCGCAGCCTAGCATGAATGATTTGAATCCTCCTCTCTCCAAAAAAATATAGCCTATTTGGATTTGCTTTATCTCTATTGATATAACGTTTAAATGCTGAAAGGGAGTCCAGGTTTCTAACATCAATGGGTAAAGCATTCCAATCAGTAACAACAGAGGGTAAAAAGGAGTTTAGATAAAGATTAGTTCTGCAAGCTATATTTTGTAGATTGCGAGATCCTCTAAGGTTGTAGGATGAAGTACTTCCTACTGTTACGGGCACTATCGAATTTAAATAAGAAGGGGCTAGTCCTTTTACCATTTTAAAAAACAATATAAGTTTGTGTTTATATCTTCTTTCACTAAGTGTTTCCCACCCTGACTCTTCGGTAAGATCCGCTAAAGACACAAGTTTACTGCATCCAACCTAAAGACTTGTTCGAATTGATAACAAAATCCAGATTACATATGAGTCATGCTCTGTGAAAACGGGGCTTAATGCACCTACAAAAAGTATCGGCCCAGGTCAGCCTGCGCAGCTCGCGCAGGCTGACCTGGGCCGAAACTTTTTGTTATTGGTCAATTTCGGCATGAAAAAAAAAAAAAAAAAAAAAAAATCCACCTCATGATTCGGTCGCATGTTCATTAACGCCGAATTTATGGATCCCTAACAATGTGATAACTTGCATGGTACAAAGTATTACGGAGATACGTTAAGCCCCCATTTGCCAGAGCATGACTCATGTTCAATTTGGTTTAGATAATCATATTTGTACTTGTGATGCTAGAATTATTGAAAAATTGAGGGAAAATGTGAAAATGCTGGTTCTTAGCAGTTTCTCCTTTTACCCATATTTTTTTCAACGGACTTCTTTCCCGGGTCTTTTCAAACGTTGTGAAGGGCTTACAGTCATCTCTAGAAGCTCCAATTCTAATCGCTTAACATACTGTCGAGTATATCTAATGTTTGAAAGTAGTGACAGACTTGGAAACATGTTTATCACATAAAACTTCCACCAGCAGTGTAGCGCCGAGTCCCGGAAGCTCAGTCGGTAACATACATGACTTGGGAACAGGAGGTCGCTGGCTCGTTCCCCGGCTCGGCCAATTTCTTTCCGAGGATTGATGATAGTCATTGCGACAGGATTACCTCGTCTCTAACTGCTGACCATTGTTTCGACGATGTTTATGTGGGAAAGCAGCCAGTAGCTTACAAAGAACATTGCGTGGAGTACTGGTGGGAAAAAAAAAAATGGATAGGTGAGTAGTAAAGGGAAGGCAGATAGCAACACAGTCGCTATCTGCCTTACCCTGAGTCGCTATTCTGCTTACCCGGGTAAGCAAAATGGGTACTAATGTTTGTAAACCGGAAGTAGTTTTCGATTTTTTCACCCCCACCCACCCGTTTTTTTGAAAGGTGGGCGTGGCTTAGGAAAGTCACGTGACGTCACTTCCGGTTGATCTTAGGCTGCACATTTTTGCAGAGATTGGACAGTCGCTATTATCCTTACCCTGAGTGGGATTAGTAGCTAGTCTCCTTACCCTGAGTGGGATAATGTGGAGCTGATCCCTAGTTTGCCTACCCTCGAGTGTTCTATTTTTAGTTATACTGTAGGGCAAAGACCATTTCCTGCTGATCTTAGACTGCACATTTTGCAGAGATTGGTCCGTCGCTATTATCCCTACCCTGAGTGGAGTTTTTGGTGATAAAATGTGGAGCTGTCTGGACTTAGACTTTCTTTAGTACGGAATAGTGTCTGATCTTGATCCACACTGCGTCAGAGCAGAGGCTAGGGGGTAGACTGGACTTTGACTTTAAGATTGATATGGAATACAGTTTGATCTTGATCTCGCTGTACCAGGCTGAGGCTAGGGGGATGGTTGGACTTAGGCTTTTTTTTGAGTGTAAACTCTTAGAGTGTGACTCTTAGAGAAAATTGACAATTTGAAAGATCACTCTTTCTTGGGGAATGGTAGCCCTGAAAAGGGCTGGTTTTTGGAGGCTGCGTTTTTTAGGCACAACCTCGAACTTTTCTGCAGGCTGGACAACTGCTTGCTGTCCGCCTCTTCAGTCTCTTTAACTGCTGATCGTCTAAGTCGAACTGCAGCGAAAACGGTGGCTCATCATCGTCATCCCAACATTCCGTCACTGGAATGACGACCTTCTTGTTGATAGCTGGCGGTGGTAATAGAGCCCTTTTTTCCTTCTCTGACATCATCTTTTCGATCTGGTTGTTAACCTTCTCTAGTTTTAATGAGTGGGTGGATACCGCTCTCATTAAATTGTGAACTGACTTTCGGAGATCTTCCATCGTTCAACTGTATAGGAAACAATATTGCCGGTTTTTATACGCTGGTGGGAGGATTGACCTACTTTGACTCAGAATTAACGTTATCCAATCAAAATGTGTAATGATATAACGAACGAATCGATTGGACAACGTTAATTCTATGTCAAAGTAGGTCAATCCTCTCGTCAGATCTAGGTTTGATTCAGAATTAAGAGCGCGTTCCCGGGCGAAAGCACACCCGATGAAGGGGTTAAACGCTATGTGTTATTAAGTGTAACTCTTAGAGGTAGAAATGCCAAAATTTGAAAGAATAATCATTCAGAATTAACGTTTTTTGACCAATCAGAAGATTCGTTGCTTTAACGTTGACCAATCAGAAGCTTCGTTATATTTCTTTATTTGTGTGAGTAAAAAAAGCTAGAAGGAGAAGATTCGTGTTATGCACAGGAGTTGGACTGAGTCTTTTTTTTTGATATGGAATACAGTGTGATTTTAATGCCCACACTGTCTCTGGTCAAGAGGGTTGGGAATAGACTTTTTTTGTCTGGTTAGAGCAAAAAAAATTGCAGGGGTTGTGGACTTAGGCTTTTTTTGAGTGTAACTCTTAGAGTGTAACTCTTAGAGAAAATTGACAATTCGAAAAGAAAGATCTTTTCGTGGTGTTGGGTAGCCCTGAAAAGGGCTGTTTTTCTGTTTTGGTATTTTTTCCAGCTTTAATGACAACATCCAAAATTTGCATGGCAGATTGGACATGCTCCGACTCTTTTTGTGATTGTCATTGCTCCATTATTAAAAGTAATCCGTCTCCCGAATTCCACATCAACCAAGATAATGTCAGGTGTTGTCTCTAGAACTAGTTCGACTATTTTCTCACCAAGATCTATGTATGTGCGTGATATTTGTTCTAGTTGTAGTCTATTCTCTTCAATCCTGTTCTTTAGTATCAGTAGTTGATCACCACCAATCAGAAAGACTCGGAGAGCCTCAATAAGTCGATGATTCATTTGCTCCATTTTCCGGTAACGCTTATCCGTACTACTCGAGAGCTGAGTGTCGAATAATTTATTATTTGGAAAAAATTCGACGACTTTTATACGTTTACAGTGGGATTGACCTACTTTGACTTAGAATTAAGAGCGCGAACCTGGTAGAAAGTACCCTGAGCAAAGTTCTGAGAAAAAAAAGCTTAATGCATACATATGTGGAAATTCTCTTTAGAACAGATCTATTTTGAATGAAGTAGAAAAACATTCAATTGACCTAGACAAAAGTGAAATTTAGAAGGTTTTTTTTGAGTGTAACTGATTGAGAAATTGACAAATTTGAGGAAAGATAGATCTTTTCTTGGTGTTGGGTAGCCCTGAAAAGGGCTGTTTGTACAGGTTCACTTTTTTTAAACCTCTTCTCTTTATCCTCCTAGTTTCCATTGCATTTATTACTTGGATTAGATGTTCAACTTCACGCCTTATACGTCTAATGCGTTCTCTTTCTTTTATCCAGTTAAGCAATGTGAGTAAAATTATTAGTCGAAACATTGTGCTGATTTGGGTTAACTCTACAGCACTTGAGTGTCGAATGAGATAAATGGAAGGAATGAATGTGTTTTGCGATTGTCTTTTATAGTCTACAGAGCTATAAAATAGTGACTACAAAGTATTTTAACTAGGATCACTGAGAATAGTGTTTTGCATAGAGGAAATGCAGTTGGGCTAACGTTGACCAATCAAAATGTGTAATGATATAACGGACGATTCGATTGGACAACGTTAATTCTATGTCAAAGTAGGTCAATCCCCCTGCCAACGTATAAAAACGAACTTTTTTATTATCGGATTATTTCACAATGAAAGGCAGCAGCTTTTTCTGTGGGGTATTTGGAAAGACAAAGGTTGTGGAAAACAAAAAGAGAGAAATGGAGGGGAAGATAGAGATGGAGAAGAAAAGAGAAGAAGAAGAAAGAAAGAGGTTGAAGTTTAAAGCACTGTGTGCTTTTTTTGAGAGGCGGGGGTACGAGTTTTACACTGGTACGCCGAAGGTCAAGATGGGGAATATTTACCCAGACCTGAAGGACTTTATGCCACCCACTGAGCATCGTGGATGGCAAAAGAAGTTGCAGAAGCTGTATCCTTCACTGGTATGGAATTAATTTATCCAGCCAGTGAATGGAAAAAAAAACAGCCCTTTTCAGGGCTACCATTCACCAAGAAAGAGCTTTTCTTTCGAATTGTCTATTTTCTCTCAAAGACTTACAGTCAAAGACTTACAGTCAAAGAAAAAAAGTCAAGTCCAGAATTATTTCATATGTTTTTTTATTCAAACTTTTGTACAATGAAACAAGACATGAACTGTGAAAAAAACAATGGAATGAAAAAAAAACATTGGAATGAAAACATTTAAACAAGTCAGCTTTTTTTTTGTTGAAACATTTTTTTTAAAAAAACTTAAAACAATATTTTGCAACAGTTTTTTCAACAAGCACTTTTTGTTGAAACTTTTTTTCAGTGTGTTTTTCTTTTTTTCTTTGGAATGTAAGATTCACATTCACTCTTCCGTTTTCTTCCCCTTTCATTATTTTTTAATACCATATCTGGACAGATTTTATCCCCATGTTTTTTTGATTTGCAAAAGAAACACTTCTTTTTTTTCTCGCTTTCTCTTTTTTCGTTGTTTTGCTTTTTCTCCTCTTTTGGTGAAAGAACCTCCTCTGAAGAAAGTTCGTTGTTTTTTAGTTCCAAAGTTGGTTGTTTTCTTAGATTATCGTTTGTAGATATTTTTTTCTCTACCTGTTCTGTTATTTTACAGATCTCTGTATCACTGATAGTCGTGTTGTCGATCTGCATATTTTCGATCTGATTTTCAGCCGATGATCTTGTAGCCTGTGGTGTGAATGTTTTCCATTTATTTTCGTTGCAGAATGATTTCAGACCACCGACGAATTTCATGTTTTGAAATTCCCCACAAAATCCCATTACTGGTGAAATTTTGATATCATGACTGAGTGGATCCACATAGACAAAAACGACTGTTTCTGACTGCTTTTCTTTTTCTGGACAATTTCTAGCCCAGTGTCCTGGTTTGTTGCATGTAAAACAAATATCTGTTCTCTTACCATCCGCTCCATATCGTTTGTTGATCGTTGCTTGATTCAAAACTCTGTATCTGGTAATACGGTAAACATCTTTTTCTGTTAAATGTTGATGGGATAAAAATGATCCCACGTAATTCCCGATATGTTGAACTTGATACTTTAACGGAACATTGCTGATCTCGTAATCGTGGGTGTATGGGTTAACATACAGATACATCATCTTTCCTATCGGTGATGTATTTTGTAGATTAAACTCGCTCATTATTTTTTTGTCAACTGTACTGTCTGAAGTCGATCAGAGGAATGATATAGATCTCGTAGCTATCGTCTCTATTTATACATTATCGGGCTGAAAGGCTCTATAAAATGCCAAGTTTTCTGACTTACCATGTCATTGTCTTACAATCAGACATAAACGATGGGTAAAAGAAAAAGAATAGTACCCTATTCAGACAGCGAAAGTGACGATGAGTCATTTTCACCACAAAAAAAAAAAAAAAAAAAAATGAAAAAAGAAGAAACTGACAGTGAAGACGATTTCTCTTCACCCAAGAAAAAACCTGTAAAAATGATCGTAGAAAGTGACAGTGAAGATGATATCTCCTCGAAAAAACCTGTAAAAATGATCGTGAAAAGTGACAGTAAAGATGAAACACCCAAGAAAAAAACGATCATGAAAAGTGAAAGTGAAGATGATACACCAAAGAAAAAATTGATTGAGGACCGAAAAGAAGAAAGTAACAACACTGCTTTAGACGTGAAAAGTCTGTATGACTTAACGGAGAAAAGAAAAAAGAAATCGAGGAAATTTAGAACAGAATCACATCTGTTGACGGCGTCTTTTAAGAAATTTGAAGAATTACCACCCCATCAACTGATCGGATTATTTGACGATGTTACCCATCAAATCATTCAAAAGTTAAATGCTGAGCCGGCGGATATGATTAGAATTAGTATCAACCACGCTTCATTGGATATGGGGATTCATATTCCCTTCTTACCTACAGAACAGTTGAAAGGTGAAACTATGTTAAATGAAATTGAAAAAGTTTTACAATCGAATACAGATTTCGTCTTGAACGATGGATTCATGACATTTGACATTACACATACATCACCTCCAAGTGGTAACGGGAGATATAGATCATCAGAATTGGATTCAAAGGTTTTTGTCCAGAAGAAAAAATCAATTATTCAAATTAACAATCATGATCACCTATGTTTTGCAAGAGCAGTTGTGGTGGGCATTTGCTACAGTGAACGTGAAAACACCGAAGCATGGAATAGAAGATGGAATTACATCAGAAATTCAAACGGATTACTTCAAAAGACTGAAGCTGAGAAACTGTTGAATGAAGCTGGAGTTCCGTCAACCCAGTCTGTAGGAATTGACGAATACAAAAAAATCCAATCTTTCTTGTATGAAAAGGACTATGTCATTAAAGTTCATCAACAGCATTCAAAAGTGGAAAAAGTATTTGAACACCCAAAAGTAAAAGACGAGACTAAAATCATACATTTGTACTTTCATCAAAACCATTATGATTGCATCAAATCCATCACAGGATTTCTTAGTTGTGCAATTTATTGTGAGTTCTGTGACGTGGGATACTCGTCACGGGAAAGTCATGCATGTTCAAATATCTGTAAAGGTTGTTATCGCAAAGGAAAATGTCCATCAGAATCAAAAGAATATGTTTGCAGTGGATGTCATAGACGATTTTTCAGTGCTGCATGTTTGGCAAATCATAGAAATGTTCAAGGTAAAGAAAAAAAAAAATCCATTTGTGAATTAGTAAAAGTCTGTTCAAAATGTGGTCAACAATATCAAATCAGAAAGAAAAATCATATCTGCCATGGAAAGAAAAAGTGTCATATTTGCAAGAAAATTGTTGACTTTTCTCATCGATGTTATATTCAGTCTTACCAAAGTAAGACAAACACCGATGACAAGACGAGTTCTTCTGTAGTCAAAAAACCATTGTTCATTTTCTTTGATTTTGAATGCAAACAAGACACAGGAGTACATATCCCGAATTACTGTACTGCACACAGGGCATGTAATGAATGTATCGATAAACCACTTGATTTTCATTGTTCCACATGCAGTGAATTTAAAGAAGGAAGAGAAGTTATTTTTCAAGGTGAGGAAACTTTGAGTCAATTTTGCAACTGGCTCTTTTCAGAACATCATAAAGGAGTCACGGCTATTGCGCATAATTTCAAACGCTATGACGGACAGTTTATTCTTGACTATGTTATCAAAGTTGGGCTAAAACTTCCAAAATTGATCATGAATGGCAATAACATTATGAAGTTAGAACTGAATGGAGTGCGTTTGATCGATTCTTTTAATTTCATGAACTTCGGTTTGGCAAAATTTCCAGCTACATTTGATCTTCAAGAAATGAAAAAAGGTTACTTCCCTCATTGGGCAAATACAGATGAATTCTGGGGATACATTGGTCCCTACTTGGACATGTCTTATTACAAACCCGATTCAATGTCTGAAGAGGCCAGGTCAAATTTCATAGTCTGGTATAATGATAAAGTTCAAAGGGGTGAGGAATTCAATTTTCAAAAAGAGCTTTCTTTTCGAATTGTCAATTTCTCATAAAGAGATACACTCCAAAAAGCCTAAGTCCACAGCCCTGCAATTTTTTTGCTCTAACCAGACAAAAAAAGTCTATTCCCAGACCTCTTGTCCTGAGACAGTGTGGGTATCAAAAAATCACACTGTATTCCATACCAAAAAAAAGTCAAAGCGTAAATCCTATCTTCTATCATTCCAGATTTATCAATTGTTTTTTGGATAAAAAATGTAACGAACGTTCTGATTGGTCAACGTTAAAGCAACAAACCTTCTGATTGGTCAAAAAAAACGTTAATTCTGAATCAAAACTAGTTGTGACGGGAGGATTGACCTACTTTGGCATAGAATTAACGTTGCCCAATCGAAACGTTCGTTATATCATTACACATTTTGATTGGTCAACGTTAATTCTGAGTCAAAGTAGGTCAATCCCTATGCAAGAATATATAAAGTCCGGACCCAATTGTAAAAAAATTATTATCAACTAGATAACCAAATCATCAACATGCCCTCAAGAATAAGAACTCTTGACAAACGTTTCACTTTAAATGATGCTAAACGACGTTTTAGAAAAGCCTTCAATCAGATCGTCTTGCTGGAGCAACGTCTAGCCCAGGTCAAGAAACGGTACAAGATGGCAGAACGTACAAACAACAGAGCGTTCCGCTATAACCTTCGAATGAAGCTTACAGTCATTGAAGGGACACTTGAAATGTTTTATGAATATGCCTTTTCCAAAGCTGACCAGATTATCGAACTTCACCGAGAGCTGTTCAACGATTCGTCTGATTCTGAATAATTATTCAACTTGATTTTCTTCAAAACAGCCCTTTTCAGGACTACCATTCACCAAGAAAGAGTGATCTTTCTTCAAATTGTCAATTTCTCTAAGAGATACACTCAAAAAAGATCTAAGTCCATCCAAGTGCTGTTCTCTACTGGATCACTGTGAAAAAAAAGTCTATTCCCAACCCTCTTGATCAGAGACAGTGTGCACATTAAAATCACACTGTATTCCATATCAAAAAAAGACTAAGTCCAACTCCTGTGCATAATGCATAACACGAATCTTCTCCTTCTAGTTTCCTTTCTTTTACTCACACAAATAAAGAAATATAACGAAGCTTCTGATTGGTCAACGTTAAATCAACAAAGCTTCTGATTGGTCAAAAACGTTAATTCTGAAAGATTATTCTTTCAAATTTTACCATTTCTACCTCTAAGAGTTACACTTAATAACACATAGCGTTTAACCCCTTCATTGGGGGGTGCTTTCGCCCGGGAACGCGCTCTTAATTTTAAGTCAAAGTAGGTCAATCCCTATGCAAGAATATATAAAGTCAGGGTCCCCAATTGTTAAAAAAATATTATCAACTAGATAACCAAATCGAATCATCATATTTACAAGAAAACTGACTTCGAGTGAACGCAAGATACAACGCAAAATGAATGTTGCCAAACGAGAATTTATCGAAGCCTACAAACAGATCGACTTGCTAGAACATCATCAAGATGTGGTAGAGAAAGCATACAAGATGTCAGAACGTACAAATAACAGATTGTACTGCTGTTACTTTGGGATAAAATTATGGGTTATTGAAGAAACACTCGATATGTACAGAGACTATACCCGCTGTAAGCGTGAGCAGATGGATGAACTTCACCGGGAGTTTTTCGACGAATAGGTCCAACTCTGAATATTTTGAGTTGATTTCTTAAAAAACAGCCCTTTTCAGGGTTACCAATCACCAAGAAAGAGTGATCTTTCGAATTGTCAATTTCTCAATCAGTTACACTCAAAAAAGAGGTCCTTTGCAACAACTCTCTAGCTAAATCTTTCCCCAAAGAACAAAATCATTCCTCAGACTAAGTCCAACAGTAAGTTTGAGTAAGAAAAAAACCCATCTCTCCAATAAAACTTATAAAGATATAACGAGCTTTTTGATTGGACAACGTTAATTCTGAGTCAAAAGTAGGTCAATCCATTCAGCAAAACTATAAAAAGTCGATGTTTTATACATCAAATCATATTCGTTCCACCATGGTTCAGATACTTATTTGGCCTTTGTGTGCTCAAGCATGCGATATAGAGTGTGGGAAATGTACATTTCCCCTACAGTATCTTGGACAAAAGCACAATTGTCCAAATCCTGATGAGGGATTTTATGATGAAGACGATGACCAAGGGGTTTGGTGTGAATATTGCTGGCGAGAGATCAGACCTGTAGTTTATACAGTCGATGAATAGCCTGACCAGACAACAAGACTCAAAACAGCCCTTTTCTGGGCTACCATTCAGCAAGAAAGAGTGATCTTTCAAATTGTCAATTTTCTCTAAGAATTACACGCTAAGAGTTACACTCAAAAAAAGCCTAAGTCCAATACAGGTCTAGTTTTCTCTTTCAAAATCACACTGTATTCCATATCAAAAAAAAAAAAAAAAAAAGACTAAGTCCAATTCCTGTGCATAACACGATCCTCTCCTTCTAGCTTTTTTTTTTTACTCACACAATTAAAGAAATATAACGAAACTTCTGGTTGGTCAACGTTAAAGCAACGAATCTTCTGATTGGTCAAAAAACGTTAATTCTGAAAGATTATTCTTTCAAATTTTACCATTTCTACCTCTAAGAGTTACACTTAATAACACATAGCGTTTAACCCCTTCATCGGGGTTGCTTTCGCCCGGGATCGCGCTCTTAATTCTGAGTCAAAGTAGGTTACACCTAGATCTGACGAGAGGATTGACCTACTTTGACATAGAATTAACGTTGTCCAATCGATTCGTTCGTTATATCATTACACATTTTGATTGGATAACGTTAATTCTGAGTCAAAGTAGGTCAATCCTCCCGTCAGCGTATAAAAGCCGACGATATTTTTCTACTCTCAGCTCTCGAGTAGTACGGATAAGCGCTAACGGAAAAATGGATTTCAACTTAAATGGATTCAACTTGGACGGCTTCGACATAGACGAATTCCGAATTCAACACTCATCAACCCATCGACAGCGATGAATTCAACACTCGTCAACCCATCGACTGCGATAAATAGAACACTCATCAACCCAAAGACCATATTGGACGACATTTTTGAAGAAGTAAGACAGCTGAATTCAAAACAAGATTCTGTATTGACTCAGATTTTAGAAGAACTGAAGACTTTCAACAAACATTTGGAGGAGATAAAGACTTTAAACACAAACACCGAACAACTGAGCAGAAACATTGAGACATTATGTCAACAGAGTAAGCGTGTTTCACCTGTTCCTGTTGAGATTCCGGTGAAAATCCCGATGGAGTTTGACTTTGATAAAACCAGTCTTCATAAACTAGTAGAGTCAATCGTAACGGTTGTAAAGAAAGAAAAACAACCAAACGAAAATCAACAGCCAAAGGAAAAACAGCGAAGAGCAACAAAACGAAAATCAGAGGAAGGCGATGGGCAACTTCACAAAAAACAAGGAGTTCTCAACAACTGGGCAATCTCGACAATGACAGGTCAGGACAAATACGGAAAAAAGATTGATGACTTCGATGATTTCAAGATCCCGAAAAAACCAAAGAAAAGCTGTCAGTAAAGGCGAAAAAAACATACCAACACAGAAAAAAACAGCCCTTTTCAGGGCTACCCAACACCACGAAAAGATCTTTCTTTTCGAATTGTCAATTTTCTCAAAGAGTCACACTCTAAGAGTTACACTCAAAAAAGCCTAAGTCCACAGCCCCTGCAATTTTTTTGCTCTAACCAGACAAAAAAAGTCTATTCCCAACCCTCTTGACCAGAGACAGTGTGGGCATTAAAATCACACTGTATTCCATATCAAAAAAAAAAAAAAAAAGACTAAGTCCAACTCCTGTGCATAACACGAATCTTCTCCTTCTAGCTTCTTTTTTTACTCACACAAATAAAGAAATATAACGAAGCTTCTGATTGGTCAACGTTAAACCAACAAAGCTTCTGATTGGTCAAAAAACGTTAATTCTGAAAGATTATTCTTTCAAATTTTACCATTTCTACCTCTAAGAGTTACACTTAATAACACAGCGTTTAACCCCTTCATCGGGGGTGCTTTCGCCCAGGATCGCGCTCTTAATTCTGAATCAAACCTAGTTCTGACGAGAGGATTGACCTACTTTGACAAAGAATTAACGTTGTCCAATCGATTCGTTCGTTATATCATTACACATTTTGATTGGATAACGTTAATTCTGAGTCAAAGTAGGTCAATCCTCGCACCAGCGTATAAAAACGGCAATATTTTCCTATAGACTTGAATGATGGAAGATCTCCGAAAGTCAGTCCACAATTTAATGAGAACGGTATCCACCCTCTCATTAAAACTAGAGAAGGTTAACAACCAGATCGAAAGGATAATGGCTGAGGAAGAAAGACCACCACTACCCCCACTAGTAAACTACAAGGTGGAGTTCGTCATCACAGCAACGGAGTGGGAAAAAGACGAAAATAGATGTCCACTCTTTGAAGAAAGATTGCTCTTTCTTGATGGTGGTGTAGCCCTGAAGCCGACACCACCACCAGTCAACAACAAGAAGGTCGTCATCCCAGTGACCGAGTGCTGGGATGATGACGACGAGCCACCTTTTTCGCTGCACTTTGATCTGGATGACCAACAGTTGAGAAGACTAAAGAGGCGGACAGCAAGCAGTTGTCCAGCCTGCAGAAAAGTTGGAGGTTGTGCCTAAAAAACACAGCCTCCAAAAAAAAAAAAAAAAACACAGCCCTTTTCAGGGCTACCATTCCCCAACAAAGAGTGATCTTTCAAATGGTCAATTTTCTCTAAGAGTTACACTCTAAGAGTTTACACTCAAAAAAAAAGCCCAAGTCCAACCATCCCCAAAGCCTCAGCCTGGTATAGCGAGATCAAGATCAAACTGTATTCCATATCAAAGTCAAAGTCCAGTCTACCCCTAGCCTCTGCTCTGACGCAGTGTGGATCAAGATCAGACAGTATTCCGTACTAAAAAAAGTCTAAGTCCAGACAGCCCCACATTTTATCACCAAAAACTCCACTCAGGGTAGGGATAATAGCGACGGACCAATCTCTGCAAAATGTGCAGCCTAAGATCAGTCGGAAATGGTCTTTGCCCTACAGTGTAACTAAAAAATAGAACACTCGAGGGTAGGCAAACTAGGGATCAGCTCCACATTATCCCACTCAGGGTAAGGAGACTAGCTACTAATCCCACTCAGGGTAAGGATAATAGCGACTGTCCAATCTCTGCAAAAATGTGCAGCCTAAGATCAACCGGAAGTGACGTCACGTGACTTTCCTAAGCCACGCCCACCTTTCAAAAAAACGGGTGGGTGGGGGTGAAAAAATCGAAAACTACTTCCGGTTTACAAACATTAGTACCCATTTTGCTTACCCGGGTAAGCAGAATAGCGACTCAGGGTAAGGCAGATAGCGACTGTGTTGTTATCTGCCTTCCCTTTACTACTTAGGTGCACTGGCCGCCGCGATATAACTGAAATAATATTGAAAACGGCGTTAAACACCATGCAAACAATCGATCAATCAGCAATGTATTGAACCAATGACTCATCTTCAATAAAAGAACTGGTGCATTTTCGTTTCTTTTTTTTTTTTCTTGGGGTGGGGGCGGAATCCCGGTTCCAGCTATTTTGTAGTTATGAGCGCGTGAAGCCAGAGAAATAAACAAGAACACACTCCGGAATTTGCAATACTTCACGCCAGTGTTGTTAAAACGGACTTACGTCAATCGAAGGACCTTGATGTGATGTGAAAAAGGTCATTACGAAATACAATGGGTATAATAGTACGTTCATTACATAATCTTATGATCGAAAGCGGTAGACATCGTAAAATAGCGCCGAGCCCCGATGGCTCAATCAAGCGGACATGACTTGAGAACAGGAGGTCGCTGGTTCTATCCCCGGCTCTGTCAATTTCTTTTCGAGGATTGATGATATTCATTGCGACAGGACTTATTCCTCTCTCTTCGCTGACCATTGTTTCAAGGATGGTTGTGTAGTAAAGCAGCCAGTGGGTTGGAAAGAATGTTGTGCGCAGCACTGGTAAAAGAAAATCCAGGATAGCATGGATTGGTGCACTGGCCTCCGCAGTATAACTGAAATAATGTTGAAAACGGCGTTAAACACCACACAATCAAGAATTAATAAAAAAAACATAGCAAGAGTTAGACGAAAGCGTGTATTGTTCGATAAGGAGGACATTGAAGATGAATATCCCTTCATTATGATCTGCCCTTTTTTAAGATTTAAGACAAAAATTCAGAGATAAACAATATAGAATGAAACCAATTGTATTCAAATTTACGAAACTTCAACTCAGGCCCAAATAAAACATACAAATCTCGCCCTTTTTTGTAAAAGCTTAAAAAAAAAAAAGAAATCTGTTCAATGTTACAGTAAGTATTACACTGTCACTCAGCTTCACGTGACACTATTTACGACCACAATTTTCAAGGATATGCATGGTTTACAGTGTAATGATTGTACAATGAGTATGTTAACTTGTGTGCGTAAATCAAATAAATAAACTGATAAAGCTAAGACGTAAACGCTGCAATAATTTATAGTTTGGATGTTTAATAATAACAAGAAATGCAGAGAAAGGTAGCTAAAATCAGTGATGTGTGGAATTCTTTTCTTTACAACTTTTATAAACTGTTTCATTCTCTTTTCGATGTAAATATCACAGAGCTATCATGTGAATGTACATATTTCAAACCAATCTACATATGTCAAAATGGACCCGTGAACGGTACCGGTCTTCCGACAATCTAGGCAATATTTCAGTCATAGCACGGTCACAGCTCCCATATCCATGTATTTCCTGGTTTAAAAAAATACTTATGTCGGCAATGGCTTACCGAAGGGCAGTCCCGGTGACAAGCACCCCCAGCCAAGGTCTAATCAAGATTTCCTGGCAACGAAATCAACACCTGATCCATGAGCCACGAGGGGCCGCAGAATTATTGATCTGGTGCATGTCCAGACCTGAACCACTGAGCCACGAGGGGTTGTGGAGTTATTGATCGGATGTACGTCCCGATGAGAGCCATTGAACCACGAGGTGCTGCAGAATTATTGATTTGGTGCATGTCCCGACGAGAGCCGTTGAGCCACGTGGGGCCGTGTCTTTATTGATTTTGTGCACGTCCTGACGAGAACCATTAAGCCGTAGAATGGCGGAACTAATGAAAAGAAGTCACTGCGCCGCCATCCCTTGATGGTGAAGACACCATCCTAATTTGAGGCTTGAAAAAAGCCTTTTTTTTTTTGGCCGATGAATCTCGGTTTACACTCAAGGATACAGAAGTTTGATTTCGTGTGTATAGGCGTTGAGAAAGATTTGCTGAAAGCTGTATCTTGTTGATGCACAGGTATGGTGGAGGCAATGTGAAAGTGTGAGGTAAGGAAACAATTAGGAACCGTAAGACGGACTTGGAGTTTTACAGGGCAACTCCAGTGCCCTACGTTACATTGCAGAAGTGGTGACTCCATTATTCGTCGTCATAGCTCTAGTATCACACTTTAGCCAACCCCGCCCTCACGTAGCCAGATTAACTAGGCAGTATTTGGCACAGAACAGCAAGGACGTTCTGTCATGCCTGGCGGTTTCACCGGATCTCAACCGTATAGAGCACACCTTGGATGAGCTTGGTGGAAAAAGCAGAGCGAACCATCAAATTAACAATCTTCATGATATGGCGCGGAGAATGCAACATGAGTCGCGGCATTGCCGAAAGGCACCAATTACACATTACGTTACATCAATGCCCTGCAGAATCAACGCATGTATTGTCGCAAATGGTGGAATCTCGCAGCAAATGACATGTAATGTAGATGACTTTGATTTAAATTGTCTAGACAAAAAACTGTGCAAACAAAAAACTTATTTTTTCTGTGAATTTTTATTCGGACCAACGTACTAACTTCCTGTGTGCCTCGCTCTCAAAATTCTCACGTCAGCTCAAAATGGTGAACTGATTTGCATAAACAAATAGATAAATAGAGGATAATCAACTGGTTTTGTGTGTGTGTGTGATATCAAAAATCTGACACTAGAATGGGGTGTGATGCGGTTGAAAAAACGAGTCGGAAGGACGAGTTTTTTAACCGCATCAAACCCCATTCGAGTTACAGATTTTTGGTATCATATACAACCAGTTTATTATCCTATTTATTATATTCCGAATTCATCATTTTTTATTCTACTTATTGTCAAGAATGGTACAATATGAGCAACATAGGAAAAAAGTATATCGTCACTAATACTCCCATTCCACTGGGCGGCGATCCCACTGCGCTCATGGCAATCATGGCGCTTCTCCAAAATCTTCCGAATCGCCGAAGAAGCGCCAACATGTGCAACATGATGGGACTCGTGCATTTCCAGTACGCTTATTGAACGCTTCAATTACGATCTCGCTGCCCTGGTCACGATCCTATCACGCCGTTGTTGCGCTTCTACGGCGCTTCCAAGACGCTTCTACTACGCTCCCACTACGGCACGGGATTTCGGGCTTACTACGTTGCTGCTTCGACCTTGCTATGACCTATGCGCAGGAGCTGCGCTTCTGTTGCGCTTTAGGAACGTTTCTATATAGCAGCAGTTGAACATCGGCATTCGAAGGCAAAAGGTCCATTGGCCCTAAAGCGCTCACCTGACTAAAGTCATCTATGGTTGATAAAGCTGAAGAGATCATGATTTTAATGATGTAAAACGCATGCGTGTAAGTGACCTACTTTTTGACCAACTTGACCTACCTTTTAACTTCCAGACTAATACTCTGATAATGTTTCATGAGAATCAGACTGAAAATGTGTCTCTAGACTGCATACAAGGTTTTTCTAAGATTTGGCACAGTGACTTACTTTCTGTACTGTTGTGACCCAATATCAAACTTGTCTGAGATTTCAAAAAGTTAACCTTTCTGACCAAGTTTTATAAGTATCAGGCTGAAAATCTGGCCTCTAGAATGAAAACAAGGTTTTTTTTTTCAGACTTGGCCAAGTGACCTTCTCTTTGACCAGACATGACCCAATTTCAAACACGTCCAAGACATCATCAAGAGAAATATTCTGACCAAGTTTCATGAGTAACTGACTGAAAATGTGGCCTCTAGAGTGCATACAATGTAAATGTTGACGCCTGGACAACGGACGACGAACACAGCCCAATCACAAAAGCTCATCCTGAGCACGAAGTGCTCAGGTAAGCTAAAATGGATCGAATTGCTGCAGTAGCTGTGCTCCAGTTTGCAGTTATGAACAATACATTATAAGGGTTGGGTGTTGCTTTTGTTTCGATGCGCTGCATTTTCGCTCGTTATTCGCGCTGATACTGCTGCGTTCACGAATTTCTTGCTACGCTTTTACTGCGCTTTTGTGGCGCTTCGAGCCCATGGCGATCCCGCTACGTAAATTTTAAGCAAGGTCAAAACAAGTGCCGTGAAATGGCGATCATGAAGCTTTCGATACGCTTCTACTATGATCAAAGCGTTTCTTCTGCGCTGTTGCCGTTCCCGCTACGCTTCGCGGCGTTTTGACCAAAATTTTGAAGCGAAACGGAATCTTCGTTCAGTGGAATGGGGGTTTAAAGTGGCGATCATGAAGCTTCCGATACGCTTCTGCTACGATCAAGGCGTTTCTACTGCGCTGTTGCCGTTTCTCCTACGATTCACGGCGTTTTGACAAATTTCGAAATGTAGCGGAATCGCCGCCAGTGGTATGGGGGTATAATAATGATACCATATTTATAATCACAAGTGGTGTTATTCACTGTGAAATCCCAGCAATTCACTGATAGGAATATGATAAACTTACTCGTATCTCTTGTTTCGCTAGTATGACAGTAACCATCTATCGGGCTAAAAGCTGTTGGGCCTTTGAATTTTCATTGTTCGTGAAAACATCTAGAGTTAAGCTTAGAAGGAAGGGCTCTTATGCGAAGCATCAATCAAATGCTTTTTAAGTGTCAGTATAGGCCAATGTGGCTTGTTATTTGATGTGCCTGGCGATGAAACAAAACGACCGTTACATGTCGGACATTTTACCAGATAGATGAGACATATCGATGACAGTCAGTCGATAATTCATATTTGAGTCATGCCGTGGGAAAAGGGGGCCTAATGCATCCCCGGGGTGCATTATACCAAACAAGTAATCACATATTTATGAACTAATAAAATCAATTTTGTTTAAAAGCCGACTGAATTCTGCGGTAGACTGGTCCTTTGAAATTCAGAAAATTGACTGATAGTAAAACGCATCAACAAATCGATAAACTTATCTCTTGTTTAGCTTGTGCGACATTACCCATTTTGAATTCAAGTAATTCTTGTGTTAATCGTTAGGCTGCTAAGCGCGCGACTCAAGGACCTTTTGCAGACAGCGTAGATCAAGATCAGACTGTACAGAACGTGCAGTCTGATCTTGAATCTACACTGTTCGACGAGGAGATATCTTTTCCTCCATAATACCTTTGAAATCGCAAAATTTGGGGTTTTAGTATCAGTTTGACAGTTCCATTTCACTAACTTAGTAGGATTACGGTTACCAGAGAGAGATGTTTCTGTTTTTGATCAGCATAGAATTATTTCTATAAACACAAATTTAGCAGAGCCCCAATTAGCTCAGTCGGTAGCGTACAGGACTTGAGAACAGGGGGTTGGTGGTTCGATCCCCGGCTCGGCCAATTTCTTTCCGAGGATTGATGATAGTCACTGCGACAGGATTCATTCCTCTCCCACCGCTGACCATTGCTTCGACAATGGTTATGTGGGAAAGCAGCCAGGGGCTTGGAAAAGATATTGCGCGGAGTGCTGGTTAAAGAAACTCCAGGAAAGCATGTATAGGTGCACTGGCCGCCGCGATATAACTGAAATAATGTTGAAAACGGCGTTAACACCATACAATCAATTAATCTATCAATCAATCTATCAATAAACACAAATTTCGATTGTTTAGACATGCAACCGCAACCTTTTTCTCCAAACATTCTAAACTTCAGTCTGAGGTTTATTTGGTTTGAGCCAATCAGAAACTACATGTACGTGACTTTCGAACTTAAAAAAATTCATGAGAATTTGACTGCGGGTCTTATCAATCCTCTCAGTGCCAAGGCGAAATGGGGCACTATTGCGGACGGCATAGATCAAGATCAGACTGCACAGAACGTGCAGTCTGATCTTGGATCTATACCGTTCGCTTGCTTATACATGCCTATAAGATACAACTCAGAGTCACGGTGGGTTGTATTTTCTGTAATTAAAAGAGGTCAAGTATCTTGTTTTTTTTGGCTAACACTTATCCTGCTATGAATGTGAAATGAAACCTTTAGGCAGATAGTAAAACCCAAATTTTGGTATTTCAAAATTATTTTTTTGGGGAAAATATGCTCTTATCGGATAGTGTAGATCAAAGATCAGACTGCACGTTTTGTGCAGTCTGATCTTGATCTACGCTGTGCGCAAAAGGTCAGTGAGTCGTGCTTAGTAGCTTAAGGGTTGAGTAATGTTGGTAAAGACAGATTCTAGTTATTGCGTCGTAAGTTCAATTTGAAGTTTGAAGTTCCATTGATCCATTACAGAATACTAAAATTTTCCTTGGTCGATCATTGAACACTTATAAATGCATAGTGGTACATCACCTGTATGTATTACGAAATAGTGAAATTTTCAACACCGTTACTATAAATAGCACACTGGTGACTGCCTCTATGCTGTATATTATATAGGATAAAGAGGGAATCGCCAATGTGCTATTTATAGTAACGGTGTCCGATAATGAAAAATTCTTTATCCCGTGATAGACCAATGGAATTTCAGAGGCCTATAGTATAGCTTTGGAAATGTCTCTTTTACAAAAATGGATGTTCCTGGGTGGCTCGTTGACGAGGTGTAGGGTTCGTAAACTGGAGGTCCTGGGTTCAATCCTCGCATGAAACAGTGGGTTTCGTGGCCGAGAGTCATTAGGCAAGACAATTCAGAGCCCTGGCCTGGTACTGGTGGAACCATGGAAATACATGAATATGTGAGCTGCCGCCGTGATATGACTGAAATAATGGTGAGAGCAGCGTAAAAAAACATTCAATCAGTTACTTTACGAAAATGGCTGATTTCCTGCATTTTCCATAACTTCCATTGTTAAAATAGGCATGTAACGTGCTACGTCATAGTATGAAAAAGTCCAGGAACTCACGGATAGTTACTTTGGCCGCTGTAATATGACTGAAATTATGTTATAGTCCGCGTTCAGCACGAATAAGTAACTTGAAGTAACAATAAAGGCCAAAGGTAAACAAAGAGGGTGTTTAAATGCATTTGAATTTATACCATACCATTTAAAAGTATGCATATGTTTGTGAAGATGACAATCTGTCATTGTACTGTCGGTCCAAGTGTTAGTCGCTAACAGAGAAATTAATTTCAAAACTAAGTTAAAACCTGCCAAGTAGCTATGAGTAGTATAGGAGGGTAGAATACGGCTCTGACAGGGCCCGGTCAGAGCCGTATTCTACCCTCCCTGAGAGCCCTACGTTGCCTACCCTACAGAAATTTGTCCCTATTCTGCCACCCTGAAAGAATTTGCATTTTTTTTATAATACCCAGGGTCTCTACCCTGAGTGGAATTTTTCTGCAATTAAAGGCAAAGGGGCCGGCCAAAAATGACACATCTTCGAGTGCTCTATAGTGATCTCACAGGTCTGGTCACTGAGTTGGACTTAGTTTTTTTACCCATATGCTATTAGGATTGCTTTATTGTTTTACTTCTATCCACTACTTGGCCTTTAAGTGGTTTCTCTCTAAAAGCCTGACCATTGAGTTGGACTTAGACTTTTTTCTGCATCTCTATGAATGATTTCTCTTTTCTAAAAGGAATTTATCCCTATATCACTGAGTTGGTCTTAGCTTTTTTCATTCTATGAATGAATTCTCTTTTCTAAATGCCTAACCATTGAGTTGAACTTAGACTTTTTTTACCCTATGAATGATTTTCTTTCTAAAAGCCTGATCACTGAGTTGGACTTAGTCTTTTTCTGCAATTATGGATGATTTTTCTTTCTAAATGTCTGAACATTGAGTTGGACTTAGACTTTTTTCATTCTATGAATGAATTTCTCTAAAAGACTGAGCGCTGAGTTGGACTTAGTTTTTACCCATATGCTATTAGGATTGCTTTATTGTTTACTTCTATCCACTACTTGACCTTTAAGTGGTTTCTCTCTAAAAGCCTGACCATTGAGTTGGAGTTAGTTTTTTCTTCATGTATGAATATTTTTTCTCTAAAAGACTGAGCACTGGGTTGGACTTAGTCTTTTTCTGAGTTTTTTTGCTCTTTGCAGTGTAACTCTCTGGAGTGTAACTCTTTTGGAGTGCAACTCTTCTAAAAGAAAGAAGTTTGACAATTTGAAGAAATGACAATTTGAAGAAAGATAGAACTTTCGTGGTAGATGGTTAGTCCTGAAAAGGACTGTTGGGTTAGCTCTGAAAAGAGCTGTGACAATTTGAAGAAATGACAACTTGAAGATAGAACTTTCGTCTGACAGCTTGAAGATAGAACTTTCGTCTGACATCTTGAAGATAGATCTTTCGTGGTAATGGTTAGTCCTGAAAAGGACTGTTGGGTTAGCTCTGAAAAGAGCTGTGACAATTTGAAGAAATGACAATTTGAAGATAGAACTTTCGTCTGACAGCTTGAAAATAGATCTTTCGTCTGACCTCTTGAAGATAGAACTTTCGTGGTAGATGGTTAGTCCTGAAAAGGACTGTTGGGTTAGCTCTGAAAAGAGCTGTGACAATTTGAAGAAATGACAACTTGAAGATAGAACTTTCGTCTGATAGCTTGAAGGTAGAACTTTCGTCTGACAATTTGAAGAAATGACAATTTGAAGAAAAGATAGAACTTACGTCTGACAATTTGAAGAAAGGTAGAACTTTCGTGGTAGATGGTTAGCCCTGAAAAGGGCTGTTGGGGTGTTCCTAAAAGGGACCTGGTTTGGAGGTTGTGTTTTTAAGCACAACCTCCAACCTTCCTGCATGCTGGACAGCTACTCGCAGCCCGCCTCCTTATCCTTTTTAGCTCCTGAGCATCTAAGTTGTATTGAAGTGAGAACGGTGGCTCTTTATCATCACTCCAGTCTTCCGTCGATGGTACGACGAACTCCTTCTTTCTGTCCTTCTTCACCGATAGCTGGGCAAGCTCCCAAAAATCGAAGATGAATGATGTGCGTGAAAATAACGCTGGGTTTTATAGCTTTTCAGACGGATTGAACTAGTTGACCCATGACGTCATTTTCTCCTATGTTTTTCCCGCGTCGGCGTTTCATGCTGTTTTGGCTCCAAATTAATGTTATCCAATCAGAATTATCGTTGTTTTTCTAATACTAAATGTTTTATTGTTGACCAATCTATAGTTTTGTTACATTTTCTTGTTCGGGTTAGAAAAAACTAGAGTTTAACTAACCTATGACTTTTTTTGATTATGAGTCTTCTGACAAAATGAAAAGAAAGATGTTTATTTAAGATAGCTAGCCCTGAAAAGGGCTGTTTTGTTTTGGAGGCTGTGTTTTTTTGTCTCACGTTGTTTTTTTCCACTTCTAATGGCAGCACCCGAAATTCGCTTGGCAAATGGGGCATGCTTCAACTCTTTTTCTGATCACCATTATCCCATCTTTCTCCCAAATTCAATATCAACCAAGATGATGTCAGGCGTTGTCTTTAAAAATAGTTGAAGTAATCTTTCGCCGAGATCTTTGTAGGGCTGTGTTATACGTTGTAGTTGGTTTTGTTCCTCCTCTCCTACGAGATGAGTGTTTAGTTGTAATAACTGTTGACCTGCATTTAGATACTCTTGGAGAGCCTCACGTAGTCGATGATTTACCTCCTCCATATTGATACTGCTTCCGAATATTGATACTGCTTTCGAAGTGATCGTTAGCTGAGAGTCAAAGAAATGGTGAATGTATGAAAATAACGCGGGGGCTTTATACGTTTACAGAGGATTGAAATTTTTAAAGAGCTCGGACCTGGCAGAAAGCACATACATTTTTTCCATGCTACGTTTCATGCTAATATAGCAAAAAAGTTATGAGACGATGTATGGAAAAAATGTAGACAGAACAAGTCTTTGGGGAAAAAACAGAATGAAGAGCTCTATTGTTTTTTTGAACTTTTATTTATTGAACTTTTATTTATTGAACAGAACTAAACAATGAAACATTTTTTTGCAAAGCATCATAAAAAATTTCTTGACAATGAAAAAATTTCTTGACAATGAATTATTCACAATGAATTAATCACAATGAAAAAATCACAATGAAATATTTTTTTTCGCAACGAATTATTTACAATGAATTATTCGCAAAACAGTATATAACAAATTTTTTACAATGCAAATTCGCAAATACCACGAGTTTTACATTTGTCTTCATATTCCGTAATGTCTTTATGCAATTGGTCATACCCCAAAAACATTGTATACTCACTGTCCATATCGTCGAAATCTCGTAGTCCTATGAATGGAGCAACATGTCTATAAGCGTCTTTTGTTGAAAGAGCTGAATTCACTACTTCTTCTGTAACATCTCTATCAAATAGAATATATCCTGACATGGTTTCCATTGTTTCTCCGTAGGAATGAACAGATCCTTTTTTGTAGCGTAAGTAAAAGTCAAATAGAACTGATTTCATTTTCAGAACGTTAAGAAAACTTTCTTCTGTTGTTCCTATGATAAAAAATGTCCATCGACTTGTGGATCGAAACAGTTTACTAATAACATTATCTTTCAAACAGCTATCTGCTAAATAAGTCTTGAGAACGAGATCCAACCCCGAATCGTCCACCATCATCGCAATAAAGTTGAATATAGCATACACTTTGTAGGACTTTTCTCCTTTTGCAATCCACTTAAACATTTTTTTGATCCAAATTTTCACACAGAAAAATTTAATATTAAGCTGTGTTCGTTCATCAAGCGTATGCTGTCGAACAAATTCCCCATAATTTTTTTCACGTAGTTCTATTGGTAACGGCAACATGATTGTTATTTTTTGACCAACGGCTAATATTTTTCCTGACTTACTTTGACTGATTGGTACACAACAATGTGATATAAAATTATTTTCTCAAACTTTTATAACCATAGGGTACAGTATCACTACCATTTACAATAACTCTCTTGGTGTATACAGAGCGAAACGTTTTTGTTTGTGGTTCACTGGTAACCGTTCTATCTCTGTGTCTTTTAATTCTACAATCATACTGAATTTTGATTTCTATTGTACGATCCAAAGCGCATTTCGAATATGTATCGAAATTTACCACCTGTTTTGTATTGTAATCCAGAGTAATCCCCTTTACTTTACATTTGCTTATCTCTTCTCCATCTTTTGTTTTCATTTTGTAAGCATAATTCTTAGGTCCAAGTCCTCTGAATTGAGTAATTTTACAAGCAGGCTCTTCATCAGTCCATTTTCCTAGCCGGCTGTTAATAATAGGAGGATTCCATAATTCAGGGTCGTGAATGTACATACAACTATCTGTATCGAAATACAGAACTCTATCTTTTAACTTTTCAAGAACGCTGTACAATTCCAACCTTGCATAAGCTGTTACGTAAGAACCTACTACCACATTGGCTGTGGCGTGGGTGTCAATATGTTCCAACTTTGATTCATAGTTAACCAAGATGAATGAACAGTCCTCGTCAAAGATTTCTACATGCTTTACAATGAAATTGGGATTAGTGACTAATTCAAAATATTTAGACGGATCACTGATGTATTCCGTCTGGGTCATTTTTTCACGCTGAGCTAATTTTCCCCAAAGACAGTTCAACATAATCTTAGCAAATGATCTTCTCCCAGGATTTCTTTGAATACAACTTGGATCAAGACGAACACCTTCCGCCTTCTCATATTCACAAACGAACTGATCTTTTTCTGAGTCTGATTGACACCAACCTGGATAACCACTGGCTTCTTGCTTAATTTTCAAGAAATTGTCCACATAATGTTTAAAGAACTGATCTGATACAGAATTGAAATGCCAAATTTCATACACTTGCAATAATCGATAACCACAGTCAAGAGCTTTGAATAATTCAAAAGTAACCCAAGTTCCGACCAAAGCCCTCTCTTCTTTACCATGTCTACAAATGTTTGAGCTTTCTTCTGCACATTTCATACAGAGTGGAAACATCATTTTGTTGTTACAGAGAACTGGGAGAACGGGGTGAAACAAATCAGTTGGAGGTAAAACTTTACACTTGATTAATCCCTCATATTGTCGAATATTGTTCATATCAATATTCTCAGCAGACAAAATTTCCGGTTGACCTACAGGATAGGATTTGTGTTTACAAACATAAGGGTACAGAGAACAGATATCGATGTACTTGATTTCCTTTTTGGTTTTTTTTTCATCAACATCATATCCAATTTTTATTGCATTACATCTTCCCCCGGACAAACCATCCCTCGGATCGATAGGGTCCCAATGTGGATATAACTTTTCAATGAGTTTTTTGTACTCTTTATCCTTCATCTTAGCATCAAATTCGTGTTCCCAAATGCACACTACATTATATCCCATTTCTTCGATATCTGCTGTACGTTTAAAAGTACGTTCGTACAATTCAGACATGGGTTTTCCATTAATAGGATTGATCTGTTTTCGATCTGTATAGGATACAGGACAACCATGATACAAATCACCAAGAAATTCATAAACAGTGTTTGATTGACGGTGAAAACCATCTACACTATATTTCCCGATTTGAACTTCACCATTTTTTACATGCTGAATATTAATACCTTTTTCCTGAGCTACGCTTTGAACCCATCGTATCGCTTTCATAGAAAAGCGACGTCTGGATGAGTCTTTACTTGAAATGATAGCTATTTGATTTTCTGGTAAATATTTGCTTCGCCACACCTTGTTACAGGCATCTGCGATGGTAATCGCTTCTAAAACTGGACAAATACCACCCTGTTCGATAAACAGCTTTCTGAATTCAGCACACCATCGTCTGAGGATATCAACATCTGACCTACAGTACAATTCCATCTCCTTCTGAAAATTGAATTCCTCACCATTTCGAACTTTGTCATTATACCAAACTATGAATTTTGACCTAGCCTCTTCAGACATTGAGTCGGGTTTGTAATAAGACATATCCAAGTAGGGTCCAATGTAACTCCAAAATTCATCTGTATTTGCCCAGTGAGGAAAGTAACCTTTTTTCATTTCTTGAAGACCAAAGGTGGGTGGAAATTTTGCCAAACCAAAACTCATGAAATTGAAAGAATCGATCAGACGTACACCATTCAGTTCTAACTTCATAATATTGTTTCCATTCATGATCAATTTTGGAAGTTTTAACCCAACTTTGACAATATAGTCAAGAATGAACTGACCGTCATAGCCTTTGAAATTATGGGCAATAGCCGTAACTCCTTTATGATGTTTTGAAAAGAGCCAGTTGCAAAATTGACTCAAAGTTTCTTCACCTTGAAAAATAACTTCCCTACCCCTTTCAAATTCACTGCATGTAGAACAATGAAAATCAAGTGATTTATCGATACATTCATCACACGCTCTGTGTGCGATACAATAATTCGGGATGTGTACGCCTGTGTCTTGTTTGCATTCAAAATCAAAGAAAATAAACTGTGGTTTTTTGACTACAGAAGAACTCGTCTCGTCATCGCAGTCATGGTTCAACTTACTTTGGTAAGGTTGAATATAGCATTGATGAGAAAAGTTAACAATTCTCTTACAGATATGACATCTTTTCTTTCCATTGCAAACATGATTTTTCTTTCTGACATGATATTGTGCACCGCATTTCGAACAGAGTTTTACTAATACACAAATGGATTTCTTTTCTTTACCTTGAACAATTCTGTGATTTTCAAAGCATTCAGCACTAAAAAATCGTCTATTGCAAACACTGCAATCATATTCTTTTGATTTTGATGGACATTTTCCTTTGCGGTAACAACCTTTGCAGATATTTGAACAAGTATGACTTTCTCGGTTAGAGTAACCCACATCACAGAACTCACAATAATATCCACAACTAAGAAAACCTTTGATAGATTTGATGTAGTCATAATGGTTTTGATGAAAGTACAAATGTATGATCTTACTATTGGCTTTCACTTCTGGATGTTTAAATATTTTTTCCACTTTTGAATGCTGTTGGTGAACTTTAATGACATAGCCTTTTTCATACAAGAATGTTTGAATTTTTTTGTATTCATCAATTCCTACAGGCTGTGTTGGCGAAACTCCAGCTTCATTTAACAATTTCTCAGCTTCAGTCTTTTGAAGAGGGCGTTTTGAACGACAAATACGATCCCATTTTCTATTCCATGCTTCGGTGTTTTCACGATCACTGTAGCAAATTCCCACAACAACGGCTCTTGCAAAACATAGTTGGTCATGATTGTCAATTTGAATAGATTTTTTCTTCCGGGCAAAAAACTTTGAATCTAATTCTGATGATCTATTTTTTTGTTTTCCGCTACCACTTGGTGGTATTGTATGTGTAATGTCAAATGTCATGAATCCATCGTTCAAGACGAAATCTGTATTCGACTGTAAAACTCGTTCAATTTCATTCAGCATAGTTTCACCTTGTAACTGGTCTGCAGCTAAAAAAGGAATATGGATTCCCATTTCCAACGAAGGATGATTGATGGTAATTCTAATCATGTCCGTCGGGTTGGCATTTAACTTTCGAATGATTTCATGGGTGACATCGTCAAATAATCCAAGTAGTCTCTGAGGTGTTAATTCTTCAAATTTCTTAAAACTCAGCATCAGCACATGTGATTCTGTTTTAAATTTTCTTGACTTCTTATTACCCCTTTCTGTTAAATCATATAGACTTTTCATGTCTAAGTTAGAGTTGATACTTTCATCGTCGCTGTCATTTTCTTCTTTCAACGGTCTAGTTTTTTTCTTTTTTATTGGTGGAAATATCTCATCGTCACTTTCTTCTTTCAACGGTCTAGTTTTTTTCTTTTTTGTTGGTGGAAACACCTCATCGTCACTTTCGCTGTCTGAATAGCTTATTATTCTTTTTCTTTTACCCATCGTTTTAGCTCTGAGTGAATCATTTTCTTTTTTCAACGGTCTAGTTTTTTTCTTTTTTATTGGTGGAAATATCTCATCGTCACTTTCTTCTTTCAACGGTCTAGTTTTTTTTTGTTGGTGGAATCACCTCATCGTCACTTTCGCTGTCTGAATAGGTTATTATTCTTTTTCTTTTACCCATCGTTTTAGCTCTGAGTGAAAAGACAATAATGCAGAAGTGAGAAAAAACTAACAATTTATATAGCCTCTCCGTTGTAACAGTGTATAAATAGAGACGATAGTTGTGAAAATCTAATCATTCTCCTACTCAATCTCAGACAGTACAGCTGATAAAAGAATATGAGCGAGTTAAACCTGCAAAATACATCACCACTTAGAAAGAGGGTGTATCTGTATGTTAATCCATACACCCACGATTATGAGATCAGCAATATACCATCAAAGTATGATGTTAAACATATCGGAAACTATGTGGGATCATTTTTATCCCACCAACATTTAGAAGAAAAAGATGTTTACCGTACTACCAGATACAGAGTTTTTGATCAAGCGACGATTGACAAACGATATGGTGCGAATGGCAAGAGAACAAATATTTGTTTCACATGCAACGAAGCAGGACATTGGGCCAAAGAATGTCCAGAAAAAGAAAATCAGCTAGGAACATTTGTTTTTGTCTACGTGAATCCACACAGTCATGACATTGAGATTTTACCATCGTTTTACAACGTTGATGGTCTCAAAGATATAAAATTCGTCGGGACACTAAATTCATTCTGCAGTGAAAATACATGGAAAAAAAGTTCACCACAAGCTACATCATCATCGGTTGAAACTCAGACCGTAGACATGCAGTGCGACACGATGGATATCAACGATTCAGAAATCTGCAAAATAACAGAACAGGTAGAGAAAAAAATATCTACAATACGAAAAAATCTAAGAAAACAACAAACTTTGGATCTAAGAAAACAACAAACTTTGGATCTAAAAAACAACGAATTTTCTGCAGAACCGGGTTGCTCGTACGGAGAGGAAAAACAGCAAAACAACGAAAAGAAGAAAAAACGAGTAACAAAGAACTGTTTCTTTTGCAAATCAACAAAACACGAGGATACAATCTGTCCAGATGTGGTATTAAAAACCAACGAAAGAAAAAGAAAACGTAAAACCAAATGTGAATCTGACATTCCAAAGAAAAAAAGAAAACATACTGAGTGAAAAAAGATTTCAACACAATATTGAATTTAAAAAGACTGACTTGATTTTTTTCATTCATTTTTTTGTCTTTACAGTTTATTCATTTTTTGTTTTTACAGTTCATGATTTGATTTTTTCATTGTACATAAGTTCTTTTTGAAATAAAAAATATAAAATAATTACTTCTTACTTTTGACTTTTTTCTAGTTGTGACTGTAAGTTTTTTTACTTTTGACAATTTGAAAAGAAAGATCTTTCGTGGTAGATGGTTAGCCCTGAAAAGGGCTTTTTTTTTGAAGGATCTTACATTGACATCCAGCTCTACGATTCCTCCGCCCGATCCACTGGGATGATTTCACACCCACAGTGTTCACAGCAAATCGTCGAACCTTCATCATCATCGTAAAATCCTTCATCTGTATCTGGACAGTTATGTTTCTGCCCAAGATACTCAAGTATAGTAAAACATTTTCCACACTCTATCTGACATCTGCTTGCACAGTGAGGGCATACAAGAATTCGAACCATCCTGCAACAAATATGTTTTTATGTAAAATATCGCTGGGCTTTATAGCTTTACAGAAGGATTGAACTAGTTGACCCATGACGTCATTTTCTCCTATGTTTTTCCCGCGTCGACGTTTCATTAACATTGTGCAATCAAATCGATGGTTATATCGGTGATTTTTCACCACTCCCGATTCAGTGTCACACAGTACAATCCCGGTGTTTTCCGCCAGGTCCGAGCTCTTTAAAAATTTCAATCCTCTGTAAACGTATAAAACTCAGCGTTATTTTCATACATTCACCATTTCTTTGATTCTCAGCTAACGATTACTTCGAAAAGCAGTATCAATATTTGGAACCAGTTTCAATATGAAGCACAACTTAGATGAAATCAACTTGGACGATTTTCCACCAGTGGAAAACAATGGAGATGTTCTTTCATCAGTTATAAATTCGACAATCATCAATCCGCCACCGGCGTTAAATTCGACAACCATCATTCCAGCGACGGTGCTGGACAACATTTATGAAGAGGTAAAGCAGCTAAATTTGAAACAAGATAGCATGATGACCCGGATCATAGATCAGCTGGAGACTTTAAACAGCCATTTGGAGGAAATTAAAACTTTAAGCGCAAGTACTGATCAGCTCAGTAGAAATATCGAGGTACTACGCCAACAGGATCAGTGCATTTCAACAACTCCTGTGAAGATCCCAGTGGAGTTCGACTTTGATAAATCCAATCTTCACAAGTTAGTGGACTCTATCGTAAGTGTTGTGAAGAAAAATCAACCAAAGAAAAAACAACCAGAGGAAAAACAACCAAGAAAAACAACAAAACGGAAATCTGAGGAAGATGCTAACCATCTCCACAAGAAACAGCGAGTTGATCAAAAACCAACTACACCAATATTGACAGGCCAGGGCAAATACGGGAAAAACATTGATAATCACGTTGATTTCAAGATCCCGAAAAAACCATAGACAGAGCGAAAACAACCAAGAAAAAACAACAAAACGGTAGGAATATGAAAACAAATATGAAACTCGTAGTATTTGCGAATTTGCATTGTAAAAAAATTTGTTATATACTGTTTTGCGAATAATTCATTGTAAATAATTCGTTGCGAAAAAAAATATTTCATTGTGATTTTTTCATTGTGATTAATTCATTGTGAATAATTCATTGTGAAAAAAATATTTCAGTGCGATTTTTTCATTGTCAAGAAATTGTTTTTATACTGTATTGTAAAAATGTTTCAGTGTGATTTTTTCATTGTTAAGAAATTGTTTTTATGCTGTATTGTAAAAAATGTTTCCTTGTGAATTTTTTCATTGTCAAGAAATTTTTTATGATGCTTTGCAAAAAAATGTTTCATTGTTTAGTTCTGTTCAATAAATAAAAGTTCAATAAATAAAAGTTCAAAAAAACAATAGAGCTCTTCATTCTGTTTTTTCCCCAAAGACTTGTTCTGTCTACATTTTTTCCATACATCGTCTCATAACTTTTTTGCTATATTAGCATGAAACGTAGCATGGAAAAAATGTATGTGCTTTCTGCCAGGTCCGAGCTCTTTAAAAATTTCAATCCTCTGTAAACGTATAAAGCCCCCGCGTTATTTTCATACATTCACCATTTCTTTGACTCTCAGCTAACGATCACTTCGAAAGCAGTATCAATATTCGGAAGCAGTATCAATATGGAGGAGGTAAATCATCAACTACGTGAGGCTCTCCAAGAGTATCTAAATGCAGGTCAACAGTTATTACAACTAAACACTCATCTCGTAGGAGAGGAGGAACAAAACCAACTACAACGTATAACACAGCCCTACAAAGATCTCGGCGAAAGATTACTTCAACTATTTTTAAAGACAACGCCTGACATCATCTTGGTTGATATTGAATTTGGGAGAAAGATTACTTTCGATAATGGGATAATGGTGATCAGAAAAAGAGTTGAAGCATGCCCCATTTGCCAAGCGAATTTCGGGTGCTGCCATTAGAAGTGGAAAAAAACAACGTGAGACGAAAAAACACAGCCTCCAAAACAAAACAGCCCTTTTCAGGGCTAGCTATCTTAAATAAACATCTTTCTTTTCATTTTGTCACAAGACTCATAATCAAAAAAAGTCATAGGTTAGTTAAACTCTAGTTTTTTCTAACCCGAACAAGAAAATGTAACAAAACTATAGATTGGTCAACAATAAAATATTTAGTATTAGAAAAACAACGATAATTCTGATTGGATAACATTAATTTGGAGCCAAAACAGCATGAAACGCCGACGCGGGAAAAACATAGGAGAAAATGACGTCATGGGTCAACTAGTTCAATCCGTCTGAAAAGCTATAAAACCCAGCGTTATTTTCACGCACATCATTCATCTCTTCGATTTTTGGGAGCTTGCCCAGCTATCGGTGAAGAAGGACAGAAAGAAGAAGGAGTTCGTCGTACCATCGACGGAAGACTGGAGTGATGATAAAGAGCCACCGTTCTCACTTCAATACAACTTAGATGCTCAGGAGCTAAAAAGGATAAGGAGGCGGGCTGTGAGTAGCTGTCCAGCATGCAGGAAGGTTGGAGGTTGTGCTTAAAAACACAACCTCCAAACCAGGTCCCTTTTAGGGACACCCCAACAGCCCTTTTCAGGGCTAACCATCTACCACGAAAGTTCTATTTTCTTCAAATTGTCAGACGTAAGTTCTATCTTTTCTTCAAATTGTCATTTCTTCAAATTGTCAGACGAAAGTTCTACCTTCAAGCTGTCAGACGAAAGTTCTATCTTCAAGTTGTCATTTCTTCAAATTGTCACAGCTCTTTTCAGAGCTAACCCAACAGTCCTTTTCAGGACTAACCATCTACCACGAAAGTTCTATCTTCAAGAGGTCAGACGAAAGATCTATTTTCAAGTTGTCAGACGAAAGTTCTATCTTCAAATTGTCATTTCTTCAAATTGTCACAGCTCTTTTCAGAGCTAACCCAACAGTCCTTTTCAGGACTAACCATTACCACGAAAGATCTATCTTCAAGATGTCAGACGAAAGTTCTATCTTCAAGCTGTCGGATGAAAGTTCTATCTTCAAGTTGTCATTTCTTCAAATTGTCACAGCTCTTTTCAGAGCTAACCCAACAGTCCTTTTCAGGACTAACCATCTACCACGAAAGTTCTATCTTTCTTCAAATTGTCATTTCTTCAAATTGTCAAACTTCTTTCTTTTAGAAGAGTTGCACTCCAAAAGAGTTACACTCCAGAGAGTTACACTGCAAAGAGCAAAAAAACTCAGAAAAAGACTAAGTCCAACCCAGTGCTCAGTCTTTTAGAGAAAAAATATTCATACGTGAAGAAAAAACTAACTCCAACTCAATGGTCAGGCTTTTAGAGAGAAACCACTTAAAGGTCAAGTAGTGGATAGAAGTAAACAATAAAGCAATCCTAATAGCATATGGGTAAAAACTAAGTCCAACTCAGCGCTCAGTCTTTTAGAGAAATTCATTCATAGAATGAAAAAAGTCTAAGTCCAACTCAATGTTCAGACATTTAGAAAGAGAAATCATCCATAATTGCAGAAAAAGACTAAGTCCAACTCAGTGATCAGGCTTTTAGAAAGAAAATCATTCATAGGGTAAAAAAAGTCTAAGTTCAACTCAATGGTTAGGCATTTAGAAAAGAGAATTCATTCATAGAATGAAAAAAGCTAAGTCCAACTCAGTGATATAGGGATAAATTCCTTTTAGAAAAGAGAAATCATTCATAGAGATGCAGAAAAAAGTCTAAGTCCAACTCAATGGTCAGGCTTTTAGAGAGAAACCACTTAAAGGCCAAGTAGTGGATAGAAGTAAAACAATAAAGCAATCCTAATAGCATATGGGTAAAAAAACTAAGTCCAACTCAGTGACCAGACCTGTGAGATCACTATAGAGCACTCGAAGATGTGTCATTTTTGGCCGGCCCCTTTGCCTTTAATTGCAGAAAAATTCCACTCAGGGTAGAGACCCTGGGTATTATAAAAAAATGCAAATTCTTTCAGGGTGGCAGAATAGGGACAAATTTCTGTAGGGTAGGCAACGTAGGGCTCTCAGGGAGGGTAGAATACGGTTCTGACCGGGCCCTGTCAGAGCCGTATTCTACCCTCCTATACTACTGCTATGTCTTTTGTTTACTTTTTGCCTGATTTTAAAATTCTTTTTTTCAGACAGTGACTAACATATGGCCTGACCACACGATAACAGACTGTCATCTCCACAGTATTTTCCATATTTTTAAACGGTATGGTTTAAATTTAAATGTATCATGACAACTGCTTGAATATTTTGGCCTTTACTGGGCCTTTAATAACTATACAAAAAAAAAAAAAAAAAATCGGCGGTTGATAGCATTTTTTTTCTCGTTGCAATCCTCACGACTCACCTTTCACAGTAGTTAATTCCTTTCAACACAATCCCAACTTTTAACATCAAAGAAAAGGGCCTTTTGAAAACATTGTGGAAAAAGGAGAAAATGCTGGTAACCAGCATTTTCTCCTTTTCCCACGGTGTTTTCTATTAAATTGCCTTGAGCAAACGCTTTCAATTTTGACGGGTCTTCATTTTTTGTCGTGTGGTAAAGGGTTTATCATGATTCTACGTCAATGTTTCCAGAACCGTCTATTACTCGAATAAATTAACCTGAAATTGACCTTTATGCAAAGAATAATTAAAGAGTGAATATTTATATCATCGGGTATAATCGGACGGTACGGAAATGCTGTTAACGGTAAATGTCGGGTTTGACACTTACTGTGCCATAGCCAAAATAAGAAGCTTTTGCGGATGGCATAGATCAAGATCAGACTGCACAGAAAGTGCATCTTAGATCTATGTCACCCGCCACGTATTACCAATTGAAACCAACAAAATAATGTTTATTTCAGGTATTTTAAGTATTATTTGAAGACACGATAAATCTATTAGCTGCATAAAGAGTTGAAAAACGTGCACATAGTTCCGCATGAAGACGATATTAGCCGAAGCTAAGTTCGGACAATAATTCAAGCGTGTAATATATAGTAATAGAGGTCATTTATTTCATGTCAATTTGTTCGAGTAATACAAATGTGCATTGAAATGAATGTCAGCCAGCAGTCAAGCCTTTCAAAGCCCAGATGATCAGTCGGTAGCGTACGTGATTGATTTATTGTCTTGAGAACAGGAGGTGGCTGGTCCGATCCCCGCTCGGCCAATTTCTTTCCGAGGAGTGATGATACCCATTGCGACAGGAGTTATTACTCTCCCAACACTAACCATTGTTTCGACTTTGGTTTTGTGGGAAAGCAGACAGTGGCTTGGACAGAATAATGTGCGGAGTACTCGTAAAAGAAACCCCAGGAAAGCATGGATAGATGCACTGGCCACCGCGATATAACTGAAATAGTGTTGAAACACAATACACATGTAAATAGCGGCATGTTCACAAAAAACCCATATTACTATTTAGATAAAATTGTCTTCGGTATAATGTTCCATACACGTACTATACACAGATAACGTAATCTTAATCTCCCCCATATTCTTCAGTTTGAAATTATGTTTGTATTTATCTGCAAGTAGTTGTAGTTATGAAAGGCTCAAAGGACCTTTAGTTCTGAGAAGATATATCAAATGTCTGTGCTTGTAAATTAGTATGTTTGAAGTATTAACTGCTTAACTTTTTACCAAAATATTTGCAGGCAAAAAAATTAAATCTGGCTCAAATGGTGAAACGTTCTGTGAAAGGGTAGAAAACATTGTGGGAAAAGGAGAAAATGCTGGTTACCAGCATTTTCTCCTTTTTCCTCATTGTTTTCAAAAATTTTCTTAGTCAGGGTCGATAAAACTTGGGATCGTGCAGTAAAGTGTTTACTCATGAAAAAGCTGAAAGCCGAGATATTGAACAGTATATTTTTTTTTTTCAAAGTATCTCCGAAAGTATAGTAGATTTGGACTAGAACAGAAACACTTGTAAATCATGTCGTACTAATTTTCTCGCCTTGATCCTCTCCAATCATCTCGGTTGATTGATTGACGGTGTTTAACGCCGTTTTCAACATTATTTCAATTATATCGCGGCGGCCAGTGCACTTATCCATGCTTTCCTGTAGTCTTTTACCAGTACTCCGCACAATTTTCTTTTCAAGCCACTGGCTGCTTGCCCACATAACCATCGTTCAGACAATGGTAAGAGTTGGGAGAGGAATGAATCCTGTCGTAATAAGTGAATGAATCCTGTCGTAATGAGTATCATCGATCCTCGAGAAGAAATTGGCCGAGCCAGGGGTTGAACTCACGACCTCCTGTTCTCAAGTCCTGCAGGCTACCGATTGAGCTACCGGGGCTCGGCCTAATCATCTCGTACCAAATTTTGTCGCACTGGCAGAAATTTTTTCAAGTCGGATATTACGGAATACCGTTAGGGCCATCGTCTATGAATTTGTTGATTTTAAACGCGATGCTCGATAGTACGATGGTGATAACGTGATAGTACGATGACGATAACGCGATAGTACGATGATGAAAGTGCGATATAAATCGTGTTTTCATCATCGTACCATCGCTTTATCGTCATTGTACTATCGTAGTATCGCTTTATTGTCATCGTTCTATCGTACTATCGTGTTATCAACATCGTATTATCGCGTTATCATCATCGTACTATCGCGTTATCGCCATCGTTCTATCGCGTTATCATCATCGTACTATCGCATTATTGTCATCGTACTATCGCGTTATAACCATCTTACTATCGAGCATCGCGTTTAAAATCAACAAATTCATAGGCGATGGCCCTAACGGTTTTCCGTAGGGAATTGCTTATTTGACAAATTTGGGTAAATTTACGGATCAAAATATTCTCTCCGAGATGACATTTAATTATCTCGACTGAAATTTGACAAGGACAACAACTGTGGCAACTTACGCATCTAACCCTTTTAGAAATAATCCAAAAATTTGACGAGAAATAAAGCTTTTGAAAACATCGTGGGAAAAGCAGAAAATGCTGGTCACCAGTATTTTCTGCTTTTCCCACAATGTTTTCTATCCCATCAAAGACTTATCCCATCAATTGAGCCAAAATTGAGTTAAATTTAATTTGTCGACTGCTAATGGTTATGAATTGGACAAGTCTCAAATATCATCGTCGTCTGGTGAAGGGTTAACACTTTTAAATTTCCGGAAGGATATATTTAAACTTAGTTTCCGTGTGTAATACTGAATGTGACGGGATTTACAGGTTAAGGGTCACTCGTCACAACTCGGCTGATTCCGTACCTACATCTAACCTCGTCCGTGTAATGGTCGTTTCCATTTGAACTGCCAATCACGTGATCTTATACATGGCGGCGTCACTGTAAGTCGTTTAGCAACGACATAAACAACCTCAATGAAGCTATTCGCATCTATCTATCTGTCGGTGAAAACTTCAACCGCAATTGATAAACAACGTTAAAAAATGAATGTATGAACTGTCTGTCAACTGAAATATAGTAAGAAAGATTTCGATAGAAAATTGAGTCTCAAGTTTTCTTTTTTACGAGGAGCCTTACAATTCAGACCGGTAAACCGGCGTATTTCCGGCGATGAAATGTACCATGTAGGTGCATATCAAGCTACCAGATACAGCCGTGGGATTTGATGGCTCCCATAACCCGAGGTATGCCGAATGGTTAAGGGTGACTTCAAATACATCGCTCACCGGCCAGTCAGATAGATTAATTGTTCACCAACCGATCTGTTTTAAGGACTATGAAGAAGAATGTTTTCTGAAAAAGTTCTAGGAAAAGGAGAGTAAGAGATAGAGAGAGAGACAGAGATAGAGAGGGAGAGAGAGAGCAATTAGCATTTCGTGGTCTTGCTGACGTGTTCAAAACTTTTCGAAGACAAATCCCAAACCTTTTAAAATCCCTTAATTCGGACCTTACGTAATTCGCTGTCTGCAAGCGCTTTCCATATGGACAAATCTAACATTGTATTGGCTGATTAAGGCTGAAATAAGCCTGTACATGTACTTCAAATCACAACATAAATATTTGAGATAATCTTAAACATGAAATTGTGTTTGTTTGCTAGGTTTTCCTACAACTAGTGCACCTATCCATACTTTCCATGATTTTTTTTCTATAAGCTTTTCGCACAGCATTCTAAGCTACTGGCTGCTTTACCTCACTCATCGTGGAAAAACTGTTCAGCGATGAGAGATGAATGAATTCTGTCGCAATTACTATCATCAATCCTGGGAAACATCTAAGTTTCAGGCCCTGTGCATTAGCGACTGAGCTTCCGGGCTATTGTTTCGCTGTGGGGTATTCTGTAGCTCAGTGGTAAAAATTTAGGATTTTTAGACCACACCTCCTCGGTTTTATCCTTAGCCGAGGTTTTTCATGGCCAAACACCTTAGCACGGTACATTAGAGACCCAGCATAGTACTGATGAAACTCGAGAAATACATGGATAAGCGAAAAGCCACAGTGATAGAATAATGAGGAATGCTCAAGGCGTTTAACACCACTCAGTCAGTCAATCAATCAATCAATCAACCGATCAGTCGTTCAATCAATCCATAAGTCGATCAATCAATCGATCAATCATTATATGTACTGTGGTGTAGCAACTAGTCACACATAATGCCACTTAAACAAAGTTTTTTCTTCTCAGGTATTGTAACGCCATTACAAAGTTAAGGGTCAGTATCGTGTTTGTCGTGGATTTTCTTTGTTTCATTTATATAGCGTTGAGATATTGTTATTACTGCAACAACAATGCCTTTTGATATTTATGTCCTCGTAAGATACAAGAATCCTACTAAATAAACAGATAACAATGAGCTGAAAGCTAGTTGCCGACTATACGTATTCAACGACGTATGAATAACCCTTTACCATACAATCCCAACTTTTAACGACTGTGAGAATGAAACCTTTTTAAAACATTGTGGGAAAAGGAGAAAATGCTGGTTACCAGCATTTTCTCCTTTTCCCACAATGTTTTCTACCCTATCACAGACAAATTCCATCATTTGAGTCACATTCAAATTTTTTGTCTGCAAATGATTTCAAGTTGGACACATCAACATCTTTTTCATTTGGTAACGGGATAAACCACAGGCACTGAGACACGGACACATTTTAACCCCTAGGTTGCTAAGCGCGACTCATTGACCTTTTGCGGACAGTGTAGATCAAGATCAGACTGAACGTGCAGTCTGATCTTTGATCTACACTGTCCGTCGAAGAGATAATTTTCTTCAGAAAAAAAAAAGTTTTAAAAAAATATTATACGGGTTTTTACTGTCGGCTTGAAAGTTTCGTTTCACATATTAGCAGGATAATGGTAGAGTATTTGGTGCATTAAGGAGATGATGGGCCGAAAATTGTAACTTTTTTCAATCTTAAGTACAAGTGTATTGTTTAGTATTATACACTCAATCGGCTGCGATAGCTGACTTTTGATACGTACTGTTAATATCAAGATGCGAAACGAAATTGAAATAGAGATGTTCATTTTCTTCCGTTTATTATTATGTTATAAAAATATCTAATCATTAAAGCAATAAGCTTTTAATCAGACTGGTACCTGAAATCAAGTTGTTACTTTCATTAGTATTTAACTAAGGCTATTCATAAGTTTACTGGGAAGTATGGTAATATAATCAAGCAATTAACTATAACAAAACATTGAGCACATAAAGCATTTAATACTGAATGCCGCTGTACCAAAGTAACTTCAGTTTATCTGTAAATTATGTTAATAAAAAAATCAGTTATTTCATAAAATAATTGAAAATATCAGGTATTATGTATAATAAGTGACTGAATCGGGTATTATACATAATATTTGAAGTTTTCAGTTATTATACATAATAAATTATTTTACACGTTAAAGGCCCAGTAAAGGCAAAATATCAAAGCAGGTGTCATAATACATTTAAATTTAAATCGCACCATTTAGAAAGTATGAAAAATATTGTGGAGATGACGATCTATTATCGTGTGGTCGGGCCATATGTAAGTCGCTGGCAGAAAAAAGAATTTTAAAATCAGGCAAAAGTAAACAAAAGACACAGCTACCTGGCAGGTTTTAACCTAGTTTTGAAATTAATTTCTCCGTCAGCAACTATGACACTTGGACCAACCGAACAATGACAGATTGTCATCTACAATGGTATAATATAAATTCAAATGCAATTTTACACCTTTGTTTATTTTTGGGCTTTATTGTCACTTCAACTATAAAGTATATATTCTAACTGACTTATATGGATATTGGACCAAAAATGGTTTCATGAGTGCACAGAAAATTTTCTAAGATTTGGTCAAGTGATCTACTTGCTTTTTCAACGTGACCCATTGTCAGATTCAACCAAGATAATATAGTCATACATTCTGACCAACTTTCATGAGTTTCCGTCTGGCAATAGGGCCTATAGATTGATGCTAGCTGTGATCAACAGGTCGAAAATCTCTAAGCTACTCTAGGTGAACCTCTCTTATTTCTCTTGATGAGTATAGTGGAGCTCTCCTTTCATTTGAGTATGACTCTGGTTTGAGCAGTAAATTACTCTTTCCTACATGTATTTTTTCTCGGCAGACACAAAACTGTTCCCCTTCCTGAACAAGATGGTCGCCAAAAAAAACCTTCTTTAACAATTATTCCTTATGATGGGAGGTTACATGTTCAAATAGTTTTACTTTATTAGGGATAGCAATCGATTTTCAGTATGACAACTTTGTTTCTATTTTTATACAACTTTAGAAGAAATTATGAACCTTATTATTCAATTGAACAAATTCATGTTCGCTCCGTATAAGAGCCTTCTTAGAAAACTCCTTTACCCTATCTCTTTCATTACCTTATCTTTTCTCCTCCTCTTCCTGTACTTCTCGGTCTAACTCTTCACGTTTTCCCGTTAAAACATATCTCTCTTCTTTACCTACATAGTTACTACTATTATTTTTCTCTCACTGTATAGTATATTAGCTAAAATGACTTTTACTCCTCCATAGCCACCAGTTTGGAAAAGAACACTATAAGCTCTGCTTCCGTTTTGATCCATTTTGCAGAAGAAATGCTGAATTATATGTAAATTATTCTGTTCATTTCACGAGAATATGCAAATAACAATACGTTTAAACTAAACAGTTTTAATGCAACAATTTTCAAAGGATTCTCTACTAAGTTTGGTCAAGATTTTCACCAAAGCTCAAATATAAAAATCTTGTACAGAAATTCTCTCACGGTCTTAAAAACGGTAGCAGAATATACTGCATGTTGTCAAACAACAGTCTAAGAATCCATCACAAACGCAGCCGAACGCACGACTTTTAGGTGGAAATTACTAAGCATTATCCAAGAGTTCCACTGGAATTACAAGCGGATTGTGCATAAGATTGAGGGACGGTTCACAACGCTGTGCAATATTTGTACAACTGTCTTTGTGACCTGATGTGACATGTATTTGTAAACACATGGTTGTGATTTTCGATAAGTGTTGTAGGCGGTCGTCAATTACTAGCAAAGCAATTTCTAAACGGGATTGATACATAAAAGTGATCTTGACAATGATGTCTTGATTTGTTGACAAAATGAAGACAACGTAAATGACCAAAGACATGTGCTTTGTCGATAATGCCAATAAATAAATTGATAAATCAATGTTGTTACATTACATGTAATAAATAATACGGAAATGCGAGACTCTTTATCTATTGACCCATTACTGGCATCATTGAGATTTCAATATGTTCGCATTTAAAGTTTTTAGTAGCAATGTGACAAAAACTAATACACTGCATTTCAGATTGATTAAACAATACAAATTAATATAGATACCTAATAACTGATTACATTAGTTATTAGACTTTTCATTAATTCATTACTGCGAGTGTCTTGCTCGGAATACTTCCGAAGTTTAAAAACTTTTGAGAACTGTCAGAATTCAGCTTATTGTACGTCTTCATAGCAAAATTTGTTTGGGAAACAAAAGCTTTTCAATTTTTATACCTATGTCCATATTTAAACCCATTTCTAAATTTATAAGACTTTTTTTTGTCCTGCTCCAGTCTACAACTATTGTAAACATTGTGACACAAGATAAGGCTATGAAAAAGTGTTGGTACAAAAACTAAATAGCTTATCGGACAATATATACATGTGCATGTATTTTAACTAACCAATAACTGTGAAAATACGACTTTATTTTTGTTTTTGCGAGTATGGGGCTTTTGAAAACATTGTGGCAAATTGTATCAATTTATAAAAGGTAAACAAAGAAATGTTAAAACAATCATAATACATATTTACATACACATAACTGTACTAATACAACTTTCTTTTCTTGTAATTTATACTTTTGAAAACATTGTGACACAAGATAAGACTATGTACAAGCGTTAATACACAAGTTAAATAGCTTATCAGACAATATATTTAGGTGTTTTATTTAACCCATTACTGCAAAGATACGACTTTTTTGTTTTTGCAAGTTTGGGGCTTTTGAAAACATTGTGGCAAGTGTATCATTTTATAAAAAGTAAACAAAGAAATGTTACAGGCAATCGTAATACATATTTACATACACATAACTGTACTAATATACCTTTCTGTTCTTGTAATTTATACTTTTGAAAACATTAATACAACGGCTGTGACAATACACGTAAAGATCAACACGGCAATGTAACAACTAATCAATATTCTTGTTAATGACTCTATTTCTGCGTCAGTACGACTTTAAATGTTTCTCGGATTAGATAATTTTTGGAACATTGTAACAGCAGACAATATTGTATCAAAAGCTTGCTATACAGATGTCATTACCATTCACGCTCTTTATCTATTAACCCACTGCTATAAGGTTTAAGACTTTAATATGCCTTTAATTTAAAGTTTTTTGACAATATAGTGACAAAAAAATACATAACATTCAAGATCAATTAAACAGAACAGATCATCATAAGACATATTAACTAATTAAAACTAGTTATAAACCCATTACTTTGGGTTTCTAAATGAGCATGACTGTGGTAGTTAAAAACTTCTACAAATCCGCAACATTTGGTTTGGAAAGCATTGCCACATATGACAAAATAACATAAAAAAGTAAATCATAAATAAATATTAACCATCTTTGTTTATACATCCATTACCAAGCTTTTGAGACATTATTGCATAAAATGTGCCTTTTCGGGCCGTTATAAGCATGTATTAACGGGTAAAAACCGGGCGTTAACGGGAGAAAACGTGTATTAATCAGTAAATTCACGCGCCGTTAACGCCCGGCTTTATACTATCAATATCCTCGATTCGGGCCTACCTTGTAAACAACGTTTGTTCTTGTCAGATTTTCCCTAGACTCCGACCATCAAACTGTAGGAACTTGTACCATATTAGATCCTTTTCATGGCTTGTCTTTGATGATATTAGTACACCACAAACAAAATTTTGCACAGGATCTCAGTTTAATCGAGATCTGAACAAAAAATCACTCGTGAAATGTACCCTAAACCAGCTACATCCCACCCACTTTTTAACGTGATCGGTAATTCCCTCGCTTGATGTAGATCGATCCCTCTGACGTCTTTCAGTTACAGAAATTCATATCCACTCATTCATCCCAGTTGTAATCGTCCAAACGTGTGCAAGTTTATCTCACATAAGTCCACTTTGTATTAAAAATCATTAGAAGTGAATTTACACCGAGATAATCAAAACTGGCAACAGGACTAAGGGCCCTTCACTGCTCGTAACAAAAACTTCTTCGCCGAATTCCGGTTTTGACCCATTTAGGTACAGTACATTTGAAGTTCGCTTATTTGTATTTCTATGGAAATATTTTTGCTATCTTTGTGAATTATTGCTAAAATACCTTTTCTTTATGCAATAATAGCATTAATTCACGTTTTTTTCGGTCGTTAACATTCGCAGAGGCCCTCAAAATACTTTAACACCCTCGTGCTTCGCACTCGGGCGTTAAAGCATTTTTCAGGCCTCTGCGAATGTTAACGACCTCAAAAACGTGAATTAACCCTATATTATGGTACAAGATAACATTAGGCCACGACTGTGACATTAATACCAAATTTTTAGTACCCATGTTTCTTTGAAGACACATTAAATCGGGAATTAGATTTTATGTGCACATATACGTGTACTGGACAAGCTTTCAAAAACGTTGTGACAAAGGATGGCACTCCGTTTAAATATTGAGATGAAGTATAGTTTCGGTAGTACTACATCCGCAGGATAAGAATAAAAAATTAACAATTATTATTCACAAACCCGCTACTGTGTGAATAAGATTTTTTATGTCCCTGAAAAATGACCGCTCCTCAATTAACCCTTTACCAGACGACAAAATTTTGAACTGGACCAAATTGAAGGCATATGCAGACAACAAATGAAATGTTGCAAAAATGATGATTTCTGTCTTTGGTAGGGTAGGAAACATTGTGGAAAAAGGAGAAAATGCTGTTTAACAGGATTTTCTCCATTTTACACCAAGTTTTCTGAAGCTTTTTCTTTTAGGGTCGTCAAAAGTGGGCGTTGTGTGGCAAAGGGTCAAAGTTGATTTGATAGGTATCTTTACTACAAGTTTATATACAAATGTACTGCTACCTTATACGAATTTTTTAAAATATAAAATCAGTAACATGAGGGATGATGACTATGATCATTGTGGCAGAGAAATACAATCCTTTAGTGTAAAAGACTACTGCATGACTAGGTAGTAATTTTGCCTCATCCGAAATGCCTTTTCGTAATATATCGACAATTTCATTAGTTCTCGTTTTCTTCTTATGTTTAAAAGTTCTATAAATTTATGTATACTTGGGTGTTTTATATAATATTTAGCAATGGTTTGTGATCTTAGATTTTTGAAAAATGGGCAAAATAAGTATAAAGTCGTGTTCGTCCTCTATATCTTGTGACAAACAAAGTTCGCAATATCTAGATCTAATGTTTTTCGGTAAATTGTTATGTCTTCCAGTTTCTATCTTCAGATCATGAGAGGAGAGTCTACTGGTTTTACTGATGGTATTCCTTTGGGTCTGTTTTTAAAAACTGAAATGTAACTAGACATTTCGTAGCTACCTTTTAAATTGTGAAAGAGTTACTTCGATGGACTGAGCTGTAGACTTGCTCGCCGATTGCTTATATACGTATCTTTTACCTTTACTTTAAAAATGGAAATGAATTTTTCTATGTCAACAGACTAGGGCTAATGCCAAATATCAAACAAGCCTTTAACGTTATTACACCAGTTTTTTTATGTGACGATCCTTTTGTATTTCACTTTTTTGTTGCTTAATGACTGCTGACAAAATGCAGTATTACTCTTTTGTGTGTGTAATTTTAGCCAATATTTTATTATTCGTATTTTTCTATTTATGATCAAAGGATATCTACCAAGTTCTGACATAACTGCTAACGAATTAGTATTGGTTTTTAACAACTGTACTTGATTTTGATGAAAGTCCAAATGAAAAATAGAGTAGAAGCATGGTATAAATAGAATATTTGTTCTTATCAGTGAAATATTGAAATTTATTTAATCGATTGAACATTATCAGTAATATTTTCACGAGTGGCGTATTTATTTAGCAGAATAAGGGTAAAAAATACAGCGCACTATTTTAGTAGGTTTTTCAGACAGTGTAGACCAGGATAAGACATAGTGAAGTCTGATCTCGACCCATATAGTCTGTGAAACATTCTGATGAAGCACGCATTTAGGTTACATTTGGGTGGCGCTTTGACAAAAAGGGGTTTCATGTTTCCTTATGATGCTCCGAGACTGAGAACGTTCTTAATGGTTTTCGTGAATATGGATCCAGTTTGACAAGTTTATGCAACCGTCCTGTTAAATTTTCTATTATCAGTTGCGAAAGTTGTCTAATTTAGCGTCGAAACCTGTGATTATACCCCCGCAAAACGAATGTTTTTGGGGGTATACTGGAATCAGCCTGTCTGTCCGTCCGTCCGTCCGTGTGTCCGTGTGTCCATCCGTGTGTCCGTCTGTGTACAATATACTAGTAATTTTGTGTCGCAAACTTCTCCTACAGTTTTTCTTCAATTGTATTGAAACTTTGCACATACATGTATATTGATCATATATTGAAGTGGTGCAAGACGCAGTTTTCAATCATCTACTCCCTATGATTCAAGGGTAATCTCCCCTTGAACTTAGAAAATTTTTTGTTCAATTGCCTGTTTCTGTCAAAGCGCTGGCGGAGGTATTAAGTGACATTCAGTGACAGCTCTAGTTTTTTTTTTTGTTTAATTTTCCCGCTGTTTAGGGTATACTTACTTTTGTGTGTGTGTGTGTGTGTGTGTGTGTGTGTGTGTGTGTGTGTGTGTGTGTGATTAATCAAATAAAAAATAAATTATAAAGTATTTCATACACGAATACACCAAAAAAACATTTATTTAAATGGGCTGACCTGGGCCGAAACTTTTCGCTATTGGTCAATATCCTGTATTTCAAAGGACCAGTCTACCTTATGATACAGTTGGTGGTTAGACATAATAGATTTTATGGATCCCTAATTATGTGATCTCTTGATTAGTATGATGCATCACGGAGATGCATTAAGCCCCGTTTTGCCAGAACACGGCTCATTTATATATCTGCTTGATATTTTGCTATCAGGAAAAGAGTTAAAATGTAAATGTGCCATGCATTGTGAAAAGGGGTCTTAATGCATCTGAAAAAGTATCGACCGTAGTCAGCCTGTGCAGTCCGCGCAGGCTATCCTGGGCCGATGCTTTTTGCATTTGGTGAATTTTCTGTATGTTCGAGGACCATTCTAGCAAAGAATCAAATTAGTTGTTAGGCAAAATGGATTTAAAGTATCCATAATTATGGATTGTGATGATTTACTTAGTATGAAGGATCACAGAAATGCGTTAAACCTCCATTTGGCAGAGCATAGCCCATATTATCTTAGATCTAAAACACACATTAAGTTGTAAAGTATATAAACTTTAAGCGCAAAATAACGTTCGAAAATGGATAATCCACTTTATGAGTACTTTGAATAACTGTCATCAATTATACTACAGTTCCGACATGTTTTTGTCTCTTTTTTTCCAAACGCCAATTCTCTAAGATAATTTTTCTGTTTTTTCTATTTATGTATTTGTTGTTTCTTTTTTAATTTAACTTTCTCTGTGCGTGTATGTGTGTGTGTGGGGTGTGTGTGTGTGTGTGTGTGTGTGTGTGATAATGTTTGTCTGTCTGCGTTGTTGTTTGTTTGTTTGTTTGGACGACCTTGTGTATAATTGTATTACTTTCATATTGTGTAACTAGAAACTATGTATAGTTTACGTTACTTCAATAAAGTATCTATCTTTATGTCAGACAGGCCACTTTCGGTGGCAGAGTATAAAACATCGTGGATAATGCAGAAATTGCAAATACTTGAATGAGTTAACAGATAAAAATGTTCCTCTTTCATACATATCTTTTATTTATAGACTGTCTTTTTTCTTTGATTGTATACGCGATGATTCCCCATACATTGTTTATTAAACTCTATGTTTTATTGTAAGCTTATACGTTCTGAGACCCTGACAGGTGAAGGTTTTTAAAAAAATTGTGGGAAAAGGAGAAAATTCCGGTAAACAACACTTTCTTCTTTTCCCACAGAGTTTTCTACCATATCAAAGACAAATTCCATAATTTGAGCCACATTAAAATTGTCGTCTGCAAATGCTTTCAATTTAGACAAGTCGATTTTTTTCCCCTGTGGTCAAGAGTTTTAACCTAGGTTGCTAAGCGCGACTCACTGACCTTTTGCAGACAGTGTAGATCAAGATCAGACTGCACAATACGTGCAGTCTGATCTTTGATCTATACTGTCCGATAAGAACATTTTTTTTTTCTTAAAAAAGTAGCTTTGAAATAGCAAAATCTGGTCATTTACCATCGGCTTATCCCTTTATCAGACGACAAAATTTTAGCCTTGTCCAAATTGAAAGCATTTGCAGACGGCAACTTCGGCTTGGCTAAAATAGTGCAATTATCCTCTGATGGGGTAGAAAACATTATGGGGGAAAATGCTAGTTACCAGCATTTTCTCCTTTTCCCTCAATTTTTTCAAAAGGCTTCTTTTCCATGGTCGTCGAAAGTCGGCATTGTGTGGTAAAGGGTTAAAAGTTTAATTTCATTTATTTAGCAGGATAAAGTTTAAAAATTAAATAATTGCAACTCTTGATTTTTAACCCTTAGGCTGCTAAGTGTGACTCACTGACCTTTTGCGGACAGTGTAGGTCAAGATCAGACAGCACAGAACGTGCAGTCTGATCTTGAATCTACACTGTCCGATACTGAGACATTTTTCTCAAAAAAAAGTTTGAAATGGCATTATACGGGTTTTTACTATCGGCTTGAAAGTACGTATTACTGGAATAAATTGACCTGAAATTGACCTTTATGCAAAGAATAATTAAAGAGTGAATATTTATATCATCGGGTATAATCGGACGGTACGGAAATGCTGTTAACGGTAAATGTCGGGTTTGACACTTACTGTGCCATAGCCAAAATAAGAAGCTTTTGCGGATGGCATAAATCAAGATCAGACTGCACAGAAAGTGCATCTTAGATCTATGTCACCCGCCACGTATTACCAATTGAAACCAACAAAATAATGTTTATTTCAGGTATTTTAAGTATTCTTTGAAGACACGATAAATCTATTAACAGCCTATAGAGTTGGAAAACGTGCACATAGTTCCTCGTGCAGACGACTTTAGCCGAAGCCAAATTCGGACAATAATTCAAGCGTGTAATATATAGTAATAGAGGTCATTTATTTCATGTCAATTTGTTCGAGTAATACCATTTAACTTATTTAGTAAGTTAAGGTTAATAATCGCTAGACTGGGAAAAAAGTGTAGGTTTCAAAAGAAAGGTGTATCATGACGAACATGTTGCATTTTTGTTTTTATATCATTACCTTTACTCTTTCCATCATAATCCCCAGTTTTGACAACCCTACCGGAGGGGGGATTTTGAAAACATTGTGGGAAAAGAAGGGAATGCTGGTAACCATCTGCCTTTTTAAAGACAAATTTGATTATTTGAACGACATTTAACCCCTATCCAGTTAAATAACTGAAATGAAATATTTGATTCGATAATAAAAAAAAAAAACAAATATTGTTATTTCAAAGTTATGTTTTTGGGAATAATATCTCCTTATCAGACAGTGTAGATCAAAGTATAGACTGCACGTTCTGTGCAGTCTGATCTTGATCTACACTGTCTGCAAAAGGTCAGTGAGTCGTGCTCAGCAGCTTAATGGTTAAATCTTTACCAGACGACAAAAATGTAGACTTGTCTAAATTGAAAGTATTAGCAGACGACAATTCTAAATGTGACTCAAATGGTGCAATTTGTCTGTAATGAGGTAGAAAATATTGTGGGAAATGGGGAAAATGCTGGTTACCAGCATTTTCTCCTTTTCCCACAATGTTTTCAAAAGGCTTTTTCATCCAGGGGCTTTAAAACTCGGGATTGTGTGGTAAAGTTTTATTTTGTCGTCTGCAATTTTTTTCAGTTTGGACAAGTTCAAATTAATTTTGTCGTTTGATATTTTATGAGACGAGTACAAGTATACATAGTCAGTATTGAATAACGTATACAACAGAGCATTTGTCAAGATCTTTCTCCGCTATCCTTCCCTCCCTCTCTCGTTCTCTCTCTCTCTCTCTTTTACTCTCCCAATCTCTCTCTCTCTCTCTCTCTCTCCTACCCATAGGAAAAATATGTAAAAAAGACCATTTTCTTTAGTGAGAATGACGTACGAAAAGATTTGTGCTAAAGATGTAAAAAGATAATTGACTTGTACATATAAAGCTAATATTATACTACTAATAATGATGACAAAACCAGTAAGTTATACAAAGAATGAGATCGCACTGATAATGGAAATCTGATATAACGTGCTAAATTTGGTATTATTCTTCGTTCCTGTTTGCTGAAAAGTTAAACCAATTAATATGTGCTTGGACTTCTAAAATAGAATTTATCTATGTAAAATATATATATAAAGAGCTAAGCCAATTTCTATTTATTTGTGAAATGCCACTATAATACAACTCTTATGTAACACGTAATTTAACATTGAATACAATAGTTTTTCCACCGGCTAGTATTTTTTTTTAAGCGCCAAATCATAAATACCCCTGTTTCCTCGCCCCTTGTATATTTTTCCACCTCTATCCTCTTTTATCTCTCATTGTCTTCCCGGATCGTCAGGTTTAACAACCTTCGTTTCACACTTCTTTACCCTTGACAAGCATTTTCTTCGCAATGTTTTCAAACGCCTTTTTAACCAGGGTCGTTGGAAGTCCTGCGTGGCTTAGAGGTAGAGAGTAGGACACGTAAGCTGGAAGCGCCTGGTTCGAGCCTCATCGGAAGCACGGTGTTTTTTCGTGGAAGTTACTTTGGGCAAGACATTTCAGAGCCCTAGCCTAGTACCCAAGTCATACATGTTCCCACCGCTGACCAATGTTTCAACGATGGTTATGTGGGAAAGCAGCCAGTGTGCTTGAAAGAAAATTGGTCGGAGCACTGGTAAAAGAAACTCCAGGAAAGCATGTATAGATGCACTGGCCGCCGCGATATAACTGAAATAGTGTTGAGAACGGCATGAAAGACCATACAATCAATCAATTAACCAGGTCATACAGGAATAAGCGAGCTGCTGCTGTGAAATGACTTAAATAATATTGAAAGCGGCGTAAAACACCATTCAATCAATCAATCAGTCAATCAATCAGTCAATCAGTTTATCTATCGATCAATCCTTACTTCACAATGTTTTCAAAGGCCCTTTCCTTCAGGATCTTTAGGAGTCCTACCTAGCCAAGGGGTAAAGAGCAGGACATGGAACATTTTAAAGCCCTAGCCTTATATTGGTGAAACCCAGGTCATACATGAATAAGCGAGCTGTCGCCGTGATATAACTGAAGTTATGTTTAAAGCGGCATAAAAACCAACGAACCAACCAACAACCAACCAATGTGGTCGCCGGGATTGTTTGGTAGAGGGTTAAATGAACACATCTGGCATTGACAGATCACCGCTGTATGGTTCCAATATAATCTATCAAATATGAGTCATGCTGTGTGAACAGGGGGTTTAATGTATCTGCAAAAAGTATCGACACAGGTTAGCCTGCGCAGTCCGCGCAGGCTGACCTGTGTCGAAACTTTTTGCTTCTGGTCAATTTTCTTCATGTCAACGGACCATTTTATCTCATTATTCAACCGGTTGTTATGCAAAATTGATTCTTATGGAACCATAACTGTTTGTAAAGGCTTTCTGGGTATGATGCATCACAGAGATGCATTAAGCCCCTTTTTTCAAGAGCATGGTTCATTTATTTTGCAGGAAATGGTTTCGACGCATTCGCGCTCAGCCGTGAAAGTGATAGCTTAATGTACTTATGACAATGTAGCGGTATAACAGTTGGTTAAATACGTGCCTGTTTTATTGGATTATCGTATCGAGTAATAATGGCTAGTCATGCACGCAGGATGTTTGCGCGTAAGTTACCAGTATTTTGTTATGTTTATATAAGCTCTCCCTCCCCCCTTCTCTCCCAACATCTCTCTCTCTGTCTCTGTTCTTTGTCTCTGTCTGTCTGTCTCTCTCTCTCTGTCGAGCCCCGGTAGCTCAGTCGGTAGCGTACAGGACTTGAGAACTGGGGGTTGCTGGTTCGATCACTGACTTGGCCAATTTCTCGTCGAGAACTGATGATAGTCTTTGCGACAGGATTAATTCCTCTCTCACCGCTGACCATTCTTTCTACGAAGGTTTTCTGGGAAAGCAGCCAGTGGCTTGAAAAGAATATTGTGCGGAGCATTGGTAAAAGAAACTCCAGGAAAGCATGGATAGATGCACTTTGCCGCTGCGATATAATTGAAATAATGTTGAAAACGGCGTTAAACACCATACAATCTCTCTCTCTTTCTTTCTCTCTCTCTCTGTCTCTCTCTCTCTCTCTGTCTTTCTCTCTCTCACCACAGTTCTATTTATAATACAATTATCCAGTTTCTGTGCATTGGCAACAAGTTTATGATGTATGGCTTAATCCTTCACCATACAGTCCCAAAACTAAACGAGCATTGGAGAAATGCTTTTGAATACATTGTTAACCATTATTTTTTCCTTTTTTCACAATGTTTTCTACCCTTCATAAAACATATTTCAGTTTTTGAGTCTCATTTCTTTTGTCGTCTGCAGATGCTTTCAATTTAGACTTGTGTAAGATTTTCAAATCAAAAGAGTTTCAGATCAAACACATTTCCAGCCATTTGTAAAATCCCAAATTCTATGAGTTTCAAACATTTTTTTGCTGGTAAATTTCACCGTATGTGACCATGTCGGTACAAGACCAGACAGCACGTTCTTTACGGTTTGATTTAGATCTGTATTGTCTGCAATTATCGCACTGAGGCAAGCTTCATAACATACGGATCAACCCTTTTCCAAACAGTCCCGAGTTTCAACGACCTCGAAAAAGAAGGCTTACGAAAACATTGTTGGAAAAGGAGAAAATGCTGGTTCCCAGCATTTTCTCCTTTTCCCACATCGTTTTCTTTCTTATTAAAGACAGAAATCATCATTTGGGCTGAATTTATTTTATGCTCTGCAAAACCTATCAGTTTGACCGAGTCCAAAGTTTTCTCGTTTGGTAAAGAGTTAAAACACGGTTTTAAAGTGTATTGCAGCCCACACATATAAACCTATGTCATTGTTCTTTATTGGAGTAGGCTTATCGAATGATTGTATGATGTTTAGCGCAGTTTTCAACATTATTTCAGTTATATCGCGGCGGCCAGTGCACCTAACCATGCTTTCCTGGAGATTCTTTTAACAAAATTTTCTTTTCAAGCCACTGGCTGCTTTCCCACATAACCATCCTCGAAACAATGGTCAGCGGTGGGAGAGGAATGAATCCTGTCGCAATGACTATCATCAATCCTTGGAAGGTTGATTGATTGATTGTATGGGGTTTAACGCCGTTTTCAACATTATTTCAGTTATATCGCGGCGGCCAGTGCACCTATCCATGCTTTCCTGGAGTCTCTTTTACCAGTACTCTGCACAGTATTCTTTCCAAGCCACTGGCTGCTTTCCCACATAACTATCGTCGAAACAATGGTCAGTAGTGGGAGAGGAATGAATCCTGTCGCAATGACTATCATCAATCCTCGGAAAGAAATTGGCCGAGCCAGCGATCGAACCCACGACCCCCTGTTCTCAAGTCCTGCACGCTACCGACTGAGCTACCGGGGCTCGGCCAATCCTTGGAAGGAAATTGGCCGAGCCAGGGATCGAAACCACGGCCCCCTTTTCCAAGTCCTGCACGCTACCGACTGAGCTATCGGAGCTCGGCTAATCGAAACAGTAAGTGAGTAACAAAGGTGATAATGTTAATAGTTACAACTTATGGAGATCATTGTGCGGAGAGAGTACTTAATTCCGCACTTACTTTTCCTTTTGTCATGTTTTCTTCTCTTCGAAGGAATACATCAAGGAACTAAAAGTCTGTTTCGTCATCGTGCAACATGTGGAAGACAGAGAAATATTTACATCAAGGACATTAAAGGATAAATATTCATTTATTACATCCCCCATAGCTATGGACGTCACTCTGGTAAAGCGGGGTTAATGCACTTCCGGAATGCATTATGCCAAGCAAGTCATCGTATAAATATGGATCCATACAATTCTTTTTGCTCAACAACCCAACTGAACAATGAGGTAAATTGACGCATAGCAAAAAGTTTCGACCCAGGTCAGCCTGCGCGGACTGCGCAGGCTGACCTGGGTCGATACTTTTTGCAGATTCATTAAGCCCCCATTTCACAGACCATGGTTCATATCAGTGTTTGCCAATACACATATGTGTAAACCTTTCAAAACGGACACACGTAAAGTGGAAACTTCCCGTTTAAGATTTAAGATTTTCAAGTGTAAATCATTGTTAAATAAATCAAGTCCACGTTCTAATAAATTCTGCCGAGCCCCGGTGGCACAGTCGGTAGCGTACAGGAAATGAGAACAAGGGTCGCTGGTTCTATCTCCTGCTCCGCCAATTTCTTTCCGAGGATTGATGATAGCCATTGCGACAGGATTTATTCCTCTCTCACCACTGACAATTGTTTCAATGATGGTTATGTAGGAAAGCAGCCGATAGCTTGGAAATAATATTGTAATTGAAATACAGTTGAAAACGGCGTCAAACACCATACAATCAATCAATCAAATAAATTCTGTCGGACCCGAGTTTCAACGCGATCGTATATCCTGTTGGCTTCTTTTACGATCAAGCCCCACGTTGGGTATTTTTGCGAGAATCGATCCTTTCCTTCGTTATGTATTTTTACTGTTCGATAATTTCCATGACAATATTTTTCTTTGTTTGTTTGTAGTGGAATGTAACGCCGTTTTAACAGCTTATGTCATATCACGGCAGTCAGGGCACCCAGCCATGTTTCTGGGCTTTCTTACTTAAGTATTGACACGACTATCTCTCCAAGCCACTGACAATTTCTGTCACATGCATCAGAGGTGAGAGGTGAAAAACCGCCATAATTTCTTTCCGATCCGTTATTGTCGATTTTATTCTCGCCGATAAAAATATGAAAAGATATTTTTTCTTCACACATCATCTCACCAAAATGCATAAAGGATTAGTATTGTAAATTATTTCATGTTGTTCATGCGTTTCGAAAATGCAGAGCTTTCAGTTTGTAGCAGGCTTAAACTTTCCCAAGCCATCCCACCATACCCCACGCACCCCCACATACCCCATGACACCCCACCATACCCCACGTCACCCCTACCATACCCCACGACACTCCACCATGCCCCACGTCACCCCCACATACCCCATGACACCCCACCATACCCCACGACACCCCGCCATACCCCAGGACATCCCATGTTGCTAATATAAAAAGCAGTATATGAGACCGGAAGTCCAAAGACCATAGTCTGTATTCACCAACCATTCCCGAGAACATTCTTTGTCTATTTCTCAAGAAGTTTCTATGAATGAATGCTTAAGCCTTTCACGTTGAGCTTTCATGCACAGAAGTAAAAATCTTAAAAATACCCAAAAGAGTTTACTTTAATGAAATTTCTTATTATTTATATATCTTTTTTGTTTTTTGAATGAGCAAGCAACCGCGTTGGGCTGTTTAATCGAAGCGCCTACTAGCGTCAGTGCTTGTGCTTGTAAAACTTGAGTTCATGCTCAACTAAGTTGGTGCTCAAGCTAACGATGAGTTAAATAGAGAATAATCAACTTGTTGTGTATGATAATAAAAGTCTGTCACTAGAATGGGGTGTGATGCTGTTAGGAAGAAAAAAAAACGAGTTGATTATCCCACTTACTGTATTCCTAATTTACCCTTTTTTGTTCTAATAATTATCAAGAATGGTACATGAGCAATATAGGAAAAAAGTAGTTCCGGCAAACATTCTAAAAGTATATCGTCACTATATTGTCACTAGTGATGATACCATCACTAGTGGTGTTATTCACTGTGAAATCCCAGTACGTTACCGATAGGAATATAATATAAAGACATTCATGAAACAAGAAAACGAAAAGAGAAGTTTTGAAATGTTAAAAAAAAAAAAAAAAATGCTCGATGAGGTGTATCAATGCAATTTCGTGTTATTTTAAAATTTCATGCTCTGCTTAGTTGTGTATGAAAAGTTTTATAACCATAAGCCCTTGACTTTTTCACGTCAGTTTGCAAGGATATTACACATTCGTGTATGATATAAAGTAAATAAACACATTTTGAAATGAGTCTAAGAACGCCTAAAGCTACCGAACCATCGATGGATTTCCTCAAGAGAAAATTTCCCCATACTTGTACCTCACACAAAACTTTTCGACATAATAGGCTGCTTTCAAGCATAACCGTCGTCGAAGCAATGTTCAGTATAGGGGGTGAGGAATAGAATTTACTATTGTTTGTAATTGAGTTTATCGCCATGTAACAGCTTAGGTCGTATCACGGCGGTCAGTGCACCTAGGTCTGTGTTTCTTGGCTTTCACCAGAACTGACAAAACTTTCTTTCCAAGCCACTGACTACTTTTCTCAAACGCATCAGGTGACAAGCGAAAAATCGCCGAAATGTAAGTTTGCCTCGACATATTTCGAGCTTGCAACCACCTGGTCATGAGTCAGATACACTAAACGCTGAGCCACCCGGGCGGGCTTTCTTTCGAAACCACTGACTACTTTTCTAGCATGCTTTAGGTGAAAAGCGAAAACTTGCCGGGATGAAAGTTTGCCTCAACCAGGTATCGAACTTTCGAACACCAGGTCACGAGTCATACGCTAACCACTTAGATTTTTGGCCGGGCGAGGAAGAGATATAGACTATCATTCATTATTGAACAGAGCTGGAATTGTATATATTTCACGACCCCACGAAAAGAGGCCTTACACGTTATCGAATGAGGTACTCGACCTAGGGAGGAGTTGAGTTTACCGTAACGAGGCACGTGGCAACCCACAGAAGCACAGGAGACATGTAAATAAGTGAACTGTTTCAAGATGGTAAATGTTTAGAGCGACGTAAAACAATTTTTAAATCCCTTGTTTACGCGTTGCTTTATGAAATGCACGAGCTTTTTGATATCAAGTAAGATTACCAGATTTACAGTGTTTGAATTTTACCCCTTAACCTGCTAAATAATTAAAATGAAACTTCAGGCCGACAGATGATACCTAAATGTGGCTATTTCAAAGCTAATTCTGGGGCGACAGATATCTCCTTACTGGGTTGTGTAGATGAAAGATCGCAAAGATCAGACAGCACTTTCTGTGCAGTCTGATCTTGATCCACAATGTCCTCAAAAAGGTCTGTTAGTCGCTTTGCATATTCAGCGTTAATGAAGTAATAAAATAACGAACAAGTGGGGCAATATCTACTTTCTACGCAGAGATCGGGAAGTTAAATGAGACATAAAACAGTTTCAGGGAGTAAACCAAGTCAGTGTGTGGTAACTTTCAGGGTGTTTTGTTCAGACTTCTAAAAACATCAGACAAAACAGATCTAGATGTTTGCGAATTAACACTTATCCTGCTAAATAAGTGGAATGAAACTTTCAAGCCAATAGTAAAAAACCTAAATATTGCTATTTCAAGGTTATTTTGTGGTGGAATGATATCTTCTTCTCCGACAGTATAGAACCAAGATCAGACTGCACGTTCTGTGCAGTCTGATCTTGATCCAGTAAGGGTGTATAGGTAGTTTGAAGTTCATAGGATCTGAATTTTGAAATATCTGAAAAAATGGTTTAGCTATTAAAATTGAAATTTTGCATAGTTGATAATAATACCTTTACCAACTCTGGGTGAAATTTCAGAATTTTTGGTAACTTAGACTTTATGCCATTCAACGCAATTTTAAAATGAATGAACAAAACAGCAGAGAAACGGTGGGAGGGGACAGCGTTGTTCCAGTAAAGCGTTTACCTGTTTATGAAAATGATTCTCGCGCAAGTACAGTAACTGTGGTCGTCTATTGTTCTAACACCAAAAACACCAACTTGTGAGGCCTTTATCTCGTTTTTATACGGGTTTTATTTTGATTCAATATTGGAGAGGTGCACGCACTTGCTTACACTTCGTTTTCTCTTCACATCCAACCATAGATGTTTTCCGTAAACCCTGTCAAACTCTGGCTCACATCATGTTATACAGTATTCAACAATAAAATGAAGAACGCTGAACTGTATTAACCGATTAAGTTCCATAAACCAGCCCCAAAGTATTGTGTAGATGAGTTTTTTTTTTGTCAAAGGGAGACAGCGTCTTTAAGATTACTAATCTATGACTGTGACCTACATCCAGTAGACTAATTTTGGGCGAAACTAAAAAAAAAAATCCTAGCCTGAAAATAATTCAAAACAAACCCTGAAAGACCTTCGAGTCTTAGTATTAGGTGGTTTTACTACATATCTCAATACAATTGGTATAAAACATGGAGCCATGTGGAAAATGAAACTGAGATATTAAATCTTGGAAAACGTACAACATACAAAGGACATCTGACAAATCACTTTAGACTCTGAGGATTTGTATGAAAGTGAAGAAAGCGATATTTAAGGTAAGGTACAGATCTATATCGTTTGTACAGAAAAAAAGGGGGCCTCATATTTAGCTAAAGTGAGGTACTGAAGTCATGCACTTGTCCTGTTAGGTCTGCTGTTCTACTCACTGTGCGAAACCATCGAAGAAAATTAAGCTTTAGAACAAAAATTTAACACTACTGGAATGGGCAAAATTCTCTTTCTCGTGGAAGACAAATTCTAATTTTCCGGATGAGAGTTGGAAAGGTTATTTTAAAAGACTTTGAAAAGTTTCATAAAAATCGTTGAACTATTTTTCAAGATACTCCAAAATTCAGGGGGTCCCTATGAACCTCAAACTTACGGAATACCTTTACGGCCATCGCCTATGAATTTGTTGATTTTAAACGCGATGCTCGATAGTAAGATGGTGATAACGCGAAATCACGATACTGCGATGGTGATATCGCGATAGTACGATGATGATAGTGCGATATAATATCGTGTTTTCATCCTCGCACTATTGCGTTATCGTAATCGTACTATCGCGTTATCATAATCGTACTATCGCGTTATCACCATCGCACTATCGCGTTATCGTCATCGTACTATCGCGTTATCACCATCGCACTATCGCGTTATCGTCATCGTACAATCGCGTAATCACCATCGTACTATCGAGCATCGCGTTTAAAATAAAATTCATAGGCGATGGCCCTAACGGTATTCTATCACCGTCGTACTATCGCGTTATCACCATCGTACCATCGCGTTATCGTCATCGTACCGTCGCGTTATCGTCATCCTACTATCGCGTTATCACCATCGTACTATCGAGCATCGCGTTTAAAATCAACAAATTCATAGGCGATGGCCCTAACGGTATTCCGCACAAACTACTTAATACGCATCTGGCTTTACATTGGCGATCTATCAAGCTAGTATAGACACAAGTCGCTTATTGTCACATGTGTACTGCAGAATTGTAAACCGTATCTTTTTTACAACTTCTTAAAACGACGTGAAATAGTTCTGGATGAATTAACATAGGGATAACACTTTAATAAAAAAGCTTCTTTTGAGGAAAAACAAAACTTATTTGGACTTCATTTCCTGAAATTATTTCAGTGTTACCTTAGATCGTATTTCGATGGTAACTGATTATACTTTATAAACGAATTTAAATAATAATAATAATAATAATTAATCTGACAAACTAGTCAAGATCGAGAATAACGGTGGAATATTGTTCGATATTTCATGGTTACGACCAGTGAAATATACCTATTTTATTTTCTAACTCTTCAACTGAAGGCGGAAACAGTAGTTCCCGCACACCAGTTACCTTGGTAAACAGCGCGTGCCATTCAAGCAGATGGAGATATTGCGTAATTTACCCTACAATTCTCGCGCTTCTAGTAATATTGTAATGCGTTGTTTTGCGGAGGGGGTACGCCACGGGGAATTACCAAAAACAACTGTACTGGATTTTGATACAAGTTTCCCCAAATATTACCGATGATGTTCACGAGATGAAATAAATTTCGATCTTTCACCGAAAAAAATTTTTTTTTCACTGTCTTTCACGTTAATAGATTAATGTAACAATGCCTAATGAAACAGTAGGGGGAACTAACCAAGAAAAGTTCGAATATTGGACATTATAGATCGTTGATTCAAATTTTATCAGTCTTTATCCCACTGTGATCTGCTCAAGCGAGTAGTGAGGCAAGAATTATGTGATGAAAATTTTCAATGTAAAGGGACAGAGTGTTTAGAAGAGCATATTTGGTTTTTTTTTGTGAAAGATCAATTTTTTTTTTCATCGAGTGAACATCATCGGTAATATTTTCATGAGCGGCGCAGATTTCGATCTTTTACTAAAAATAACCCCAACAATTATTACACCCCCACAACCGAAGTTGGGGGGGGGGGGGGGGTATACTGGAGTCACCTTGTCCGATTGTCCTTCCGTCCGTAGGTCCGTGTGTCACGAAAAGCTTGTCCGGGGCATAACTTCAAAAGTATAAAAGCCAGTTACTTCAAACTTCATATACAGATAGGTCAGGTTAAGGAAAAGTGCAGTGTACAAGAACCATAACTCTATTCCAACTATTTTTTAGCTTATTACCCTTTGTAATTTTGAACTTTGGATTTTTGTCCGGGGCATAACTTCCAAAGTAAAAAAGCTAGTAACTTCAAACCTCACACACAGATAGATCACATTAAGGAAAAGTGCAAAGTACAAGAACCATAACTCTGTTCCAACTATTTTGGGGTTATTGCCCTTTGTAAATTTTAACTTTGGATTTTTGTCCAGGACATAACTTCCAAAGTAAAAAAGCTAGTGACTTTAAACGTCATATACAGATAGGTCACATTAAGGAGAAGTGCAGTGTACAAATGCCATAACTCTGTCTTCAGTTTATTTAGAGTTTTTGCCCTTTGTTAATTTTTAACTTTGAATTTTCTTCCGGGGCATAACTTCGAAAGTATAGAAACTAGTAACTTCAAACTTCACACACAGATAGATCACATTAAGGAGAAGTGCAGTGTACAAGAACCATAACTGTATTCCAACTATTTTTGGGGTTATTGCCCTTTGTTAAATTTAACTTTGGATTTTTATCTGGAGCATAACTATTTTTGGGGTTATTGCCTTTTGTAAAATTTAACTTTGGATTTTTGTCCGAGGCATAACTCCCAAAGTAAAAAACCTAATAACCTCAAACTCCATAAACAGATACATTTAGGTCACATTAAGGAGAAATTCAGTGTAAAACAATCATAACTCTATTCCAACTATTTTTTGGGGCTATTGCCCTTTGTAAATTTTAAATTTAGATTTTTGTCCAGGACATAACTTCCAAAGTAAAAAAGCTAGTGACTTCAAACTTCATATAGAGATAGGTCACATTAAGGAGAAGTGCAGTGTACAAGAACCATAACTCTGTCTTCAGTATATTCAGAGTTATTGCCCTTGTAAATTTTTAACTTTGTATTTTTGTCTGAGGCATAACTTCGAAAGTATAGAAGCAAGTAACTTCAAACTTCACACACAGATAGATCACATTAAGGAGAAGTGCAGTGTACAAGAACCATAACTGTATTCCAACTATTTTTGGGGTTATTGCCCTTTGTTAAATTTAACTTTGGATTTTTATCTGGAGCATAACTTGTAAAGTACAAAAGCTAGTAACTTCAAACTTTATATACAATTAGATCCCCATAAAGCAAAGTGCACTGTGCAAGAACCATAACTCTATTCCCACTATTTTTAGAGTTATTGCCTTTTGTAAATTTTAATTTTGGATTTTTTCCTAGGGCATAACTTCCAAAGTATAAAAGCTAGTAACTTTAAACTTCATATACAGAGAGAACACATTAACGAGAAGTGCAATATACAAAAACCATAACTCTATTTCCACTGTATTTAGAGTTATTGACCTTTGTAAATTTTATTTTTGGATTTTTATCTAGGGCATAACTTGCGAAGTACAAAAGCTAGTAACTTCAAACTTCATTTACAATTAGATCACATTAAAGCAAAGTGCACTGTGCGAGAACCATAATTCTATTCCCACTTTTTCAGAGTTATTGCCCTTTGTAAATTTTAACTTTAGATTTTTGTCTGGGGCATGACTTCCAAAGTATAAAAGCTAGTGACTTAAAACTTCATATACAGATAGACCACATTAACGAGGAGTGCAGTGTACAAGAACCATAGCTCTATTCCCACTAGTTTTAGAGTTATTGCACTTTGTTCATTTTAAATTTCGATTTTTGTCTGGAGCATAACTTCAAAGTATAAAAGCTAGTAACTTCAAAAGTATGAATATGATTGTCTTGAAACTTTTGTTACAATGTAATGATTTTTCACCCAGTTAAGGCACAATGATAATATTCTTTTCTGTAGAATGACACCTGTTCTGTGACAAGGCGCTGTGTGGGGGTATGCGGCAATTTTGGGACGGTTCAATTTCTATTTATTTCATGCCTCTAAACCCTTTTTTGTTGGGGCTGAATCAAAATCCAGCACAGTTGTTTTCGGTGATTCCTAGTCGCGTGCCCCTAACGTAAGACCGCATTATAATGATAATGTATTCACCAGAAGTTCACAAAGAAAACAAAGTTCGTTGGTACAGACCAGAATTATGACATAATTGTGTGTGTTTTTTTTATCAATTTGAGAGAATATTACGTGTGGTAAATTACTTAAAAAGACAAAAATCCGTTTTCAAATTAACATATTTTGGTTATCTTCCGACTGCCAAATATGTCTTTCCGCGTTAGTGTCATAAGTGTCTGCCATTTATTTACATTCACATTCGAAGTGACACAGCAAATCAACAAAACTCATTAATCTAAATCTAACAGGATTAATAAACATTTTGAAGAGGTGGAATTTTCTTTAGTTTACTCGATCACAGTCTGAAATAGACCTGATGAGTTTGAAAGGGGCGAAGTTTTAAATATGATGCAAGAATCTAAGTAGTTCCATACTGGTAGCTGTCAAATCTTTAATTTCATTGGTCGAAACCGCGAAATTACTAAACCATTATCCACCATTATTTCCCTATAAACTACCGAAAAACATGAACTATTTCGGCGTCTCTTGGATGTTAATATTGCGCCGTCGTGGTCTCCAAACACGGTTAGCCGGGGTCGAAGCTGGTGACTAACAAGCACTTGTTATAAACATGTCATTTCAAAGTTTCTCTTTTGTTTTCACGATCTTATTTATCCATACTGTGGGTTAAACCGAATACAAGGCCATTCTATGTTGCGTAATTTTGTATTTTTATCAGTCGACGGTTTAGCCCAGGTAAAGGTCTTACTATGATGTATACCTTTTTTTTTAAAATCTTTTATAGGAGTTAGCAAATTCAAGATCGTGATATGCTGTATATTGTGTATATTCATCATCGGTATCACAGAGAACATTATATATGGTGAGTTTCAAAAATTTATTCCTGCTCCTGCTTTTTCTTCTTCTTTTAGCCCAGCCAGGTAGCTCAGTGGTTAGCGTGTCCGACTCGTGACCTGGTGGTTGTGACTTTGATACCCAGTTGAGGCAAACTTTTCGCCTCTCACCTGTGATGCATGTGAGAAAGTAGTGATTTGGAAAGAAAGTTGTGCCAGTACTGGTGTGAGAAAGCCGGGAAATACATGCCGTAAGTGAACTGACCGCCGTGACATGACCTAAGCTGTTAAAACGGCGTTAAACTCTAATACAATCAATCAATCAAAATTATTCTTCTTTTTCTTAAATGGCAAAGTTCAGTTCGAATTATTTTTTTGTTCGCTGCAATAAGTACCACTTAAATATAAAGTAATTTACATTCCTGTTATGAACATTAGTTTCCTTTTGTCTTATACTTGTAACTCGGCGTCATCATCATTACACCAGCATCAATAATAATAATGATAGTAATAATCGTCTTCATTTGAAAAATGTTGCGACTTGAAGCTTTTTTACAAAATCGGTTTTAACATAAATGGAAGGCGCAATGGTAGTGAAATTTTGAAAGACTTGTAGTTAAAAAAACATGATTGACCTTACTCATCTTTTTTATTGGGAGATGTAGTGTGGTGTAGGTCTGTAAGTTTTATCTCATACATGTAACAAGTTGTACAATGAACTTCAGTTTTTAGTGCGGGGGATAAAGAACAGAACAGAACAGAACATTTTATTGACTTCACCTGTACAGGTCATCATCACATCATACATTGTTTGTCATCAAACTATAACGTGGATCATGCAAAACGTAAATAAAATCTTATGTGATAAACATGTGTAGGAGATTCAAAGAAGCCATGGAAACTGAATAATGTTAAGATAAAAAGGTTGAATTTGCAATACTGGTAATACAGAATTGGAGATGAGAACCAATTAAGTACCAGTTAGGTCATTACGAAAGGAAAGAGGAAAAGGATACTGTCACTGTACTTCGCTGCAAGCTTTTATTTAGAGGGAATTTCAGGTTGGTCTAGATACCACGTCCAGACAACGACACTTGGTGAGGATGTTATCGAGGGCTTAACTTGAACAGCCGCCCCGCAACTCTACCAGACTGTTTGCTAAGAAATGTGTGCAACGAATCATTTACAGTGACAAAACTGCTGTTCAACGTCCAACTTACCATGAGATAAAACTAACAGGCTTACTCTACGACTCATCGGAAAAGTAAATGAGCCATGCTCTGGCAAAAGGGGGCTTAATGCATCTCCGCGGTGCATAATACCTAGCAAGTCCTTGCCTATCAACCGACTGGATCATGAGGTAGATTGGTCCTTGGGCTAATAGAAAATTGACCGATAGCAAGACGTTTCGGACCAGGTCAGCCTGCGCGATACCTTTTGCCTGTGCATTAAGCTGCCTTTTCACAGAGCATGGCTCAACTATAATTAAAATGCGATTAAAATGCAATTGATATAATTAAAATGCAGCTGTTTCAAATTGCGTCACATTTCGCGGCCTACCCTGCTGCACATATTGCGTCGCTTGATTTCAGTGAAGGCATTCGTTTTTTTTTTTTTGTAAATTTTAGCGACCAGAAAACTGATTACAAAGTGAAAACGTATAGAATGTTAATTTGTAAGACCTGGAAAAAAATTCAATGTTCAGTCATAAATCAAATTTTATAAAGGATAATTTTCATGTATCGATTTCCCAAGTCTGTTATTTGAATCTGTATCTATAGATTTTTTAACGAATGAAAACGTTAACCCTTAAGTTGCTAAGCGCGACTCACTGACCTCTTGCAGACAGCGTAAATCTAAATCAGATCGGGAAGTCTGATCTTTGATTCACAGTGTCTGATAAAAAGATATTTTTCTAAAAGAAATAAGTTTAAAATAGAATTATTCGGCCTTACTATTTACCATTGGCTTGAAAGTCTCATTTAACTTATCAGCACGTTAAGGATTAAATTGATAGATTGGTTGATTGTTTGGTATTTAATGCCGTTTTAAGCATAATTTCAATTATAACGCGGCGACCAGTGCACCAATCCATGCTTTCCTGGAGTTACTATACAAGTACTCCGCATAATATTCTGTTCAAGCCACCTGCTGCTTTCCGACATAACCGTCGTCGAAACAATTATTGTCAGCGGTGAGGGACCAATGAATCATGTCGCAATGACGATCATAAATCCATAAAAAGAAATTAGCCGAACGGGAGATCGATCCAGCGACCCCCTGTTCTTAAGTCCTGTACTCTACCGACAGAGCTAGCGGGGCCCGGCTTAAGGGTTAAAAGCAATGTCCTGCAGACAATAAAGCAATACAGAAATGTTTGTTTGCACGGTATTATCATTACCTTTGTTACTGTAGATCTTCGAATATTTGCTTTACCGAGCAATATCAAAACTGTATTGAAAAAGCTGTTTTGAGACATTCTATACAATATTTACAGGAGAAATCAAGTAAAACATGACAAAAACCAAACTTACTGTTTTATAACGATATCGACAACCCTGTGCGAAACAGAATAAGTGCATGTACCAAGCAGGTGCTTCTTTGTCCACGAGTTTTGTTTCATAGCTGTCTGTTACAGAGAGGCACATAAATCGTATTTGTTCCATAATGGCTGAAAATGAAACGCCTGTCAATGCATCAGCCCATAGGCTGCTATGCGCGGCTCAAGGACATTTTGGGGGACAGTGTAGATCAAGATCAGCCTGCACAGAACGTGCAGTCTGATCTTGGATCTACACTGTACGATAGGTAGATGTTCTTCCGCCAAGAACACTTTTGAAGTAGCAAAATTTGGATTTCTACAATCGGCTGTGTCCAAACGGTGTAACTAACTTCAGAGCAGCAGGGCTTTCGGATATATTGTTGAATGCCGGTAATCAGTATTTTCACTTTCCTAACAACAACTCTCACCCTTGAATCCTTAGCCTGCTAAATGACATAAATGAAACTTTCAAGTCGACGATAAAATCTTGAATTTGACTATTTCAAAGTCATCTTTTTGGGAAAGAAATCTCCTTAATGGACAGTGTATATAAAAAGATCAGACTGCACGTTCTGTGTATTCTGATCTTACTCTATACTGTTATCAAAAGGCGCTTGAATCGCGCCTAGCAGCCAAAGGGTTAAATGAACGTTATAACCGACAGTTTAATTCTAAATTTGGCTATTTCAAAATTATTTTTTCAGAGGAAAAAAAAATCTCGTCGGACAGTGTAGATCAAAGATCAGACTGCACATCCTGTGCAGTCTGATCTTAATCTACACACTCCGCAAAAGGTCCTTGAGTCACACACACACAAAAAGACTAGCTTGCACTAATTGTAAATTGTCAAAATATGTATGTCGTCTAAAAGGTTAACGTTTCAGGATAAAAAGCGGATTATATTTGAGTGACAGTGCTTTTAATTGTTGAATCTGTCGATATTGCATTTCACCAATCGATAAACATCAGTTGTTTCCTCTAATTTTTTCTGTCTTTCCCTGTAATCAAATAGTTTTTATCAAATCGGTAGCATCTATTGTTTCGGATTCTGTCCAATGAGCTGTGTGATCGAGTAGCATTGTACTATATTTATGTGTCCCTTTCATCAGAAACGATACGCTAGTATTTCCGGTGTTTCTCAGTCAGATTTCTGTTATGCGATTATTTACGTCTAATTGCGTTGTTTGTCCATGTCATATTCTTCGAAATATTGAGCAGTCTGCTATGACGCATCACTATTCTGTACCAATACCCCTGTGGGAAAATCTAGCTTGTGTTTCGCTTCAGATTTCTTAAAAGTTTCATTATTTCAATCAGGAAAATAGTTTTTACAAATATTATTGTTTTTCTGCTCGTCTTTAATGTTAACCAAGCGTAACGAGAAAGAAAAACCAGCAACAAGCTTTTAACAATTAATAATATTTATTATTGAATAGAAAAAAAAAAGTATACAATAAAATTGAAGTTAGAATGAAACTTTGACAATCTTCAATTTTAGTACAAGAAATAGAATAAGTCTCTCAAAATTTTAGAATTATCTTTAGAGTACAAAAAGTATGAAATTTCTGGTTCCTAAAACCCATATTAACAATAGTTTTAATTTGCAAATAGATATGAGCAACCTGTTTAAGAATTAAATAATTCCAACTTACAGATCTACATGTATATTCCGATCGAATAAATTTAAATCCAACACTCTCACTAATTCTGTATCCTCAAAGCCACAAGTCTATGTTCAAAATCCCAATCCATCAAGTAAGTCACTCCTATTTATATCAGCTTGAAAAATTCTAGATTAGTCTTTCTAGAAAGATGACAACAAGTTGTTTATTGACATAGATTGGTAAACAACTTGTTTACTAACAACCTGTTTCTAAAAATAACCACAATGGAAAAACCCGTGAATGGTCTTTATGTTTGTAGAATATTCTGTATACAGAGTGAAAATGATAATGAAAACAGGTTACATGTATATCCTATTTACATAACATTAAATACAGTTTCTACAGTCCCTAAAGACTGTAGGGAAACCAGGATCTGTGCAGGGTTTTCCATACACATTTCTTGGCTTATACCGAAGCTATTCCCCAAGCCTGTAGGGGCTGTTTTTATAAATTACTTCTGCATAGCTTGCATGCTCGCTAACCACAGCTGGATGAATCGTTCCAGGTAGCGTTTTAGTGAATAAACATTTATTCTTTTTTGAAGTAACGGTTGTTTTTTGAAAATTAGTCAGGTTGTCTACCCAGAATGCGCAAGTCAGATAGGTATGTATTTGAAAAATACCACTAAGCGGAAGATAATGCGTTTAACTGTGTCGCCGCAAAAGCGGCGATGCTATAATTTCGTTAGCCAGAGAATTATGCCTATATGTTTTTGCGTGACAGTTGTTCATCTTTTTTGTTTCACGTCAAAGTATTTCAACAAAAAGTCAAATAGTTTGCGGTAAAAAATAGCTAGATCTAGTCAAAGTGTGTAGGTTTGCCTAGCGAACCCTTTTTACTTACTCTTTCAAATAGATATTTGTCAATCCGATTTAGTGAAGAAGTCCGTCCCATGGTAAGTAAACATAATGTTATATATGTTCGATGGTACACCTTTAGTTGTACGGTCAGGTGGCAGCGGACTTGAAAACTTGTTCACGGTTGTGGCGAATCAAGTCGCCCCGAGCCGAAGAGGCGAGATGGCGACATGATTCGCGACAGTCATGAACAAGTTTCCAAGTCCCCTGCCACCTGACCCTACAACGAGTTTATTTTATTGCAAAGTTTTACCAAATCTAAGTGTATTCAGCGAAATTTTATTTTATGGTCTCACAAAATGAGTACGCTGACGAAGTAAAATTTCCCATCTGAGTGCCCCAATTCATTGAAAACTGACGTCACTGATAACTGACGTGGCTGAAACCTTGGTAAAACGTGTAATTTGGTGCTCGAACTTGATGATGTCACTGCGATAAAAATTTGATGTATTTTTATTTAAACCTGGATTTAACAACTTGAAGGTAATACACTATGCATTTTAATGATTTGTTGGCAAAAGTAAACAACTATTAGTTACGACCATTAGGTTATCCTTTTGACGTTACAATGTATGAGTTTCCACACTTCACAGTTTGGTTACCTGACGAAGGGAATAGCTTGTTTTAGAATGACAACAAACGAAAATACATGTAACTATAGTCATTTATTTTAAAAAAGATAATTCATTGTTTCAGCTTTAATGACAACCAGAAAGAAAAACTGGTAATAACATGGTGCAGGCTATTCAGTATGTTTGTCGCCATTTTAAATGTTGTGTTGAAAGTGTAGTAATGTATACTGGGTTCCTGAAAGGGAAACTGCTTTATTAACGTGGATTTTGCCAGCGTACAGGAACATATTTTCGGGGCATGTTATCCATTCAGATCGCAATACATTTCATTGCAGTATAATAGAGTTACGTAAGTACAATACTATAGTTATATAGTAATTTGGTTTCCATTTTTTACCTAGCGTGGGGAAATAAACTAATCACATGATTTAATTCCTCAATGAATATGTTCAGATTCGTTCATGAATTCTACAACTGCTAACCACGTGACTCTGACGTAGGACATGAATTCTGACAATCGGTCTGATCACAGGCCTTTAAAGCTCCATTGGTCTATCACGGAACACTGAAATTTGCGTTTGTTGATTATCTAGCACTTTTTACTAAAAATAGCACATTGGCATATACCCTCTATACCATACAAGTGGGCTTCTTTAAAAAGAAGCCAGAAGAATTCAGTATTAATGTTTTCAAGCAGTTTATTGGATTTCAGTTTCAACATATATTCGTACAAGTAAACAAACAGGTAATGCATTACATGCATGAGGAAATAAAAGCAGCTACGTAGAAACCTCTCATGCATTACATGACAGTCGCTTGACTTTCTCCCCACGTTTTACAAGTCGCATGATCTTTTCCGGCGGCGTTCTTTCTCCTCTGGAACGAATTTCCTTTTTTTTTCTGCTTAGATTTATTTGCTTAATGAAAAAATTCCGTTATTGGAGAGATCATTTGCAATTAAATAAATATAACAGTATTTTTTTTTAAAAATCCGCCATACAAACCACGTCTTTCCTATTTCTCTTTTTGATTTCGGTTCATTTATAAAACCATGACGTAACAGACTGTATTAGAATAATGAAAGAAAATGCCTTGAAAGTAAATTCATACAAAATTGACAGTTTTTATTTTCCGTGTCTTCAATAATATTTATATTATGAAACAATTTAATGCTAAACGATTTTCAATTGCCTTTCATTCCATAATGAGTTTCTTTGTGGCTTAGTGGTAAAGTGTGGGACTCGTGATCTGAAGGCCTCGAATTTGAGCCTCACTGGATCCACTGGATTTTTCGTAGGAGTGTCCTATGGCAATACACTTCATAGCCCTAGCCTAGCACTGCTGAAACCCGGGAAATATTCTTACGAACAAAGTCCGTGACAAAGAAACAAATGAACAAATGCATAGCTCAAATACAAAGCACATCTGGCGGGATTCGAACCCGTGCGGACAAATATCCTCGTTTTTCGAGGTTTAAAAGACCAATACCATAACCACTGAGCCAAAGAGAATTCTCCTTAGCTCAGTGGTTATGGTATTGGCCTTTCGTCCGGGCGTTCTAGGTTCGAATCCTGCCCGGTTTCTGTATTTCTGCCATGCATTTGTTCATTTGTTTCTTTGTTACGGACTTTGTTCGTAACATGGGGGCTCGTCCGGGATTGGCCATTGAGCCGTTAATCCCATTTGTTGTCCAAAAACGGACTTTCTGCCTAATAAGGCTTTGAGTCATCAATAAATGATGACTGTAAGAGGGGGGGTGTTACGGAAGACCACTCCTTCATGCATGGCTTCATCCCGATTTAAATACAATACCTAACAACTGCGTTAGGGAGAACTGACCAGTAGATAACTCCGCCTACTACTATAAATTGATAGCTGATAAATTACGTATTATCCAATCAAAATCGATAATCCGCGCGCACCTTTTTCTATGCGTACATCCGGGCGTTTTTCTTAGACAAACAAACCGCAATTCTTTAACTTTCCCTATAGAATATATTGGCGATCTTTTCTTTCTTGACAGATAAAATACATCTAATGATTACAATGACGAGGTTTCTGCAACAGTGACGTTGTATATTAACTACTACGAACACTTTAAAAATTGGAAGAAGAGTAAAATTAAAGTGAAAATTAGAGGAAATTAAGACTGGAGATTATAACTATTTCACAGATTCAACAGATCACAAAGATTCATATTGAATCAAGTTTTGAGCCTTTGAGCTTTTGCTTGTATTTTTTAAAATAAATTCATATTCATGCTATACTTCTGTGAATGTCTTTGCATACAAATTATGCCTTTTCTTTGGTATAAATAATGTCATTGGCTGTGTTAGTTTCTCGGCATTTCCCACGTCGTACATGTCACACACCATATTTACGCGACGTTGGCTGGTCTCAACCTGTGTATCGGTGGTTTAAAATAATGAAGTAAAAGGATCTGGTTCATACCACTAAAAGAAGTCAATATCAAATCAACTAGAAATTACCAAAATCACAGATGTAGCACGTACTTGAGTTTGAATTTGACACGTTTATTTATTAATTATGATAACAAGTTGACCCATATTTCACACCTTTATATTAAAATTCACAGATTGTCATTAAGTATTTCTCCGAGAGAAATATGGACTGTGATTAACCATTTTGACAATTAACACATATTTGTCCAGTTATTTAGTTACTTGATCATGCGCTATACTTGCATTCTTATACTTTCACACTTTGAACCCCATACGTGCAGGTATTATGAAAATCGAAGGGCAAGAGTTAAGTAGACCACTGATCATGAAGAATATTTAAACAGAAACAGCAAAAGCAAAATCATTCGGGTAGAAACAATCGGTTAATCAGTAGGTAACATTTGGACCTAAAAAGATATTTGAAGTTAACATAGCTTTCATACGAAAAAGAGAAATGTACATTACATGATTGTATTAACCCCCAGAGGGTTAATTAAATGAAATGAAAAATATTTTCAGGCGGGTAAAAACTCTAGAACTGGTAATTTAAGGCCATTTTATCATTAGATCTACAATGACTAGTCTAATCGTTTTTCCGCGTTGTCTGCAATAGCACCTAAAAATGTGCTTCGTGCTCTATGGGTTTAATTTCTGATACTCGTTACTTCTATTAATCTAAAACCACTTCTGGTTTTCAAATGGTAATATAATACATTCATAAAATATTTGTATTCGATTTTACTTTTTTAAACCGATTTTTTTGGTCGAAATGTAGTTTTATAAGGCAGAAAATGTATATGGTGATGTACAAATATATAGTGTGTCCACTATGTTGCTTACGAAATAATGTCTAAGGGGCGGGGTCACGCGATAGGGGCGGAGCGTCGACTCGCTTGTCTGCTGGTCAATTCTCTTTAGCTCGCTGGTTATGGTATTGGCCTTTCGTCCGGGCGTTCTAGGTTCGAATCCTGCCCGGTTCCTGTATTTCTGCCATGCATTTTTTTATTTGTTTCTTTGTTACGGACTTTGTTCGTAAGACTTTGTTCGTAAGAATATATAAATGTGTGAGCTGTCGCCGTAATATGACTGAAATATGTTGAAAGTGGCGTAAACACCATTCAATCAATAAATCATTCAATCATTACATGATTGTAAGGTTTGGTACAGGATTACTTTTTTGGCCGATTTACCTTGCGCATAGCCGGGTTTAAATAATAAGGTTAACACAGCAGACAGGGTGTTGAAAAGCTGTTAGTAACGGCTGTTACAATTTGCAATAACACTAGGTAGCACCATCAGCTGACGGATTTTCCAAATTTATGGTCTCTGTAATCCGCCGGCAAGCTGACGATTACAAATTATTTTCACGGAGTTCTGGCTAATCCTGCTAAATCCGATAAATTAAACGTTCAGAGCGATAGAACAAACCCGAATGATGCTACTTCAAATTTACTTTTTGGTGAAAAATATCTCATCGGACATTGTAGATCCAATATCAGACTGTACGTTCTGTGCAGTCTGATCTTGATCTACACTGCCCGCAAAAGGTCAGTGAGTCACGCTTCGCAGCCTGAGGGGTAAATACTACAGACTGTTTCAATACAGTGTACGCTTACCTACAATGCTTGTAAATAGTGGATTGATCGATAAATCAATATTCACTGTGTATTTTGGCAGTTGAAGACGATATTCTACATAGGGACATGTCCTTCCAACGACCAAGTTTAAAGGAGACGTTAAAGAACAGATCTACTGGTCAAAGCCTGACCTTATATACCCAACAAAGAAGTGTTTTGGTCGCAGAAAGGAACATGACTAACGATGCAAATCTTGGCGGGGAAGAATCAGTTCCGTTAAATATAGGTATTTATTTCATGCTTTTCGGTAGTGTATCGAGAAATAGTAGTGGATTATGGTTTGATATTTCATGGTTACGACCAGAGAAAAATACCGATTTCATATTTTCTAACTATTTAATTGAATGCGGAAACAGTTGTTTCCGCGCACTAGTTACCTAGATAAACAGCGCGTGCCATTCAACTACAGGGAAATATGACGTATATTACGCGCAGTTATCCTATATTTCTCGCGATTTACGTAAAATTGTAATGCGTTGTTATGGGGGGGGGGAAGAAAGAGGTACTCCATGGGGAATTACCGAAAACAGCCGTACTGGATTTTGATGAAAGTGCCAGTATAACAGGGGTATTGTCAAAAATACCAAACATGTAACGAAATAGACTTACCTTTAGGATAGCTACTAAAGCCCCCGATCCTAGAACGTCAGTCTTCGTTTTAGACTTAGTAATGACAATGAAATATACGTCTGTACTCCTGGAAATTGTAGTGATGAATGCCCAATCTCTATTTTGCGCGGGGTGAAGGGGTTCTCTGTGATAGCGCTGGGGCCAGCAGTATTGTGGACGACTATTTTTAGATTTCTAGGGAATCCTACAACACTCCCTCCCCCCATTTTATTGGATCTGGTGGTCCCTGACAGAACACAAGCACAGATATACACAGTCTGTTGAGGGTTCCTAGCTTTTCGGAATCAGTCTTGATGGATCTGCTTCTACTAAGGGAAGTTGGCGGTCCACGGAAGGCCCAGACTTCAACTTTGCTCTTCCTTATACTGTGGATAAAGCAACTGACCATTGCGCTCAGTATGTAGCAAGATTTGTGCCACTGGCTCCTGTCTCATGGAAGAGATTAAGTAAGCTACCTCGCCGGCATATATCGGGGTGTTGAAACTTTGCCTAAGTCGCTCTATGGGCACTCGACGAACAGCTTCCCTTTGCGGTTTAGTGAAATGGGCAGCCTTTTCAGTATAACCAAAATAACAGTTAGGGAAAGCCTCACTCCATTTTGTTCTTTGGTGGTTGTCTCCAGTAAAACAATGAAGATGGATCCGTTGTTCCTTTGGAATGTATTTCCTCACCAGTTCGAAACAATCTCCAAAGGCTCGGTCCGAAAAATGCTCTTTCTTGTTCCCCCTAATATGTAATACTAACACGTGCCTTCATGGACACATAGGAAGGAGCTCTTCAAGTAAGGCTAGTTGTCCTTTCCGGTCAGCATTACTATCGCTGTAGTCTAGACTAATTTCGCCAAAAGCCACCACCCTTGGTTGAATCAGCAGACTACGCAAATGTTGGAGACGTGGTGGAGTCAGGTCTTTAGCCTTCTTTGGGTGTACTCCGACGGCAATTCTCCATTTGGGTTCTGTACTACTCGGGATATGTTTATATCCCGCAGGATCACAGAAAATCATTACACCCCCGTTAACTTTACTGGGACTCTTGGAGATACCTCTGCCTGACGATAGATAGCCGCTTTGTCCAGACTGTCATACACCAAATTCCAGCAAAGGCTGTCCCAATGAAAGTGACTGTCGAAGGCCAAATTCCCTGCAGAGCTGGATTTCACTGTAGTTCTGTGTTTTATAACTCCTACTGGCGAACTTGTTCGTGGCTTGGATTTACATACTTCCGCATAAGTGGGAGCAGTGGTCCAAAGTACTGCTTTAGTTGGTAAATTTATCTTCACAGCTTCAGCATACGAAAAACCATTTTCTGTCAAAATCTCCCCCGTTGACTGACTTGTCTCTGAACTTGCTAACGCTGGTTTGGTAGTGCTGACTGCAGCAGCCATATCTGAGGACATATCCGAGCTCTCCAATGAAGCTGGGTCCTCACTTGTCTTTTCAGAAACTTTCAATTTATTTGGTGAAGGGGTAGATGGATCAGACTTGAGTAAGGATTCTTCATCTATTGGACTGGATGTGATTGACGTCGATTTCTTCTGAGGGCTGGGGGTGCCCTCATAATCCAAATCGGGGTTAGCTGCGGGTTCAAGGGTAAGCAACATGTCCTTGCTCCAATCAAATTGCGTCATTGATAGCTGGCTTATGTTCACCTCTTTCGATCCCTGTTTCAAACAGACTCGGTCACCCCTGTTCGACGGACTAACTTCTGGTGGGGTTCGGTCTGTATTCTGATCCTCTTCAGGAATGGGAGAAAGGCGCCTTGTATATGTCAAATCCCCCTGTGGTTTGTCCCGCTTTTCTCTAGGAGATTGTCTCCCTAATTTATCTGACACCATGGAAGCCTGAGGCGCTCTGTCATCAACCTGTGACGAGTCAGTTCCCCCCTGACTTCCATGCCTTCTTCTTTCTTCTTCCTCTCTCTGTCTTTGTTTCCTTCTCCTTCTTGCTGGATTAGGGCGACAAAATCTACGTCTTTTATTACATTCGGGTTTACCCTCTGGTACCGTCCATCGCTCCCCAAAGAGTTTGAACATTTCTGCTCTCTGTGACTGGGATAATTGGGACATTAGATATGATAAAGGACGCCAATGAATGAGGGCAGCTGGGGAATTCACGGGTTCCACCGAAAAAATTCTGGGTATCCGCCACCTGGACTCCAAACCCAGAGCTTCCATAGCCTGCTGGGTCTTGGGTGTAATTCTGCTATCTTTATTTTCTGCCTCTTCATTCACCAGATTAACCAAGTCCCCCACCACACCATTACTACCAAACAGGAATCTTGCCAACATTTCTAAGGCATGTCTGCGCAGAGACTGGAACTGGGTGTTGCCAAGTTCTGCGGTTGTTTCCTCATCGTGAAATAGTCCTGGGATGTGGACTTATCTCAAATGGCTTTTTAACTTTCCCACTGCTTCTCCACATCCCTTTACAGGACAAACTTTTCTTTTTGTGGGTGGGCTCTGTTGCGAGCACTCTTCCCTACCTCGCTTCCTACTCGTTCTACTGTCAACTACTCTTTTGTTCCCAACGACAGTGACTGCCATGTCAGAGACAGAATGTTGTTTCCCTGTATAGGTCACCGTAGTGCGGTGGACTCTTTCTTTAAGATGAAGGTCCTGCCTTAGTTTATCCCCGCTACGGTGATGCTTGGATCCATCACTGGGACTGTCGGATCTATCTGCCCGATACCTCCGGCTGAAAAAGGTCATAGATGAGATGACATCAGTAGCCGGGCGTATAGGTGATCTGTCCCTATTCGTATCTCTGTTTGGTGACCTGTGTTGTCGTTGGAAATGCAGTCCATAACTCCTTGAACTAGGTCTTTGTCTTCTGTAACCATCAGACTTCGACTCGTACTGGGTAACTGGCTCACTTCTATAAAATTCCATCGATGTAACCCGAGGAACTTCCATGAGCGGATCAGACATTTGGGCTCTGGTCAAACCCTGCTGACGCAAAGAGCCCCTCAATTCCTTGGTGGTTACATCTATGAATGTGGCATCTCCGGTCAATTGTGATTGACACGAGGAGTCCTCAACATCCATAGTTCCTTCCTGGGGTCCTACAACAGGAGTGTCGGTCACAGCTGTAGCCGTACCCGAGGCACCCTCTGCTGCATCAGTCCTAAATACTGGTATGTCGGGATTATCCAGTTGTCTGATATCCCGACACATAACTTGATCCTCCATAACGTTACTAGTAGTTGATCGTCTTCTTGGAGCAGTCCTGAAGTTTCTGCCAAAGGGATTTGGGAGAAAGCGCAAGACATCTTCCTCCGACAAAGCAATGTCTGCACACTCCCTTTGCAGCTCCCGAATCCAATGTTCATCCCTTCTGTCCACTGCTAAATCATACTGGCCCCTGACAAGCGCTAAGAACCCCTGGGTATCTAATTTTTGGCGGGTCAACAGGATACCATGCACAAGTAGTCTGGGGTCCTGGACACCATGCCTGTGAGTTCTGTGCGCCATTTCTGAAACAAAGAATTGGCAAGTTGGTCCAAATGAAGAGTCTTCTTCACACACCGGACACGCATACTTGTCAATTGTTTTTCCTTTTTCAGGGGTGATTTTTACGCATGTACCATGATACCATTCTAAACAATAATCACAATGAATCATGAATTCACCATTATCTGGTTGTCTGCACACACAATATATTGGATCAGTAATGCTATTTTCCTTTTTCATGACCATTGACTCCAATAATTTTGGATTGTTTTTTAGTCTCTTAATCCACATTGGGAGCGTTTTATCAGTGTACATTTTTATACGGTTATGATTCACGATAAAAGATTTTTCCTTCACTAGGACACGAAACAACGCATTGGAGAACTTTTCAATGATAAGGCCCGGTCCTTTACAAGGTGCCTTTAACTTGCTGCTCTTCCCTTTAATAGTTGCTGTGTCAAGAATGTACACAGCATCTCCTACTTGAAAGATCTTAACCAGGATTTTAATATCGTAGTCACGCTTCATGATCTTTTGTGCAACTCCAAGATTATCCCGAGCCACTTGGTGTGCTTTCTCTATAGATTTCTGTAAATCACTGACATATTTTTCAGGACTGTCTTCTATCAGCCTTTTTACTGGATCAGGATAAAGTAAATCAGCAGGTTGGTTAGTTTCTCTACCAAGCATCAACATATTGGCCGTAAATCCAGTCTGACGATTTACACATGATCTCAATGCTCCAGCAAGTTGGGGCAGAAACTTATCCCATGAATTCTGCGAGGACACAAAACAACGCACAGCATCCATCAGAGTACGGTTATACCGCTCCACTTGTCCATTGGCGGATGGTCGGTGCGGGGTGGTCCTCGATTTGTGGATTTTTAGTAACTGACAGACTGCTTTAAAGAGATTGCTTCCAAAGTTTCGGCCTTGATCCGTGTGAATTTGAAATGGACACTCAAATCGACTGAAAAATTCCATCACCGCTGCATGTGGAGTCACCTCTGCTGTTTGTGAAGGCAACGGTATGCACTCTACCCATTTCGTGAATTGGTCTACCACCATTAACACATACTCATTGCCTTGTGGTGTTTTTGGGAGGGGACCAAGAAAATCTTGATGGACTCGTTCCATTGGGGCTCCTGCCTGGTAATTATTCATAGGAACTTTGGCGTGTCTAGTTGGTTTTTTATTTCTGTTGCACAAACTGCAAGCAGAGATGTACAGCTTCACATCTTTTGTCAGAGTCCGCCACCAAAACTTGTCCAGAATCCTCAATTTAATCCTGTCAACACCTTGATGTCCAGCAGAAGGGAGGTCATGATGAACTTCCATAATCCTTTGCTTCATAGATTGGGGCACTACACGCTCTGGTTTCTGTCTATAAATTATGCCTTGTTGAAGACTAAAGGAGTCCTTGTTTATCCACATATATTTCGCCGTAGGGCTCTCCAGGAAGAGCTTGGCTTCAGAGGGTTCTTTACCTTCTTGCGGATATTCTCGTATGACAATAAGGTCACGATCATCATTTTGTTCTTTTTCCCAATCAACACTTGGAGCTTCCTGTTCTTTTATTACCATATTCACTCCAGGGATAAAAAACTCGCAACCTCTATTTTTCGTCACAAGAACAATGCTGTTTATACCAACATTTGAGCACTCTTGAGTCTTGTTAGCTACTACTATCCTACTTAGCTGCCCCCCTTTTTACTTCGGGCGCTTTGAGCTAAGGGAACCACATCGTCCACCTCTGTAGCGAAATCAACCCAATTTTCGTGGGCTTTAGCACAATAGGGGCATCCCGTACAGGGCAGGTCCTCTAGTTTCACACCTAATTTAAAACTTGGGCAGCTTGGTGATTGTGGTCGTCGAGACATGCAATTTGCATTCAGATGTTTTTTACCTGGGCGATGTTTAACAATCATAATTTTATCATATTGGCTAAGTTCCTCCAGCCATCTGGCTATCTGTCCTTGTGGCTCTTTGAAATTCAACAGCCAGGTGAGACTGCTATGGTCAGTGCGGACAATGAAAGGTCGACCAAGCAGATAATGCCTAAACTGTCTAGTGAATCGAACTACAGCCAGTAATTCCTCCCTTGTGGTACAGTATCGTCGTTGCTCTGGAGACAAACCAAGGCTAGCATATGCTATAACCCTTTCTAGCCCGTTCTGAATTTGCGATACTACTGCTTCTATCGCCACGTCTGATGCATCGATGTCCAAAATAAATTGGTCAGTATGATTGGGCCAGGCTAAAACAGGTGCTTTAGTTAAAGCTTTCTTTATTTGCTGAAAGGCTTCTTCCTGTTCTTGCTGCCATCTAAATTTTTCTTTCCCTGTTATTTTATACAAGGGTATTGCCAATTTAGCATAGTCTTTAATGAAATTGCGATGGTAATTCAACAGCCTTAGAAACTGTTCTACCTGCCTTGTTGTTGTAGGACGCGGCCATTCTTTGACATCTTTGATATTCTGCTCATTCAACTGAAGGCCTTCTTCTCCTACCCATCTCCCTAGGAATTTAACTTTTAGTTTGCAAAGTTCACATTTTCTTGGCTTAAGTTTCAAGCCATACTGTCTAAACTTTTTCAGCACATCCTGTAAGTTCTTGAGGTGGTCGTCAAAGTTTTTTCCCATAATAATGATATCATCCACGAAGGCTAGCACCGTGTTCCAATTTAGTCCCCGAAGTACTAAATTCATAATTCGGCTGTATGTTGCTGGAGCATTACAAAGTCCAAAACCCATGCGAACAAACTGCAACAATCCATACTTGGTTATAAATGCAGTTTTCTTACTGTCAGATTTCTTAATAGGAACCTGCCAATATGCTGAATTCGCATCAAGTTTGGAAAAGCACATACTTCCCGCTAACGTATCCATGCACTCATCTAACAGTGGAAGAGGATATACATCTTTGACTGTTACTGTATTCAAAGCTCTATAATCTACACACCAACGGACTTGACCATCTCGCTTCCGAATTAAAACTGCAGCAGAAGCCCATTCTGATGTTGAAGGTTCAACAACCTTTGCATTTGACATGTTATCTATGTTAGCCTTTTCCTCATCCACAAAACAAACTGGATTACGCCTCATTCTCTGTTTAACAGGACGGGCATCACCAGTATCATTGGCATGTTCAATGGCAGTAAAGCTTCCTAAATCAAAATCATCTCTAGCAAATACATCTTGGTATTCCACAGTCAAATCTGTCAACCGTGACTGTGAGATTTTGTCAAGTGCTCTCTTGAGTTTTGTAACATTTCTTCCAGATGCGCTGGGACCGTCTGTTCCCGGTCTTTCAACCCATCTGATGTAACAGTAGCTTCTCTGTCTTCCGGTTCAACATCCAGTTGACTATTGACAATGGCTACCTGTTCAGTTTGTCCAACCGGTTGCCTAGCTTGAAAAACAACATTCCTATCCGAGATATTCACAGCACACATCATTACTTGCTTGTCCCCCAAATGCACAGATCTTGGGACCAGTACCGGTAGATTATCCTTCGGTTGAAACATAAAGGTGTCTAACATTGATTTAGTCTCACACGGCACCAACTTCACAGAGTTTGGCGGTATGATAGTGCGACGGATTACTACAACTTGAGCATCTACCTTTGAATCTGTTAATTCCATCTTGATTGCTTTTCCATTCACCCATAGAGTGTTGTTGACTAACTCAATCTGATCACAATGTTTCTTCAGCAAATCAAGTCCCAAGAGCATGTCATCTTGTATTGGTGCTACATACACATTCTCAGTACAAATCTTGCTCCCAAAATGTATTTCAACAGGTCCTACCACATGACCTTTCATTTTCATCTCTCGACCAGCCGTCTGAAGACTTATTTCTTTAATCTTGCTAGGTTGGGGATCCAGACGTTCCAATACCTTGTCTGAAATCAGGGTGACTTGAGCTGCAGTATCAACAACAGCGGAGACCTTTACATTATTTACTGTAATGGGAATTTTGTATGTTGGTCCCGAACGCAACTGCAACACCACTGGTTCTTCTTCCCCTGTTTCTTATTTTTTGGCCGTCTTACTCATCTGTAGACAAGACCAGGGTCTCCCAATGAGACACCTCTTTGTCTGTATCATTATCCTTTTTTGAGTTTCCCTCTCTGTAATCAGGTAAAATAGGGGTTTCCCGTGGAGACACCTCTTTGTCTTTCTCCTCACCACATGCGATGGTAGCTTCGAGAACACTGTTTAATTTCTTCATGAGCAGGTGGGGTCAATTGAGATAAGGATTGACTCCACTCCCCTGTATCATGATAATCCAGGTTATCATCTCGATTTGCTTCTACCCTGGTTTCTTCGTTTAATTGCTCTGCATTGGCTACCTCTCGATTGTCCCCAAGCTTAAATTCTTCGAGTTGATATAGGCCAGTGCAACGATCATTCTGGGTCGGGGGAAGGCCTATTGCTCCGACCAATCTTCGTTTAAAGCCTCCTCTGACTCATCACTCTCTTCATCCAGGAGTGGGTCATACACTGTCGAAACTTTCTTGGCCTCAGTTTTAACTTCGGCTTTACAGTCTGCTCTCCAGTGACCTTCTTTACCGCAATTGAAACATGTTTTATTCCTCACTGGTGAACGTGATCTCCTTTTCACAGCCATTGTCAGGGTAGCTACAGATTCGGTTAATTGAGTCATTTTCTGTTCCAATTCGTCCATTCTTTGACTCAACCGTGACTCAGAGGTTGTTTTCCCTGCAGATTCCTGAAAATGGACCTGCTTTTTGAACTCTCGTTCAGAGTTCGGAGATGGTTTTGCTGCTCGGATCTCAGAGTGGACTTCTTGCTCATAAATGCTTCTTATTTCTCTTCTCGATCTACCATATACTGCCTGGCTGGTGTGTTGAAACCATCTAACACGATCAATGGCCTCCTCAAACGATTGAAGCCTTTGATTGATAGCGTAAAGGCCTGCCTCTTTATCCAAACAACCTTGGCAGAATCTTAAAACAGCCTGCTTGTAAATTTGATTGTCAGTCAGGTCTGGATATGCCTGCATTGCCATGTTTACTACCCGGTCACTCCATTCAACTAAGCTTTCTTTCTGATGTTGGGTGGCATATGTGAAATGCATTTGAATTGTCTCTGGCATGTCTTTAATATCAAATCTCTTGGACTGTCTATTCACCACTTCAAAATAATCAATATTTGGTTCCCTTTCAACCAAACGGGAATAAAAATCACTGGCCTTCCCCTCTAAGATCCATGACAACACATCACGTCTTACTGTGGAACTCCAGCTCTCCCTGTCCGCATAGGTGGCAAATTTTGTAAGAATGCACGCCAATCTGATTTTCCATCATAAGTAATTGATTTCGGAATATTGACTGATTTGGCTCGAAGGTTTTCAAATGCATAAGGGTCCCTTGGTTCAAACTTCATAGGTGGACGCACCTGGTCAAATGCCTGTGGTCCAACACTGTGAGATGGGAAAGACCATCCCGGACGCACAAATTCGTTGATTTGGGTCCCCGGATACTGCCTATATGCCTGCCCATGCCCATGTTTCTGCATGATATTCCTATCCCAGTTATTTATCCCATAATCTCCCCTCTGATCCTAGTGCCAGCCACCCCGATTATCTGCATATGTGCCCTGCCTGTTTGTGTAACTGTACGGAGGGGATTACACATGTCTGGTCATGGGTCCGAGTAGCTCCATCTGGGATTCAGGGCGATATACACGGTCCAATCGGTCACCTACAGGTGACTCATTAGCCTGTGCCTGTCTTTCATGAATAACCTTCAATGTGTTATCCATGAACTCTTGAGTTCTGTCCAACTCCCGTGTGGAATCAGCTTGTGTTTGTGTTTGGGCAGAACTGGACCAGGTTTGTGAATGTGTGGGAACATAGGGTTGAAAGTCCACTCTACTCATGGCTAGAGGCAAGTCTTTTATTCCCAGAGTGGAGAATTTTTCAGGTGTTATATTTCCATATGAATCTCTTATCGCAAGTATTCTCTCAGCAATTTTGGTTCCTACACCCAGGATTAACTCCAGATCCCGTGGTGAACAACAATTGATTTTTACCAACTCCATTGCTTTATTTATCCTTAAATAGAGACCCGTGAACCTTTAAAAGTGAGCGGTCTTCAATGAAATCACCGTATGGAAACCGAAGGACTCTACAAATTTAAAATTCTAGGTCTTTCCAGGAACGTAGATTTGGAATATACCCAGCTCACAGTATGACTGGGAGCCAAAGGTTGTATGTCGTGTCCGGTGTTAATAACAGAAGCCAAAGACGCAACAAACTCTGTTGGTTTGTGGTCTCTAGGTTCTAATCTTGAATAGCTCAAGTTGCGAGACACAAGAACTTAAGTTATTGGTCTCTGCTAGAAGGCTGAAACTAAAAATGTTTATTAAACCACAACTAATCTATGGTAAAAAAAAACTAATATTTTTTTATTATTTTTTTTTATTAATTTTATTATTTATTTTTTATTGCCAAAATAATAAATCTTGAGGGAGACAGTTACACTTTAAAAAAAAAAAAAAAAAACAAACACAAGTTCACAATTCTCTTATTCATGTACTAGAGAACTGTATATCAAGCCAAGTACTTTATTATTAAATTTATTTTTATTATTTGTGTTTATTATTGCAATGTGAACCAGTTCCAACTAACCACAACTAAATATTGGATCAAAAGGAATATAAAAACAATACCCAATGAAATTCTCTATGGAATATTAACTTATTTCTATTTCTTTATTATTTATTTATTATTGATTTTATAATTTCACCCGAGTTATTTTTATTTCTGCTCACTAATCCCAATCTTCACTTTCCTCTTTTAATTATTTGTTTTTTTGTTTTTTTTTAATCATAAATTATAGCCATGTATCAGTGATTGGGACGAGAATAATTGAAAAAGTTTGAGAAATGAAATGACTCTTTGGAAATATCAGCGTAGGACTTGTACGACAGAAAATTACTCCAAAAATTTAGAAAGATCGACGGATTTCCGTGTTTGTAAGTATTTCCGGTTGTTGTACCGGATGTATTTGCTAAAAGCGCGCGAAAAAACGTCTGCGCAAGTTTCTGCACATGATGCCGGAAATGGAAATTGAGACAAAATGGCGATTTTACCTAGATAAAATTTGTTAAAGATAACATGAGAAAATTCAAAGTCGCAATCCGTAATTCGTAGATCGATGATGGAGTGTCCAGATCGTCGCTAACGATTCCTGCCAACTGCAAATATAGCAAATCAGGCGAAAACGAGAGCAGAAACAAAGAAATTCGTATCAACAAAATGAAGCGAGGCGATTTTTTACCACGGTTCACCAAATCGATAAGACCTTCAGCGGAACTTAGATCCTTTACACTGATTATTGCACAGCTTATGAGAGCAGGGTGGATAACCAATGAAAAGAACAAACAATTGAATTTAAAAAACTTATTTTAAAGCCTCCAGCCTCGAGGGGACGAACTCCGACTTTTGGAGCGCTGGTGAGTTCCAAAAAGTTTAATGAATTCCCAAGTTTATGCGATTCAACGGTTCCAGCAGCCGACAACGCCAATATTGTCAAAACAGGTTATGATGTAACGAAATAGACTTACCTTTAGGATGGCTACCAAAGCCCCCGATCCTAGAACCTCAGTCTTCGTTTTAGATTTGGTAATGACAATGAAATATACGTCTTTACTCCTGGAAATTGCAGTGATGAATGCCCAATCTCTATTTTGCGCGGGGTGAAGGGGTTCTCTGTGATAGCGCAGGGGCCAGCAGTATTGTGGACGACTATTTTTAGATTTCTAGGGAATCCCACAACAGGGGTAAGAAGCATGAAATAAAAAGAATATTTTTTTTTCGATGAAAGAATGAAATTTACTTAATTGAGTGAACGTCATCGGTAATATTTTCACGAGTTGCCTCACTTGTGAAAATAATACCGATGATATTCACTCGATGAAATAAATTCCGATCTTTCACAAAAAAAAAAAAAAAAAAAATTCTCTATTTTTCTTTTTTTTTGGGACCATTTTCGGCATCATTCGAACATGTATCAGGTTTTAACTTGAAAACATTTGAGCCGTGTCCTGGGAAAAGTGGGTTTTCCTGGCAAAAATGCGCCATGCATTTAGGTTAGCGACTCCCCGATGAAGTCAAGCGCTGTGCATTAAGGTTAGCGACTCTCCGATGAAGTCAAGCGCCTTGCATTTAGGTTAGTGACTCTCCGATGAAGTCAAGCGCCGTGCATTTAGGTTAGCGACTCTCCGATGAAGTCAAGCGCTGTGCATTTAGTAGGGTTGACTATTGAGGCCAAAATCTACTATTGCGATAATATTGACATTGGAAAAAATACTATTGCAATAGTATTGATATTGCCTGTTACTATTGCAATACTATTGCAATACTATTGGATGAACTGCAAGAGATGAATTTCACCAAATTACATCTTGAAACCATGTTTTAGACTAATACTTTCTCCGAGTGGTTTAAATTCTACTTGAGTATAGTTTTGAATAGCAAATAAAGGGGAAAATAGAGTTAAATGCAAGATGCTCAATAAATTTCAATGACATTTTTTTCTAAATGCAGATGGCTCACAAACAATTTAACATACCTAATTACTCTGAACTTTTGAAGAAGTCAACTTTTAAGTCTGATTGATATACAACAGCATGCAAAGCACAAAATGCTGATGGTTCATAAACACACCTAATAAAAAGTAATTATAAAGCAACTTTAAACTTTTAAAGAAATCACCTTTTAAATGTGAGCTCTTAAGGTTTTTTTGAGTTGATAGAATTTATCTAATTTTACCCATAATTGGTCAATATATTCAGACAGAAAAAATAATTATTTTTGTTTAGTCTCCAAATCTTTAGGAAATTATCATTCTGAAAATAAGGGGGTGGCCGAAATAATAGGTTTTACCTTGTTGTATGTGTATCCAAAAAGTGTGTTATATTAAGATATTTGTATAAATTTACTGCTTATAGTCATTAAAAAGCTGAAAAGACGATCTGAAGTGACTCTGATCGGACAATGTGAGAGACATTTTGTTGTGTCATGGGTTTCCGTGTTTTTTACTCCGATCACTTTTTCATGTCTGTTAATTTCTGGCTAGGTATTGCCACATGATTTGACAAAAATATTGTCAATGAGGGTAACAAGTAACTTCAAAACCTGTCATTTTTCACAAGAAAAGCGTATAATGGCCTTTTTTGTCCATGCGTTTTCTTACGCGAAGTCTCGGGTGTAACCAGAATTTGTTACGTGAATTTCAATTCTATAACGTGATTTATGCAATAATTTGCGCGAGTGTGAACACTGTTAAACATTATCTTACCTTTTTTAGCCCGAGAAAGAAGTAGCTTTCTAATACGAGTTAAGTTATAGTACAGAAGTGGATGGTATAGATCCAAGATCAGACAGCGTGTTCTGTTTAGTCTGATGTCTATCTACACCATCCGACAACGCTTTGAAAATCGCCATCTTGCCATCAGCAGAGTAACTCAGAACAAGCATAATGTAGATCTATATTACAAGCCATCTGTATACAAGATGCCTGTCGGCCTGTCGTGGGTACACAAATGTTTGCAGTAAAATTTGGATAAGGGGTATGACGTAACACGCAAATTATTCGAAGCGACTGAGTTGTAACGCACCTGTTTAATTTACACACTTAAACTGGTCTTCGAGAAGAAACTTATATCTGGCTGCAGGTCCACCTCCGATCAATTCAAAGTGACCATGCAATAAGCCTATTTCATACACGATTTACATGTACACCAGCTGATATAGCCTTTTTGCATTTAGTAATATAGCTGCTTCAAGAACACGCCAGTCGTGTCACGTTTTGTGTAGTCAGCATAAAAAAGTGCGGCTGTTTTCTAAAAATTAATCTAATTCCTTGCAGCCGAAATAAAAGGAATGCATTCGAAATTGATTACTGATAAACAAAGAAAAGAAAGAACGAGGTTTAGTATTCATTTTTCGTAGTAGATTTATTTATTGCTTATGGAGGGACAACACACATGGTTATAGTTTTGGCGGCCTGTGTAGATTAAAATTAGACTGTAGGCAGACTGTTTGGTCTGATCTTTGATCTAAATCCACACTTTTCGCTTTGGTGAGAAGTTTCTAACAAAAACACCCTTAGTGTTGCAAATTACTCTGGTCTAATTTCATGACTTAAAATTACCGCTGAGTTAATCAGCTCTCGAAGGATTCGTTTCCGTAACGATGAACATTGCTATGCAGAAATGAATATTATGCAGCCGATCATTATTGAAAACATATTCCAAAAAATTACCCGTCAAATATTTTGGCAAATTAACGTTACAGAATGTCCGAATATTTAGGAAAACTTGCTATTGGAAGTGTTCAGAGAAAGAATTAAAAAATAAATTATTTTTGTAAATAATTAAACGTGTCAGAACTTTTAGGGCGTCCGAATACATTAGCGAATTGCAGTATTTCCTCTCTCTTTCGTGTCAGTGAAACTATCGAAACTATCGATATTTGAGGTAACTATCGACGATAGTTATCGATTTCCAACGTAACAATCGATGCAGTAGCATCGACACGCTCACCATCGCGATCCATCGATAGTCCGATGTATCGTTACACCCCTAGCATTTAGGTTAGCGACTCTCCGATGAAGTCAAGCGCTATGCATTTAAATTAGCACTTGGATGGGCGACTACGTCGTACTTGGCTGTATGGTGTATAACGATATTTCGACATTATTTTAGTTATATCGCGGCGGCCAGCGCACCTATCCATGCTTTTCCTTGGGTTTCTTTTAACAGTTATTGGCATGATACTGTTTACGTAGATATATTCGCGTGTCGAAAACTTTGTGAATTACCGATTACGGACATTTTGCGTATGGAAATGTTTGCGAGTTCAAGACATTCGTTTTTTGTTGATATACCTGTGGTAAAATACGCGAACAGAAAAGTTTGCAATTACGCGAATTCGCGAAATCGCAAAAATTACCACTTATACAGTACTCTTGCCAAGCCACTGGCCGCTTTCCCACATGACCATCGTCGAAACAATGATCAACGGTGCAAAAGGAATGACCTTCATAATTCTTTGGAAAGAGATTGGTCGAGCTGGAGATTCGAACCAGCGAGCCCCTGGTCTCAGTCCTGTAGGTTATCGACTGCGCTATTGGGCCGGGCGACTAAGTCGTGATGCGGCACTGATATGTGCACAGAGACAAAACTAACAATTTTAATGGTTGCTTTTTTGAACGATGATTGGGATGAAATTGTAATCTTGAAATTTATATGAGACATGATCTGTGAAAAGGGTGCTTAATCCATCTGCAAAAAGTATCGACCCAGGTCAGCCTGTGCAGTTTGCGCAGGCTAACCTGGGTCGAACCTTTTTGCAATCGGTCAGTTCTCTGCTTGTCAAAGGACGCTCCTACCTTAAGATTCAGACGCTTGTTAGACGAAATTAATTCTATGGATACATGTAGCTATGTGATGACTGCTTGGCTTAATGCATCACGGAGGTGCATTAAGCCTTTTTTGGCAGAGCATGACTCATACCTAATTGAAAACTCCACTATTCAGCAAAATGAAAACAATGAGGAAAAAGTTTCAATTGCTGGAGAGGTTAATTTTCATTGTTTGTCTTCAGATTCAGTCACAAAACATTCAGTATTCTTACACCAGTACTTCTAACGCTGTTTATCTCTTTAAGGTTTATTTCTTGTTACTTTTTTTTCTCTATTTGTGTGTTTATTTATTTTTCATAATAAGATATTTTCCGTAATTATTTTTTTAGCTCTACTGGCTGAAAGCCACCAGAGCTCATGTCATGGCGTGGTTTCCGCCGTCCGTCAGTTCGTCTGTCCGTCCGTCTGTTAGTTTTTTTCATGTTTACGCGATAAAGTATACCTTTGTGTTGGATTTTCGTGAAATACTTGGTTTATCATAGGTTGAATCCTACTGATTTTTTTTTAAAAAACATCTGACAATTAGTAAGGGAAAAGTAGCCATTTAAAGTTTAAAATCAGTTACATTTCATGTTAACGAGAGAAAGTCTGCATTTGTGGTCGGATTTCCGTGAAACTTTCACAGTTTCTTTATAATATCAGTAGTTTGAACCCTAAAAAAAATCCGACAATTAGTTAGGGAAAAGTAGCCATTTAAAGTTTAAAGTTCTTTTGAAAATTGCGCAGATCATTTTTATCATCAAGGGATTGAATCCTATCAAAAATGATGAAAATCCTGCAATCAGTTTAGGAAAAGCAGCCATTTGATGACTTGGTCTTGTTTCCATAACATAGTCCACTATATTTCTTATATTTCTTCTAAACTTGCATGGATTGCTTAATACAGTGAGTAACGTTACTAAAACACTATCAACATTGGCTGGATTCAAATCTATTGGTTTTGGGAAATTGTACTATGATTGTTTCATTATTTGTTCAATTTACTATGCCGACTTATTATGCTGTCATAGTGGGTTCAAGCCTAGATGCAACAATATCCCCTCCTTATATCTTTGAGCGTGTTTGTCTTTTTCCTTTTTGCATTATAAATTAATGACGTAATCTACAAAAAAAAGCAAAGTCAAGTCCAGCAGAGCGATTTAGGCCGTCAAAGGTCTCTAGTTTTAAAGTCGCTTGAAACTGCTCGATTTGTTACAGAAAATGACGACCACGTTGTACTAGGTCCATGGATACATGTATTTTGTAAGTCAGTATTTGTCGGTGACAAGTGCATGATATGTTGTGTTATTGCATGTTCTTATCGGTAAATAGGCAACCTTGACAGTTACCAACTGGACTATTGCCCTTTAAACCAAATCATGCAAGGGTCCATTAATGAGTGTGTTTATGTCGCCTTCGTAAATGTTTTAAATGATATTATTATCCCGCTTTTGATAACCTGTCCCCCCCCCCTCTTTTTTTTTTCGCCACCAGCCCACCCCCTACCTTTTGCTTGCACCTGTCACTTAATTACGGAATATCATTTCCGCCCCCCCCCCCCCCCCGACGAAATAAAACCGCTTTAGAATTACGCCCCATCCCATGGGAACAAACTATATCACGCCTTTAACTAAGGTCGTAAAATGATGATTTAAATTTTATTAATGTTTTAGCAACTGTTAACCCTTATCCCGCTAAATAAGTGAAATGGAACTTTCAAGCCGATAGTAAAAACCCAAATTTTCCTATTTCAAATGTTATATTTTGGGGGCAAAGGTATCTCCTTATCGGACAGTGTAGATCCAAGATCAGACTGCACGTTTTGTGCAGTCTGATCTTGATCTTCACTGTCCGCAAAAAGTCCTTGAGTGGCGTTTAGCAGCCTAAGGGTTGACAGAGTGCAGTAGTTTTGATAGATTGTTGTCGAGTATTGTAAAGCACGATCCATAAAAAAAACAAATGAACCATGCTTTTAAAAAAAGCGGGTTTCATGTATCGCCGTAATATATTAGACTATGCAAGTCATCATATAATTATGGATCCATAAAATCCGTTTTGTCCTACAAGCGACTGATTTTTGGGGTTGAGTGGCCCTTGGACATGCTCAAAATCACAAAAATAACTAAAATCTCGACCCATGTCACTCTGTGTGGACTGCCCAGGCTGACCCGAGTCGATAGTTCTTGCAGATGTATTAACGACGTATGTTTTAAATTTTTCTAACGGACAAATTTTTTTTTTTAAACTTTGCACATAAAAAGCTAGACATGTCTCTAGAGATTACAGTAAAAAAGATGTGGGTCACCGTGCTCGTTTCTGAGAAATTTACCTTTGAAAACGGTATATACAGTTTCAAAATTCAGCTCATATTGGATTTAAAGGGCCTTTCTTTAATAGTCAGTTAAAGAGAAAAATTACGGGAAAAATATACAAATATACATCATTTTAATGAAAATGCATGTATTTTTGCACAAAAAATATATAAAAGGCTGGTTTTGAGCATGTTGAATGTACAAATATGCATGTTATATATGGATTGTTGAGTTAAAAAGGGAGATAATTTGACAGAATTAAGGGTTAAAATAAATACATACTTTCTAACAGACAGATTTTTCTTAAAATTTTATCACTTATAGTATTTATAATTCTAAACAGTAAGAAAAAATAAAAATGGCACCTATCCGTGCTTATTTCGTCAGAAAACAAGGTTGAAGGTCACTGTGGAAGTTATTTTTTCAAGGAAAAAAATATGATAAAAGCATAGCAGACATAGTGAGAAAAGGAGAAATTGCTCAATAGGAGCGATTTCTCCTTTTCCAACAATAATTTTCAAAGTGGAAACAGGTATAATTCCAACGCCGTGTCAGCAGCATTTTAATTATTTCACGGTGACAATTCAAAGATCCATTTTTTTTCTCTTCACCAGTACTACCCGGAGAAAGTGCTACTTGTTTCAGTGCACCAATAGTATTACCATTATGTGCAAAAAATACATAGGTGCACTTTTGATCCAATATCCACGACAAAAATATATGCGCGGTAGGATGCGAGCGAACATTAATTTTGTCATATACATCGTTAAGCATTCTTTACACAGGATATTCTCCTATTGAGATGCTATGACCGTACAGTATTCTGTGAATGTTATGATATTCAACGTCTACCTTGTTTGTCATGTCCGACTAGAATGAATAAATGAATGAATGAATGAAGGAAGGAAGGAAGGAAGGAAGGAAGGAAGGAAGGAAGGAAGGAAGGAATGAGAAATAAATGATAGCACAGATAAATAAACGAAATAAAGAATTGTCCAGACTGAAAAAGAAGCTTTTGTAATACAAATCATGTTGAAGCTTACACCATATTCCCAAACTCACTCTTTCAGCTATAGCAATAGATAAGGAAACATGACTTAAAATAGCCAGGTTTTTATGTTTTCATCGACTGGAAAAAAAAATGTCCATTTTATTAGGATAGTGCTCTTACGTTCGAATGTGTTTTTTTTTTTTTGTTCTTTCCTAGAAAAACAACATGGATGCACTGAATGGTATAATGAAACATTCCAGGAAAATCTTAGGGTGATATCAAATTATCCACGTGACGATGTCAGCCTCTTTCTTACAAAAATCACCGAAAGTCGAAATACACCTTTAAGAATGATGACGTCATTTCCTGTTATAGCAACAGCGGCTAATTCTATGTTTTACGCCATCTCACAAGGACTTTTGAAGAGTATTCATTCATTGCTTTTACCAAAATATACAGATTTAAAGATCGTCTATTATGATTTGGGTCTACAACCAAATCAGGTTGAAGAGGTAAGACGTGTTTACTTGAGCTCAATATCTAGATTTTTTTTCTAATATGGTGCATTTATGAAAGGGAAAGGAAGTTATTTTTTATACCCCCGCAAAACGAATGTTTTCGGGGGTATACTGGAATCAGCCTGTCTGTCCGTTTGTCTGTCCGTGTGTCCGTCTGTGTACAAGTAATTGCCTGTTTCTGTCAAAGCGCTGGTTTTATCTGTTTTGCAACGACATTAAGGTGAACTAATATTTTCTCGCCTTTCCTCAAATCTGTTTGATTTTTAGCTGTCTTGAGCACGAAGTGCTCAGGGTGAGCTTTTGTGATCGTGCTGTGTCCGGCGTCCGTCGTGTATCGTCGGTCGTAAATTTTACCTTGTGTATGCTTTAGACCCCACATATCAGTCCGATACTCATGAAACTTGGACAGAATGATTGTCTTGATGATATCTCGGACGAGTTCGAAAATGGGTCATGTTGGGTTAAAAACTAGGTCACTAGGTCAAATCTTAGCAAAACCTTGTGTACGTTCTAAAAGTCACATTTTCAATCCAATACTCTTGATTTGGTCAGAATGTTTGTCTTGATGATATCTCAGATGGGTCTTGTCGGGTCAAAAACTGGGTGACTAGGTCAAATCTTAGAAAAAACTTTGTGTACGCTCTAGAGGCCACATGTTCAGTCCAGTACTCTTGAAAGTTGGTCAGAATGTTTTTCTTGATGATATCTCGGACGAATTCGAAATTGGATCATGTCGGGTCAAAAACTAGTCACGAGGTCAAATTTTAGAAAAACCTTGTGAAAGCTCTGCAGGCCACATTTTCAGTGCAATGCTCAAGAAACTTGGTCAGAATATTTTCCTTGATACTACTTTCGACAAATTTGAAAATGGGTCATGTTGGGTTAAAATGTTGGTCACTAGGTCAAATCTTAAAAAAAACCTTGTGCACACTCTAGAGGCCACATTTTCAGTCCAATACTCTTGAAAGTTGGTCAGAATGTGTGTCTTGATGATGTCTCAGACGAGTTTGAAAATGGGTCACGTTTGGTCAAAAACTAGGTCACTAAGTCAAATCATAGGAAAACATTCTGTACCCTCTAGATGCCACATTTTCTATCAAATACTCATGAAAGTTTGTCAAAATGCTTGGTTTGATGCTATCTCGGAGGAGTTTGAAAATTGGTCACGTCGGGTCAAAAACTAGGTTACTTTTAGGTAAATCTAAAGATTTGTCCAAATATTGAAAATACGTGTATTTGCAGTCGACAGCCTAAACAAGCTTTTCTTCAAGGTTTTTGTTAGAGAAAGTCGGAAAAACATTTCGAGAAACGGAAAAATGATAATAACTTTTTCTCCTTTTCCACCACGATATTTTTGGACGGCCATTTCTTCACGCAGGTTCGTCACACAAGATTGCATGGTAAACAAATATACCACAGCAGCGGTAAAAACCCAAATACTGCTACTTTGTATTGGTTTTCGCCATAATATCCCTTCTGATCGGACAGTGTAGATCCGAAATCGAACGGCACCTCATATGAAGTGTGATCTTGATCTATACTGTCCGCGAAAGAGCTTCAAGTTTCGCCGAGCAGTCATATAATTGATACATTCCTCAGGATTGTCTAATTTGTATAACATTTAAATTGATTTTTTAACATAGGATTTTCTCGGAGGAGAGTTAGACATGGCTGTATTTAAGCGTTAAATCATCTGCAAAAAGTAGATATCCGATTCAGGTTACTTAATCTCCAGGTTTATGTATTTTGTTTCTAGGTTTTATTGTTCTCGGTTTGTAAGAGAGTAGCAAACTAGACAAATAGAGAGCGAGAGGTCTAGAGATAGGAACCCAGGGATTGAGAGCACTGAAAGACAGAATAAATAGACAGAGGGAGAAACACAGACTGAAGGGCTGATAGATGCACGGAGAAGTAGCAAGCCAGACAGGTTGAGGGGAAACGACAGACAGACGGACAGACAGACAGACAGCTAAAAGGGGTGTATCTGTAAATGTACTATATTATATTTCAGCTCAAAGAGCACTGTAAATGTGAAGTGAGACGTTTTCCGTTCGAAGAGTTTCCTCCACATGTAAAAATGTTAAAGACCTACGCGTGGAAACCAATCATTGTGCAGGTAAATAGTATTTGCTTTATCCTAAACACTGTCATTTTATTCCTCAACCACACAATGCCGACTTTCAGCGACCCTGAAGAAAAAGCTTTCTGAAAAAAAAAAAAAGTGAAAAAAGGAGAAAATGCTGGTGATCAGCATTTTCTCCTTTTCTTACAATGTTTTTAACCTTCCCAAAACAAGTTTCATTTTTTTGAGCCACATTTGAAATGTCTGCAGATGCATTCAGCTAATTTCTTTCCAGCACTCGATGGTTATCATCGCGACATGATCGATTGCTCTTTCATTGGTGATCAATGTTTCGACTATGGTTATGCAGGAAAGCAGTAGTTTTGGAAGAATTTTGTGTGAAGCACTGGTTAAAAAAACTATGCTATATTTCAGACACTGTTACTAGAATTCGGATGGGTATGGTGGATGGATAGCTCTGTTCGGTTCCTCACACCTGATTTAGACGAAGCTCTTAATTACAGCGTAAAGCATCACGTGTTATTCTTCACATACGATCCAGTTCTCTCAGTTGCATACAATACGGACGCACAAACAATGAAATATCTGGGAGAAGATCCGTGTAAATTTCGACCTTTCGGAGAGATAGAGGCGACATTCGTGCTTTTCCACTTCGATGACGTCACTTCTACTTTAGTTGAGGCGTGGTGCGCATGCGCACTATCAAAAAATTGCATAGCGCCACCTGGATCGTCATCTAGACTTACTTGTCAAATAAATAAAAAACATGATGGACGTTGTCATCGATTTGATCAAGCTGTGTTGAGTATTTTACTGAGGCGGTTATACCACGATCAGAATGACTACCCGCTCGCCCAGACACCGTTTAAAATACATGTAATTAAACGTGGAAATAGAGTAAATTACTTCAAAGAAATTGAAGCAAGGTGACGAAATATTCGTAAAGAAATCTGGAATTCTAGGCCAAACAATGCCGTTGTTTAGGGATTCTGAGCACGAAGGCTTTTAACCCTTGACCTACTAAGTCCGTTAAACGAGATGTTCAAGCCGATCCTAAAAAGCCGAATGTTGCTATTCAGACTTATTTTATGGAGAAAAAAATATCTCTCTATCGGTCAGCGTAGATCCAAGATCAAAGTGCACTTTTTGTGCAGCCTGATCTTGATCTACACTGTCCATAAAAGGTTATCTAGTCGCGCTGAGCAGCCTTAGGGCTAAAAGTATTGTAAGGAAAGGAGAAAAAGCCGTTTCTTTATTCCACCCCTTTTTTTTTTTAATCAAACTTTTTTGGCAAAAATGCTATCTTTCGGGCACACTTAAGTTTTCGTGTGAGCGCCTATGATTTGGGCAAGTCTAACATTTTATTATGTTCATATCAGTGAATAACTGGGATTTCACAGTGAATTACACCACTAGTGATGATCAATATGGTCATCACCAGTGACAATATAGTTTTAGAATATTTGCCGGAGCTACTTTTTTCCTATATTGCTCATATTGCACCATTCTTGATAATTACTAGAATAAAAAAGGGTGAATATAATGAATAGGATAATCAACTGGTTGTGTGTGATATTAAAACTTTGTCACTCGAATGGAGTTTGATGCGGTTAAAAAACTCGGCCTTCTGACTCGTTTTTTTCAACCGCATCACACCCCATTCCAGTGACAGATATTTAATATCACAAACAACCAGTTGGTTCTCCTGTATTTCTTCAACCTGTATAGGGATTACTAATTCTAACAGTCCTATGTACTGGACTATATGACCATAAAATGGTTGTCTTGTATATGAAATTGTAAATTATTATTTTAATATTTTCTTATAAATGCAACAAAATAAAAACGTTTGCAACATTATGTTGATTTTATTCGATCTTAGTCAACTATAACCTGGCACAGGATATTCATATTCTGACAAGAAATCTGGATTATTCTCTTTATGCGTGATGGACAGCAATGGACCGTAATGGATCGCATTGGACCACAAGAAAGTCTTCAAAGTTAACAAGTCCTGAACATCAAGAAATTTTCGATTATGTATATTTACAGGGTGACTCCAAAAAATTACCACTCATGGAATCCTTAATAAAATTCACAATCCTCTCTGCAATCCAACCATATCTGGTACAAATGAACTTCATTCTATACCTGACGTGTCCACCAAGTTTCAGCCATGGATGTCCAACAGTCTTTGTTTTATTTCCGTTCCATGATATGCTCCAAATGTGCACATCTGCATTGGAAACACATCTGGATACGACGTGCAAAATTTTCAATAACTCTGACACACTCCTCCCGCAGTATTGCCTTGATTTTGGCCGTGATGGCCCTCTTCAGTTCAGGATAGTCTGGGGGTTAAGGTCCGGTGAGTGTGAACCCCAGTCAGGATCACACCTCCTACTGATGAGACGATCACCAAAGTGTCCCCGTAGCCATCCCAAAGAGTCATTTGTATAAAAGGAGTTGCTCCATCCTCTTGAAACCACTGTTCATCCCTCACAACACCTCTTCGTTTGCCCAAGGCTGCCCAAAACTTCTTAACGACTACCAGGTATCACTCAGTATTCATCCTGACTGACCATTCATTCTGGTCTTCAAACCAGTAAGGACCATTGATTCTATGTTTTGAAATTGCAACTCGTGTACTTGATCGAGGGCAGCGAGGTCCCTGCAGACAATCTTCTAGTTTGGTTGTTCCTCAGAAGATGTTATTCTTTGAGTTCACTTTTAGCGATCAATACTGAGGGGGGAGTGTGTCAGAGTTAATGACAATTTTGCATGTCGTATCCAGGTGGGCTTGCAAAGCAGAGGTGCACATTTAGAGCATATCATGGAACAGAGATAAAACAAAGACTGTCGGACATTCATGATTGAAACTTGGTGGACACGTCAGGCATAGACTGAAGTTCATTTGTACCAAATATGGTTTGATTGCAGAAAGGATTGTAAATTCTATTAACTATTCCATGGGTGGCATTTTTTGGGTCACCCCGTGTATAGTTGAATACTAGAATATGGATCGACTGTGGAACCCCAATAATTCGGAGTGAAAGTATTCTAAAGTACATGTCTGGTCTTATTCTCAAGAAGTTTCTAAATTTATATGTAACACAACTTCTAATTTTGCGTATAGAACCTGAGAACAGGAGGTCGCTGGTTCGATCCCCTGCTCGGCCGATTTCTCTCCGAGGATTGATGATAGTCATTGCGACAGGATTCATTCCTCTCTCACCGATGACCATTGTTTCGACCATGGTTATGTGAGAAAGTAGCCAGTGGCTTGGAAATAATATTGTCCAGAGTACTGGTAAAAAATAGTCCAGGAAAGCATGGATGGGTGCATTGGCCGCCGCGATATAACTGAAACAATGTTGAAAACGGCATTAAACATCATATGATCAATCAATTTCTTATTGATAAATCTTTATTGTTTACAGTGACAATGATGTAGACCTGTGCAAGGGAGATCACTGGTACGGTAATTGCTATTCTATGTGTTTGGATGTTTCCTCTTTTTAGGTTTTAGTCAAACCTTTAAGCTGCTGAGCGCAACTCACTGACCTTTTGCGGACAGTGTAGATCAAGATCAGACTGCACAGGACGTACAGTCTGATATTGGATCTTCACTGTCCGATAAGGAGACATATTTCCTCCAAAAATACCTTTCAAACAGCAGTACATGTATATAGTTTTTACTATCAGCTTGAAAATTTCAGTTCTTTTGTTTAGCAGGGCAAGGGTTAACGATGTTTCTATTCAGAATCTCTATGGAAAAATAAGGAACGTCATTTTGTTTGTAGTTTAAAAAAGTAAAGGAGGCAGGACCTGGATGCAGCAGGGGACATCCCCAATATTTGGCAGGGGTCAGGGAGAGAAAGGACAGAATAGGCTAAGGCTATTTCTTTCCCCTTTCTACACTCCCAAAAATGTTGTTTCCGCGTGAAAAAAAATCTTAATAAAGTCCCCCGCCCCTGTACTATAAAAATTCCTACGCACGCATTTAAATGTTTTCTACGGGATTTGTACAGTATTTAAAGGCCAAGTAAAGGCCAAAATATCAAAGCAGGTGTCCTAATACATTTTAATTCAAATCATACCATTTAACAGTATGGAAAATATTGTGCAGATGACAGTCTGTTATCGTGTGGTCGGGCCATATGTTAGTTGCTGGCAGAAAAAAAGAATTTTAAAATCTGGCAAAAAGTAAACAAAAGACACAGCTACCTGGCAGGTTTTAACCTTGTTTTGAAATTAATTTCTCTGTTAGCGACTAACACTTGGACCGACCGTACAATGACAGATTGTCTTCTTCACAATACTTTCCATACTTTTAAATGGTATAATATAAATTTAAATGCATTTAAACATCCGCTTTGTTTACATTTGGCCTTTGTTGTTAGTTTAAGCTACGATAATGTGACCGGTGCACCTGATAGCCTTTTTCATATAATAAGGTATTTTGCAGACAACTAATTACATATGGTTCAAGTGATTTGGTTTGTCTTTAAAAGGGTAAAAACATTGTTGAAAAGGGAGAAAATACTTGTTACTTCAGTGTTTTCAAAGGGACTCCCTAAAACGCTGAATTTTCTGCTGAATTCAGCAACCTGCTGATTAGCAGATATACACTAAAACGCTGAACTTCTGAACTGCTGAAAAATATATATATGATATTTATAAACTTTATTATGCATTGACATGTCTTTTATTAGAATTTATATATTATTGATTTCTAGGGGGATTTTGTTTTTATCTTTTTTTTATTTGATTTCTAGAGAAATGAAAGTTATATTAGGTATTACGTTGCTGAATTGCTGATAAAAATGAATATATGATTTTAGATGCTTCCTTCAGTAAAAAAAAAAACATAGCATTATTTTCTAATTGACATTTTTGAAAGTAAAACTCTTTTATTTGTGATATTTGGGCCATTTCACGAGAAATGTAAGTTTGAGCAAGGTTTTGTCGCTGAATTGCTGATTAAAAGAATCTTTGATTTTAAATGCTTTCTAATGCATTCACATATTATCATTCTAATGATTACCATTAGTAGTAGTAGTAAGAGTATTAGTTTTTATTACATGAGATTTGTTACAAGATACACTTGAAAAAAAAAGTGTTTTGTGTGCTTTCGATAAATATAAGCAATCGAAGAAAGAAAAGTAGAGCCACAAGGTTCCTGTGTCTGTAATCTTATCAAGGTACATGTAGATATGTGACTTTTGAATATATGTTTTTGGGGCTTTCGATGCATTTATGTATACAAGTCACAACAACATAAAAGAATATTACTGATTTGTCATGACAAACCAACGAAGTGTTATGGCTCCAGTTGAAGACTAGGACCAGCATTTGTATCTGACTCTGATAAGGCATCATCGTAAACTTGAGGAAAGCTAGGTACATAAGCTATGAATCAAGACCCTGATCAGTCTAGACAGCATATGCCCATTCTGATCTGGATCATTGCTGAGTGATCATTCCACCCTGTTGGTATAGTCATGATGTGTGTATGCATTTGCTCATGTCCATTCTTTAGAACATTTACATGACTGACCAAAAGTTATTCAGTACGAAATTCTATTACAGTAATAATCATTTTTGAGACAATATACTCAGATGTGCAAACAATTACTCCAAAATGTGATTTTCCTGTTGTTAGTTGGGTTTGAAGGACTAAACGACAGTAACTGGTACAAATCTATAACTGAAGCCGATTCTGCTTAACTTATAACTGACAGTAGCACTGGTATACAGTGGTATTCAGTAGCGACATAAGTCATATTTTCACTGTCAGACAACCTCAACGATAAGAGAAAATCGACATTGACAAATTCTAATTAGTAAATTTAATCATCGTGCCAGTATTGTTAAAATTCTGTAAAGTATGCATACTGTTTGAAAGTGGAAAGTGTGCTGAACTGGAAACCAAGTTGTGCTACTTGAAAAATCGTAGTATATCAAATCCCTCCACTACTGTTTATCACACTGATTGGATTATCTTTCCAATACTGGGATCCTGCGTGGCTTAGTGGTAAAGTGTAGGGCTTGTGACCTGGAGGCCTCTGGTTCGAGTCTCACTGGATGCGCCGGGCTTTTCGTGGGAGTGTCTTTGGGCAAGACTCTACACAGCTTAAGCGTAGTACTGGTGAAACCCAGGAAATACATGATTTTATGAACTGTGCCGTTCTGATATGACTGAAATAATGTTGAAAGCGGCATAAAACACTATTCAATCAATCAGTCTTTCCATTACTGTTTTAATTCTGTTAAGTCGACATACTGTTGAAGGTAGGCAGAGTATTTAACCCTTTTGCACACAATCCTGATTTTTAACAACCCTGTAGGAGGGGGCTTTTAAAAACATTGTGGGTAAAGGAGAAAATGCTGGTTACAAGCATACTCTCCTTTTTCCAAAATGTGTCGTATCCTGGCAAAAAACTTCGGGTTTTTTTGTATCACTTTCGACATTGTTGCATACAGGAGCGTTCAATTGGAAGCGTCTAGAAAGTGTGTTTTGGCAAAGGGTTTACTCTTATCCCGCTAAATAACTAAAATAAAACTTTTAAGCTTATAGTAAAAACCCACATTTTGCTATTTCAAAAGTATTTACAGTGAAAAGATATCTCCTTAACGGACAGTGTACATCCAAGATCAGACTGCCCGTTCTGTGCTGTCTGATCTTTATATAAACTGTCTGAAAAAGGTCCTTGAGTCGTGCTTAGCAGTCTAAGGGATAACTAGAAACCTGCTGGTTGTGATACTTGGAGAGTCTCTTATCTCTGTAACTTATGATATGACAGGTCTGTTAATTGGTTTATCACTGATTGGATTATAGTGTCAATTGTTTGAAACATGTAAAGTCTGTATACTGTTTAAAAGAAGGAAGTGTGCTTAACTAGAAACCAAGTTGTGCTACTTGAAAAATCTCCCAACTCTGTTATCATTGAGATGACAAGTATGTTAACTGAAAGCACGCTTGAAGAAAATTTTACCCCTTAATATTTGACACGGTCAATCTGTGGGTTCGTTTTGAAGACTTGTAAAAACTGTGAATATCAATATCAGAAAATGATAAGTATGCCTGTTAATTGACATCAAACTCAACCCGCTGAAATATCTCTAGCTCCCTTGTCCGTTTATGGAAAGCTAGGATGATTTGGCGACCACAATACACACATCTTATGTCTGTTTCCATGAAATCATGTGCGACATTTTTTATGTTAAAAACGAAACGACCTTTTCTTCTACACTGTAGAACAAGTAACAGAATCGGACTTCAAAATGACATCATCACATGTTTCGGCTGTCCGAAAAGAAAGGCCAACAGAGGTTGTTCTACCATTTGTCAGTATTTTAAGAGTTCTATTAATTTGCTCCAATAATAACTTTGATATACATGTAATGTAAAAAGCGGACCCTCTGTGAGCTGATCAGTCAGATTCTTATTTTCAAGCACCAAGCTTACAACGGTTATACAGAAATTTAAGTTTCGGTTATATCACATGAAACATTTGTACATGTCATCTTA